>VWYP01032465.1:7663-59988 GCA_013400435.1 Pycnonotus jocosus
GATGAGGGCAGAGATGGAGATGTGATGAATCGAAAATAGGAGGAGATGGGTGGAAATAGGTGGTGACACAAAGCATAAAAGGGGGAATTTTGGCTTTGTTTGCTTGTACGTCAGGCAGGAGTCCAACCTGCTGGCGTACCCCGCAGTCTATTTTGCTTATGCGCTATTATTAGAACAAAATTATTATTTATTGTGTATTTATTTTATATTTTAAGTTGCTCAATTAAAATTGTTGTTACATTTAATTTTGTTTGGGTTTTTTTTTTTGGATTGGACAATTGGGCAACACATATGCACTTTAACACCCTTTTACCTATATGGGAAGTAAAGTATATGCAGCAGGCATTGCTAGTCTTGCTGGTGTGGTCTGGGAACCATGGAGTAAACATTATAAAGCCCTGGAAAATTATTTTGGACTTGCTGGGGTGGTTGGAAGCTGAGCGGGACACAGAGACAGCAGTAAAGATACTGCAGAAACCACCTGCCAAAATGCCAGCCAAGGATGTGGAGCGGGGCAGAGCGGCGGGTGAAAAACTGAGGAGGGAGCATCCGTTATTTGCCAGAGCTCCCCTGCTGCCACTGGCACCAGGTCCATCCTCGGAATGCCCAGGTCTGCCCACACCCCAGCTACAGAGACCATCTTTTGGCTCCACGCTGCGTAACATGCTGCAGAGACAGCCTGCTGAAAAACCACAACATGAGGGATGCCACATGGAGTAAGTCACTCACCCAAGATAGCGCTCACCATGTGGCACAGGAGGTGCCCTCTCAAGATGCTGAAGCGCATGTGCCGGAGGCCAGAAGAGAAGGTGACAACCTTGCTGCCAGAGCCATCCCGGCACCGCGCCCACCCGTGCCATGCATGGAGCTGCTGGCGCCCAGGGCAGCAGGCTGCCCTATACTGCTGCATCTGCAGTCAGGACTCAAGAAGCCTAGGAAAACCTGAGGCAACCAGTGCCACAGTCAGCACCCAAGAGAGTGGGAGACCCAGCTGGCATGGGCAGTGCCCAAGAGTGCGGGACATCACATCATGCCAGCTGCAAGCAGCCCCAGAAACCAGCAGAGCGAGGCAGAGGCAGAGACGGCAGCATGGGGAGGCGCACGGAACTGTGGTACCGAGCACATGGCCCCAGCAGGAGTAGCCCCAGCAGGGGCGGCGCCTGCAAAAGCAGTGTCATCCCCACATAGAGCAGGATTTGCCCGCTAAGGCGTGGCTGCCATCTTGTGGACTGGGAAAGCCCTACGAGCCGCTCCCAGAGCTACAACCCCCAACCCCCATTGCTCCCAGCACAGCCCACTGCAGCACACCATTCTAGGGGGAGCCCCAAGCAGTGCCCCCTCCCACAGCAGGACCCCGGAGCAAGACATAGGCAGGATGGCCATGGGGAGCGGCAGGTGCCCTCCCAGCCTGCCACAGCCCATTCACCTGTGGCAATTCAAGTGCCCAGCATACAAAAAAGGCCCAAAAAAGACCACCCACAAAATTAAGACCTATTAAAAACTCCTTTGGTAATGTTTTCAATAATCGGACACAACAAATAGTTGGCATAGAAACAGATACCCATTCTAATGTTGGTTTCTAGGTACTTTCAACAGTTTTAGTCCTATCAATACTAAACTCTTTTCAAATGTGCATTGAAGTTTCAGTATAATACTGTGTAATATTCAAGGATTTCCGTTTCATTTAATAATTTTCTTCTGTATGAAACTCACAATAATTTTCTAGGCTCTTTTTACCCTCCAAAGAACAAAGAAGCATCAAAGTATTTACTTTCCTCTTCCAAAAATCCTACAATTTCAGTTAAGAGACTTCAAAATCCAAATTAAGTTTTGTTGTCAGTTATCTAAAGTTGTGGAAATATTTTACCTAGCTGAAACAGGGAGATGTTTCCTTTAATGGTTTTAAGTTGGTTTGTTTGTAACAAGGAGGTAAATATTGCTTTCAAAAGAGTTATATATGTGTGTGCATAGTTGTAGTTATTTACAAGTTATTTATATATCATTAGTTGTTTAGTTAAAGATAGATAACAAAGCCAGCTATTCCATGAATCGTTACTGAAAGACTTCTTTTAAGGATATGATAAGGAACCCCACCCAGTCTGGGTCTCAGCTCTGGGCAAGCTGTAGCCTTGACTGGCTGTGAGAACTGACAGTGGTCAGAACATAGATTTTTAGGCTTCAGACAGCAGCAGCAGAGCCTGTGGGAACTTAGTGCTTTCTCACATTGGCCTGGGACATCATAAGGAGGAACCCAAAACAATCCTTGTAGATATCCCTTTTCCTGACACCTGGTGTTTTTCTAACTCGTTGTTTACTTGCAAAAAACAGTCGAGAGGTGTTGTTCCAAATGACCAATCATAATCATTGGACCGAAACACTGTATAAAAGGATGTGCCTCTCAATAAATTTTCATTATAAGCCCTCCGAAGAAATCGGAGTTTTACATATCGTTAATTGAGCCATCCCAAATTGTAACGATAACTGGTGGGAGAGGTGTGCCATCAAGCCCAGGTGTTTCTGTGTTTGGCTTTGCAAAGGCTGAATCCCTTTTCCTTTAAGATAAACATGAAGGCCTCATCCAGAAGAGGCTTTCATGTCCTCATTGTGTTAAGGAGGTTCCTCAGCAATAGCAGACCCTAGGTGATAGTAAAGCATATAAACAGTTTTAAGTTTCACCTTATTAATTTTGTTGAAAAGTCCACGTTTTGTTCCTGTTATAATTGTTAAAATAAAGGGGAGATATGGGGAATGAAACAGGATAATGGAACTGATAAAGGAGCCTGGTATCTTAGGCCTGAACCATGGGAGAGACACAGATAAAGGCTCCCTCGGGTAGAAGTGACCAAGAAACACATTGTGAAACTTTGTAATGATTACCAAGTAAATGATGTCATAAAGAATGTATAACCAATGAGAAATTGTTACCAAAAATAGAACCCTATATAAGTGCCATACAAGTAAAACCTTATATAAATGCCTTCTATGCTCAATAAATTGAGCTTCTGATCAGAACTTGGAATGTCCCTGTCTCTCGATAGGGAGAAGTGTGAAGTGGATGTGCACCTCCGTCAGGGGTCTTGGGTGCTCTCATGTTCTTCTCATGTTTTTCAATCAATTCACAACATAAGCTAGCAAGCCACCAGCTTGTTAGAAGCAGAAGATTGTCAATGGTAAGACAATTTACCCACCACCCTACTTGAACCCCAAAACTCAAAACATTTGGCAGACATCAGTGGCAGAAGGATGTATGTTAAATGAAATGGTTTTGAGTTGAATTGTTTACTGTTTTTAAGTTGTAACTTTGTAACTTCTAAGAAGTTAACCTGTGACAAGCCAGCCTAAAGGATTGTGATATTGACAGTTTTGACCTAACATCTCCTAGAGGTGAGTGCTACAGCTTCAGTGATACATGGGAAACATGGCTAACTAGGACAGCCATGTTTGTCAAATTGAGCAGAATGCCTCATTCAAATTAGACTCATGCTATCTTTGTTGTCCTGCCTGCAAGGCGGCTGCAAGAAGGATAACAAACACTTTTCAATTTTTAATAAAACAGAAAAAGAGGAATTGTCACAGTACAGTGGATCTGTAGCTGGACAGATAAATCTAGCTATAATAAGAAACCAAATTTGGCTCTCCTAGTTTGATAAAAAAGTCCCTAGGTGAACAATCATAGGATAGATTTAAACTCAGAGACCTCAACCTAAATGCAGATCTATCATTGGCCAGGGAGCTGGGTGGTGTTAAGACCCAGAACAATCAGTGTCTAGATCTAGGAGTTTTGAACTCCCTATGTAAGAAGGTTCCAAACAATAAATCCGGCTGTTTGTCTTATCATCAAGAGGACTCCAGTCATTATTTCCATCTCCAACCTATGACCTCACGTAACAATTTGTTACTAGTATGAATGAGTTTCCCTAACCTTTACATGTAGAATTTTTATTTTAAATCTTATTTGATAAGAGGTGGTCAGAATCTTCAAGAACTGAGGCTCTCTTTTTTCAAAATAACCAAAATTTAAGCTATTCGAGTTAAAAAAAATTAGCTCAAATCAGGCACAGAGTTTGAGGAGAATGACTCTTCAAGTCAAATGTCGACTTAATGACAGCAAATTTCTAACAGTGTTCACAGAAGAGTTTACCCTTTTCTGTTGCCTAATTAAAGCTGCAATTCAGCTACTTACTGATTGTCCTGCATGGTTTACCCAAAAAGGTGCATCCAAAAAGACTGACAGTAGCCAAGTTTAATTCTTATCTGTAATTTTTTATCATTCTCAAAACACAAAGAACAATTAATAAACATGTATTTCTAAAACATGCTTGGAAAGCATGTTATCACATGCTTAATCCAGAAAGTATGTATGGCCCAAGGATGAAAAAGAGTACATACGACACTACTAAAACATATCTATGCGTATGGTAGTTTAAAAACATGATGAAATATAAGGTGCCAGCACTACAATATTAAAATTGCTAAAGCTACTAATTTCAAATAGAACCACCAAGGATTAGCTTTGCATTACAAACAACTAAATCTGTCCTTAGTAACAAAAAATGTACAAGCTTCTGTAACGCAATCCATCTTGTGAGATTCAGCTTCAGCTTTCACATGACAAAGGTGATCCTCAAGATAGATTCCATCCCAAACTGAAGGTGAACATCTTGTCTATGGGGTATACCAAATTCAGCAGCGAACACAGCATTCATCAATCAACACACTAAATTGAGAGCTCTTTGTTTATGCACTGAAAAAAAGGTACTTTGCCATACAAGGTTCAGTTTCTTACTGGAAAGAGCACCAAAGGTAAGAAAGGAGAAACACTTATAGCAATGAATCTCATCAAACCCTTTTTAAGAGATACTGCTCCAGACAAAATATACTGGCTGAGCTGGGCAGACTCCTTGCAGTGACAGAAACCAAGGGCCCACAGGCAAACCAAGTAACAGCAACAGTCTCATGACAAGGGGAGAAAAAAAACAAGGAAAAAAACCCCCAAACCCCAGACTGCCTTAAGACATTGCACAGTATGTGCTCTCCCCACCACCTCTACTACTCATGCTCCCACCAAACTGGTGCTGCCACCAAAGCTGACATATTCTGCCTATCTCCTCCTCCAGTCATTCAAGTTTTCTTTCCTCACTGAGAAAAAATTGCATGGAAAAAAAACAGTTAAGGGAACAGCAAAGTTCATGATGATTGTAGCATAAACTCTGAAACACAGAGTGTGTTAATTTGTATTAATGCATACACACACACACACAGAAGATGCATACACAAAAAACCAAGGAAAATGGGCCAAAAATACTCAATTTCAGAAAAGAGATGTTCTTAGCTACACATACAACTTATCTCTGAAGGCACATAGCCATACTGAGGCCTCCCTTTCCTCTGGAGATCCAAGTATCCTATCTGAGAACTTCTTGCAGTACAAGGCATTTGAGAGACAAAACCCAGCTGATGTTGCAGGATACCCACTTCAAACAGAACAAATTGCCAACAGGTCTATGGTGCGAACATAACAGTGACTTGGGATGTGTTACACCGAGAAGCAACCTCTTGCCAGAATTTACTGGCCTGGAAGTTAACACACTGATTTAATTTTCTCATCAGAAAATACATTTCTGAATAAATTATGTTTTACCATAAATTTCTGTTTGTCGATAGAAACACAGTGGGTGTCAGATCAGCCTGTCTTTCTCCATGATAAAAACTAGTTTCATTTTTGGCTTCTTAGATTTTGTGGTCATTCTCCGGTCAAATTGCAACTGTCAGAAAACAGAAGTGCTGCATAATTTGCTCAAGATTGCACAGAAAAATGCATTTTAATCCATATCTAGTCCATGGATAGCAATGTTTTCTCAGTGCTGAGTCCATTTAATGCTTTTGAGGTCAATTCCATCCTGCACCATCTCCCAGAGAGGGCTGTAAAGAAAACAAGAAAACTGAGGAATATGAGAAAACTAAAATGCAGAGGACATAATCAATAATAATTAAATGGATTTTATCAATGACACAAGGAATTAGGAGATATCTATCTGCCTGTTTGCCCTTCTGGAGGTCAGTGAGCTTCAGATGATCAGCCCTCAACTGTGTTCTCAAGCAAAAATACAAGAGATGACAGGGTAGCTGCTCCACCTCATTTCCTGCTCGCACTTTCAGCACAAAGCACTGGTATCTTTGAGACTGAACCCTTGCATTTTCACTGTCCAGATCAGTCACCAGTCTTTCAGTTTCACCAGAATAAAACAACTTATCAATGCATTAACTCAGTAAAAACCATCTCTGGTTTAAAATCTCCTAGCTAGTGCGCTACTCATATTCTTTCTCTGATAAAGGCCAGGATCTGGGAAAAGGTTTGGTGTCAGGTTTGTTTTCTTAGAAATTTCTCACTAATATTAAAATCAGGCTCCTACCCACTTGGGGGGGGGGACGACAATGTTGCTGATATAGAGAGACACCATCATATTTTTGAAGCAGACAATTCAACTAAATAAGTTCAATTCTTCCCATGATTATCACACCTAAGCAGTCTTTGTGTTCAACGAGACAATGTCTCACCTCATTTCCCTCAGCCTCTTCACATGCTGTATGCACTTCTGCACTGTATAATCCACTTCTTCTTCCGTAGTGAAACGACCAATGCCAAACCTAAACCAAAAGAAAATCATTAAGACACTGAATAACAAGCATATGGAGGGGATGGAACAAATCTACCTCTTACTTTTATCAGGAAAGAAAAATATTTGGAACCATTAGGGCAGACCACACCACACACCTTATAGATGAGTGAGCCAAGTCTTCATCTGTTCCGATTGCCCGCAAAACATAGGAAGGCTCCAGAGAGGCTGATGTGCAAGCACTGGGAAAGGGAAGGTGGGGAAATGTCAGAATTGCTTAATCTCCTACAACAAAGAACAAGTCACTTACCTCTTTACAACACCCTGTATCAGCTTCTCCACCCTCCTAGAAACCAAGTGAATACAAGCAAGTAAAGTAATATTTCTGCTACTGAAGAAAAAAGAATACAAGAGGCAGGCATTATCGAGAAATGAGAGTAAAAAATTAGGAGCATAAGGAAAGGAGAGAGAATACAGATAATACACAAGAATAAACATAGATGCAGCAGGAATGCAGATTAAGAGGTAGTTGAAGTAGAGGCTGTGAAAAAAAGACAAAGATGCCAGAGAAGGTAACACGCCAGGAACATAAAAGGAAAAAAAAAAAGGCTTCACAAGCTGCTGTTTGGCAGCAGAACAAATAAATGAAAAACAGTGCACAGAGGGATCCATAGCAAGATGACTGCAGTTGTCAACAGAGAGAGCTTGCACCTTGCAGCAGTATACAGAATTGGTTACATGCTGTGACTCAGTTTTTACAGCTAGCAACATGTGGTGCCAACTGGAGAGCTGTAAACAGCTCCTCAGTGCACAAAACAGAGACTCAGAAGAGATCTTCACATTAGAGAAGTGTTTGGCTTCAGAGATGGTAATGTGGAGACTTGTTCTTCCGGCTCATAGTGCTAATCAGTTTCTAATTAGGATATGCTGACTGCTTTGTTCTCAAAGGTAAGGGAATGAGAAGGAATTACACTCCATTCATGTCATCATGAACATCAGGTTTGTCTTGGTAACTGAAATATTACTTGTCACTCCTGTAGTCAGGAGAGCTCCATAAAAGCACATCTGCTATTCTTTCTTGCTTTTGCATTTAACACAGGAACTATATGAGCTGATTTAATTCAGATACATGCTCAGCCTCACTAATTGCAGTTAAAATCTGCAAAAAGACAGATGCTATTCAAATCTTGGTGGCCTTTAGAATGAAAGTGTCACCAGTACAAGTCAAGGCTACTCAAATAACCAGTTTGCAAGGCTAGTAGGTAGCAATTTCTGGGTTAGTTTTTGTGGTTTTGTGGGGTCTTCTTGTTAGGGTATTTTTAGTTGTTTTTTGTTTAGTTTTGTTTGGTTTTTTTTCCTTCCAGGGTAAGTAAATTTGACCTTCAGTTGAAATGTGTCATTTAAACACCACTCTAGAATGTAATCAATGCCAGGATGACTCATCAACTGAATATGCAAACACATGGCACACAGGAGACTACTACTTAGATTTTACCTTCATTAGCAGATGCTATTTTCTCTCAAAAATACACTGCTATCCTTCCCATACATTCCACATACCTTCCTGAAGACAGAGCCACATCTTTCAGAGCCATCAGAAGACTCTCCCCTTCCACATATGCAAAAGATAAATTGATGCATCCTATATACAAATAAATGAAATAGAGAAAAGAATCCATCAACTAAAATCTCAGGCAAATTGTCTCCTGCAAGGCAGGACTTGCATCATGTGCTCAAGTGCATTATTCAGCCACAGCCATTAACACCAAGGAGCCAGACAGTACTAATGGTCTCAGAATTTTGCTTGAGTTACCTGGATAGCGATGCTCTCGATCTCCATTCATCACCACATCAGGAATTTCACTCATTATTTTTGTAACCAGTCGTTCTGCCAGTTTTAAGATTCGCTTATGGTCATACTAGCAGGGAAACCAGAAAAGACACAAATAATTAACAATGTACAGTCTGATCTCACTCAAACTGCTTTGTGTCACCAGCTGCAAGCAGAATTAAGTAACAGGGTTTGGCCAGACAAGGTAAAGAACACAGCTGAAACTTAAACTGTCAAACTTTGCCTGCTCTAGACACTGTTTTAAAAGAGAACAGCCCCTTAGCTCCTAGCTAGCTCAGTCTTCTCAAATGTTTCAAACCATTCAGAAAGATCTACCTACATAAGCTGCCAAACTGACCTTCACAAAAGCACTGAGGTCTTCAGCTTTAAAGACAAGTTAGGCAATGCAGAAGATGATGTATTTTGCACAAGAAAGGGCACCTATTATGGCAAGTGCCTCTTATTTCCCAGGAGCTCCCTAACTGTACCACAGAAAGACATGAACTTGCAAATTACAATGAACTCAGCTTTTACAATAAATAACCTGCATGGTGAGAACTGCCCATGTGCAGTGTCTTGTTCTAGACTGGAAAATGAGGTCACTTATACCAAGAAAGCAATAACGTCTGGGATCAGCTTTGGCGCACAGGACTGGCCCCAAGCACACGTGCAATTTATGCTTGTTTACACTTGAAAAAGTTAAAAGAAAACCAGGCTAGCCCCAATACCAGTTGGTTTTAAAATGCCATAACTCTGCCAGGCAAGAAGGAGAATCCAGATCTGAGGCTTGTGCAGAATTCAGACTCTGCAGGCTCCCTAGCCTCTATTTCCATAATCACACAGGTCAGATGGTGAAATTCTGCCTGTCTCCTGGAAAGAAGCTTGATCCTTTGGGTACAGACATCAGGCCTATGCATCCCATTGCCACTGTAAGCATTTTTACATTCCAGCTGTAAGGAAGGCATTGGTGCCCACAAACCAATGTAGCAGCATACAGAGGCTCAGACATAAGACCTAGCAAGCAAACTTTACTGTCCAAGCTAGGAAAAAGTAAAATAAATTCTTAGTTGCAAAGCTAAGTAAACTTGAACTTATACTTAATAGGTACAATACATATCATAACGGACTGGAAGTCTTATTTTTTTCAATATACATTATATAAACATGACAGTCATTTCAAAGATGCTGCTAATACACGTGTATAATAGAGAAGTAAATACAAGCACAAAAACGCCATATTTCACTAAAACTGACTGTCAATTGTAGCCTTGTTGTAGAAAACTATGACTTAGACCACTTCAAGAAAAAAGAAAGTTTAGAAAGAATTTACAATTGCCCAAAACCATTTAAATTCTCAAAACATTCACTTAATGCTAAAAAATGAGAATCAAATTTAATTCAGTTACATGGATGCAAAAAGACGTAAGGAATCCAAGACCTAAACGGCGCTGTTATACTATTTTCTGGAACCCAGGACAAGTATCTTTTTGCATATACCTCCATTTCTTGCTGTGCCACTTCACATGCTGCCCCCAGTCCCACTGCTAGAGGTGTGGGCACAGTCCCAGACCGCAGTCCTCTTTCCTGGCCTCCCCCACTCTGCAGGGGTTCTAGTCTGACGCGTGGTCGGCGGCGAACATAGAGAGCACCAACCCCTTGGAAGCAAGGAAAGCTGTTTTACCATTTGCCAAGAGTTCTGAAATTATGAACAAAGACTCCAAGCTTTGGTAACGTTCCTTATTTCCACAGCAAACACACACGTGGACACTTAACTGGAGAAAAATAAAGTGAACAAGTTCAGTATTATTTTCTAGGAAATGGTGTTTGTACCCACTGATCATGCTCAGGCTTGCAGAGCTTCAGCCATGGGAGCTCAGCTTCTTCCACTCTGCTTCAGTCACTCAAGGACTCAGCGCTTCCCTTTCTTCCCATAATTCCCATACACAGCTGAAGTTCAGGCCCTTGCACTGAAGTTTTCACATGCATTCACTAATACTCTCTTACTGACTTCCAAATTCTTTCCCTGGATTACTAGGCCCAGGAGTCCTCTCCCTTTCTTCTCATTAGGAAGACTCATTAGTGGCAGAAATTTTCAGCAGGTGGATTAGATGAGCCAGTTTTGCTAGTCAGTCAATTGAATGCTCTACTCTCCTCACCTAGAAACCAAATTTTCATGTCTTCAAGTGCCCTGGTACACTTAAGAAGTGACTGTCACCACAAGAAGGACAGTTGCAACTTCCAGGCATAACAAATGGTGAATGTCTGTCATCTGTCCAAAATTGCTGGTTGAAAACTTTGTTCCTGTCCAGAGATAATGTCTTCAGCTCTCAGCAGAATGCATACAGAAAAAAAAAAAAGTTGAAAACTAAGAATTTTGTCTTTTGTTTCCAAATAGCATGTAGCATAGAGTAAACGTGATTTCTGGCTCTCTAATACCCATTGTCACAAACCGAATGGACTTTGACAATAATAGTAGCTGGATTTTTAGTATTTGTGAGTCAACCAGAAAATGCATAGCTGGATATTAAACCCCATTCTGCAAAGAAAATGCACACATGGAGTTGGGGGAATGAAGCCACTGGAAGTAATGAAAAATCACCTTTTGGTTTCCTTTTTGCAAGTCACACTCTGGTCTAAACTTTGCCCCATAACCGAGTGATTTAATTTCAATCCTTTCTGCATCAGTTCTGCTTCACACCAAGCAGATGACTCCTGAAAACCCCACTGCTGTAATGGTGCCACCATTACACACTGTTTCTTTCTTCAGTGATGCCACCTCAATCCATCTAGCACTGAAGATCCACATACTGCAGTTCTACACTGGCAGCAGTGCCTGAGCTACTCTGAAGTCTGTCCAACACCACTCAGAACAGTTTTCTACAGCTGAAGTAACTGATGCTGTATGAATTCACACCTTGTGTAGCTGCCTTAAGGTAGGTATGGAAACAACAATTCCCTATAAAACACTACAGTGAGTACCTTTGGGCCCATAGATTTTATGGCCACTGATGCTCATTAGGTCAATTTTCATGTTGTTGACGTCCACAGGAATTTTACCAATCGCTTGTGCAGCATCCGTATGGAAGAAAACCTTACGTGCACGGCAGATCTCACCTGCAGTAAAAACACCAAACCAAAACCATATTATCTTAACTAATTGCTATGATCCCAAAGATTCCAGTAATGGATCTAAAGCAATGATGAATCTAAAACAAGAGCAAGTTATTTAGGTATCTGAGGTGACAAAGGCAGAAACTGGGTCTGTGATGTTTCTTTTACAGTGAAGTGGCTAAAGCTCTGCATGGGCTACTGTAGCTGATGCCCTGGCACAGGTTTAGGCAGGTAGACTACAGTAAATTTCTTCAGCTGAGAAGTTAAAAAGTCTTCTACTGTTAAGAATTGAGATTATTTCCAAACCCACACCTAACAAGTTCAAGAACAAAAGATTGCATGAAATATCAAAGTCTCTACACAGGAATGACTCCACAGTTGGACAGAGTTTCTTTTTCTTGGTTTTCTTCTCAACATCCAGTACAAGTCAGCTTTCCTTTCAAGTTTGTATTTGCCATGTATTTTTATGTAATTTCCTTTATTTTCTGAGTTTTTCAACACTCAGCTTCAAAAACATTCTCAGAATTGTGACACACACACTTATTACTATCACCTGAAGTCAGCTGAGCCTGTCACCAGGCTAAAATATATGAAGGAACAACATAATGTATTGTTCATGGGCAGCAAACCTAACTATTATTTATGTCATCAAAAAAATCACAATGCATCTTCCACAGAATCTGCACAGCTGCATCCGAGACCTCTCCTCTGCACAAGAGATTCAACATCATACTCCACAGGATAAGTAATCCTCCTGTGGTCCAGCAAGGT
This sequence comes from Pycnonotus jocosus, assembly GCA_013400435.1. Classification (NCBI taxonomy): domain Eukaryota; kingdom Metazoa; phylum Chordata; class Aves; order Passeriformes; family Pycnonotidae; genus Pycnonotus; species Pycnonotus jocosus. The sequence goes on from VWYP01032465.1 coordinate 19,994, forward strand.
CAGGCCACAGGCAGTACCAGGCCACAAAGCCACATGGTAACAAGGCCACAGACTCCCTCAGCAAGGCCTCAGTCTTGGCCTGTTGCATCTGTTATCAAGGTCTTATGAGAACATACTGGGGGAACTAGAGCTGGCACCAGCTGTCTCTGGCATTTAAACATAGTAAGAACCTTGACAATATAAGCACAGTAGGAAAATAAGAATCCTTGGGCCTATAAGCAACTCACTGATGGTCAAATGCTTGTCAATGAAGAAACAGAACCTTGAAAAACCCTGGCAAAAATGCTGCTTTCAGCTTAATGAAGAAAGAAAGAAATGAAGCAGCTAAGCAAGAAGAAAACTGGGTGCACAAGATGCCTGCCACAACCTAAGAAAACAATACCCTATTGGAGTATGTACTTGAGCACAGCCAAAGCCAAAATATTGTCTAAAAGCTCAAACATCTTATGAAAGGATGTCTTGAATATGAAGGTGTGTTGGTTTTGGCTGGGGTAGAGCTAACTTTCTTCAGAGTGTCTAGTATAGGGCTGTGTTTAGATTTGTGCTGAACACAGATGTGATAATACAGAAATGTTTCTGATATTGCTAACCAGGGCTTGCACAGAGCTGAGGCCTCTTCTGCCCCTCGTACGGCCATGCTGGCAAGAGGGCTGGGGGTACATGGTGGACTGGGAGGAGACACAGCCAGGTGACCCAAAGTTACCAAAGGGATATTTCAGACCATATGACATATGTCATACACTTTCACTACAGAAATCTGGGAGGAAGAAGGTAGAAGGGGGAGACGTTTGGAGTGATGGTGTTTGTCTTCTGAAGTCACCACTGCGTGGGATGCGGCCTTGCTCTCCTGGAGGTGGATGAACACCTGCATGCTCACAGGAAGCAGTACAGAATTCTTTGTTTTTCTTTGGTTGTGTGCATGGTTTTTGGTTTCCATACTAAACTGTCTTTATCTCAACCCATGAGTTTCCTAGCTTTTACCATTCCAATTGTCTCCCAGATCCTGCTGGTGGGGGAGTGAGTGAGCAGCTGCAAGGTGCTAGGTTGCCAGATGGAGTTGAAACCAGGACAGCAAGGGTATGTGTATATGTTTTGCTACTGTCACAGGAAACTTTATCAACAAATCGTCTGGGTTCCAGGGACCTGGAGGATCATCAGGGAGACACCTGCTCACCCTGCTTGCTCCAACAACTATGGTTCTCCAGGGTCTCCCTCCATCTGAGGTTCCTGTCGCTCCACCTACCGGCTCAGAGCCTAGCTCACCCTCTCCCTACCTTCTCCTCCGGAAGCACAGCTCTTCAGTGGCATTTTGGCCTACAAATGACTATATAGAACAATACTCGGGCAAAGATTGTCCAAGTGTGGTGCTCACCATCCTCTCCCACGCCAAATCCTGCACATTTTTCCTCTTAAACACTATTTTCCTCTTAAACATTTATTGAACAAGGGCTCAATAAATCATTATAGTATATAAGCTCAATTTTGGCCAGTTATTCAGCACAATTTTTTCATTCATCATACAAGCCAAAGAATTGCAGCTGATTCATCCAGACCAATGATTGCTGCAATGCTCACCATAAAGGTACTGAATTTCATTCTCATTTCCCTTTTGAAATCAGTTTTTATTTGAGACAGCAGTGTTACTTGTTTATATTACATTTTTTATTTTGAAATATTGATCTTATTATCTTTTCCTTAGATATATTACACTTAATCTTTTGCATCAGTACCATTTGGGAATTAAAATATTAACTAAAATGAAGCAGAAGCAACCTTAGCTGCCATCTAAAAGCCACGGCATACTTACCAATGTCATGAATTGGCTGCTTTACTCCTATTTCATTATTTACAGTCATTACAGAAACCAAACTTGTATCCGGCTGGAATGCATCCTCCAGCTCCTGGTGAAAGATTCAGTGGAACAATAGTTGTGACAAACAGAGAAGCAAGATTCCTGTGCACATCTTCAACTTATCACCAACTCAATCACCAGTCCCTCATTTGCAACAAACATCTGGGGTTCTAACAAACAGCCCTGGGGAGAACACTAACCCATGTGAACATTAAATGTCTGTAGAAGAGGAGTGAATCAATTGCATTTCTGCATGTTCTAACCCTTTGATGCACCTGCCACCCCACTTGATTAAATCATATCTCAACAGGTTTTGCTATATCCCTGAATTTCTCTGACCTATTTTCTTTAATGAATTAACAACCCATAGGAACAGCTTAAGCCTCTTCTAGCCAAGGTGAGGCTGGCTGTAAAGGAACTGCTCTTCATACAAAAGTCACATCACACCTGCAGCAACATGCTCAGAAAACACGAGTCATTACTGTACACTACAGGCTGATCCATCGGTCCCATCGCACACACCATCGCTCTTCATGGCAGGTGAGGGACTGGGAGAAAAATTGTTACTGCCCTGTGCTACAGGATGTCAACAATGAACTAAAAACATGCAACTTCTGTATCTCAGGGCTGCAGCCAGTCCATACAGAAGGGTTGGCTCATGGACAGCCATAAGAAGTACTGTAATCACTGACACAATGCCTCAAATCCTGGGCTCCTTATAGGATACACAACAGCTTCATCTGCAGAGCAGCTCAACAGTGGGATAGGAGCTGGATGTTTTGGTTGAGAAAATGTGTAGGACACCACAAATATCAGAAAATCCTTCTCCAGATCTGACAGATTTGACTGATTCTCATTGTACTTTGTGATATTTGTGATATCCTTTCCTCTTTTTCATCTAGAGGACACAAGGTTTTGAGCATCAATTTGAACCAAAAAACCCCTTTTATTTTTAGTTTCTTCTGTCAGTAACAACTTACCTTCAGATCTATGAGCCCATTTTTTTTAACAGGTAGGTATGTGACGCGAAAACCTTCTGTTTCCAGGGAACGACAAGAATCCAACACACACTTGTGCTCTGTTTGTGTAGTAATGATATGCTTTTTTCTGGATTTATAGAACCTTGCAACACCCTGTCAGGCACAGTCCATGAAAAAGAAATTGGCCACTGAAGAAAGCAGGCATTACACAGTACAATTGGAAATAAGAAATTACTACTTAGATATAGTTCATTTGGATCTTTCCTGTTTGACCCAAGTCATGAATCTAAAAGGTACTGACACATAATCCACACTATATATCTCCATCAGCACGTGCTTTTCAAAGCATCTCATTTCTCAAAAACTCTGTGAAAATGTTCATTGCTGTTAAACTGTAGAAGCCATTAAAAGCATTCTTTTGGAAAACTCTTGCAACGGACTCATCAACACTGAGAAGCCTGAACAACCACATACTATATACACAACCTAGTCTTCATCAGAAAAAAGTTTCTAATCCACATGTCCACTATATCTCACAATAAAGATTTTAATTACATAAGCAGAAGTATTGTATTTGGTGTATGCAAGATAAACATCAAATATTTTACAACGCCCTCAAAATCATGTCCTGGGCACCAAAACATTCATTCATGTATTTCTGCCACATATGTAACAAAGTATCACAAAAGCAAATCCAGAAATCCAAATATGTTATACTCCAACATATTAACATTTAAACGATTAAAGCTGAGAGATGCACACAGTTCTTAAATACATATTTTTAACATAATAAATAAGAATCAGTATAAAACTTTTACCTTAATTGCCATATTATTAGATTCTGTTGCACCACTGGTAAATATAATTTCCCGTGAATCAGCTCCTATTAAATCTGCAACTTGCTGTTTAAAAAGAAATACAAATTTGACTTGTTAAGAAAATATAAAATGAATTCACTACAGCAAAATACATGTGAAATGTTTTCAAGAATACTCCCTTGAGCTTCGAAAGGCTAACAGCTGATACCTATCAAAGTAATGCTACAAACAGTCTAAGTATCTGCATTATAAAATACACAAGAAACCCACAGTCATTAGGAGTGGTATTAAGCATTAACCTGTTATAAAAGAGACAAAGTTTAAGTAGACAAAACCCCATCATGTATTAAAGAAAAATTACAAACACCCCTACCTAGGATTAGAAGAACGATAAAACATGAAGTTAGTCCAATGACTGCAGCAACATGCTGGTGACTCCAGAAAACCAAAACTACTCAGGCACTTTTACTTAAAAGTATTAGTTTCTGCCATTTCAGTTGCTCTAGTTTCACTGCTGGAGCAAGTGCTGGCTTCTGCACCTGGGACTGGACAATCCTGGGTGTCCAGACAGATTGGAGAACAAGAGGCTGGAGAGCAGCACCACAGAAAGAGACCTGGGAGTTTGGGCTGAGGCAAGTGGAACAGGAGCCAGCAGTGCCCTGGCAGCCCCAAGGGCCAGCCCTGTCCTGGGGGAGATCAGGCCCAGCACTGCTGGCCGAGCAAGGGGTGACTGTCCTGCTCTGCTCTGCACTTGGGTGGCCTCACCTCGAGTCCTGGAGGCAGTTTGGGGCAAATCTATGTAAGGATATGAAGTTATTAGAGAACATCCGGAGGAGAGCCATGAAATGGTTAAGGGCCTAGAGAAGAGTGTGTAAAACAAACAGCTGAGGTCACTTGGTTCTTTCAGTCTGAAGAAGAAGAAACTGAGGTCAGACCTCCCTCGGGGCTGCAGCTTCCTTATGAGGGGCAACAGAGAGCTCTTGCTGACCAGTGACAGGGCCTGAGGGAACAGACAGAGCTGTGTCAGGGAAGTGTAGGCTGGATATCAGGAAAAAAATTTTTACCCATAGGGTGGTCAGGCACTGAAACAGGCTCCCCAGGGAAGTGGTTACAGCCTTAAGCCTGTCATAGTTCAAGGAATGTTTGGACAATGCTTTTAGGTACATGGTGGGACTGTTGGGGTATCCTGTGCAGGGCCAGAGTTGGACTTGATGACCTCTGTGGGTCCCTTCAATCTTCAAATATTCTATGATTCTATCTTTTCCTGCAATATATTGACTAAAGCACAGTTAATCAAAAACAAAGCTGCTAAATCTAGCCCACAGAGAACAGGGTCTGGGGTGTTTTTAGGTTCTTTTGACCCTGAATTTCCTCAGCAGGAAAATCAACACGACCGTGGAGAGACAAAGACTCACCCGCCTTGCATTCTCCATGGCAGCCTCACTCTCCCAGCCGTAGGCATGGGTCCTGGANCTTAAGCCTGTCATAGTTCAAGGAATGTTTGGACAATGCTTTTAGGTACATGGTGGGACTGTTGGGGTATCCTGTGCAGGGCCAGAGTTGGACTTGATGACCTCTGTGGGTCCCTTCAATCTTCAAATATTCTATGATTCTATCTTTTCCTGCAATATATTGACTAAAGCACAGTTAATCAAAAACAAAGCTGCTAAATCTAGCCCACAGAGAACAGGGTCTGGGGTGTTTTTAGGTTCTTTTGACCCTGAATTTCCTCAGCAGGAAAATCAACACGACCGTGGAGAGACAAAGACTCACCCGCCTTGCATTCTCCATGGCAGCCTCACTCTCCCAGCCGTAGGCATGGGTCCTGGAGTGCGGGTTGCCATAGTAGGCTGTTAGGTATGGGAGCATGCTGTCCAGGACTCTGGGATCCTGTGGAATACAAACCACCCAGCCTTAAAAAAGGAGATGGGAAACCATATCTGCTCCCTCTGGACATGCCCCCTTGCCAAAGGATCAACAGCACTTCTGTTGCAAGTGTCTTGCTTTAGCTTAGGCCTGACCTTGATAACTTGAGGCTATTCCATGTTACGGGTAACACAACTATTTGGCAATGATGTTCTGTGTAACCCTGATCTACACTGAAGGTCAACGAAGAACAGCATTATTTAAGAAAACAGAATCAGGGAACAGTTCGGGTTGGAAAAGATTTTAAAGGCACACCCCTGCCACGGACAGGGAGACACCTTCCACTAGATCAAGTCACTCCAAGGCCCATCCAATCTAGCCTTTCTTCTGAGCAAAAAACCCACAAGGTCTTAAAATGTTAAGAAAAATGTCAGAGCAGCATGTTGGCTGAATTCACTTGCTGCTTCTAGCAACTGTCCCCACTCCTGCAGGGGTCAGTGCGAACCCCTTCGCGGATCTGCCACGCTCCCGCCTTACTGCGCTGGGACTGCCCACCCAGGGGGCTACCCAGCGTAGCTACAGCCCTTCCGGGGAATGCTCGGACAGCCCTGTGGTGACAGGAACAACCTGTGCCGCTACAGGCAGCACCGAAAGCCGTCTGTCCCCCACGGCAGCTCGGGACATACGCGACCGCTTGGGCGAAAGAACTGGGAGTGTGGTGACCCCGCTCCGCTTCCCATGCTCGGTGCGGCCCTTACCAGCGGGGTGGTGGCCTGGACATCCATGTAAAGCGGCCGAGGAGCACCGCTGCCATCGCTGGTTCGCCCTGAGGGGAGAAGAGAGGGAAAGCTGCTGTCAGGGGCTGGCAGTAGCCGAGAGGCTGTCCCTGCCTGGACGGGGGCTCTACGCGGCCCCGGCCTTACCCGGTCCCGGTCCCGGTCCCAATCCCAATCCCGGTCTCGGTCCCGGTCCCGGTCCCCCCGCCCGAAGCCGCCGCAGGGCTCGTTCGCCCCTCAGGGCCGCCAAGCGTCGCCACAGCAGCATGGCGCACGTCCGGCAAAGTGCGGGCGTGCCCGCCTCTTCCTGTACGTCATGGCGCGCGCCGGAAGTCGGGCCCAGACAGGCGGAGGCGCAGTGCGGCCTAGCGAGATCCGGGAGAGGTACGGGCGGGGCGAGGCGGGGCGGCGGTCTGGGAATAGAGTGTGCCGGGGCGCTGGTGCGGTGAAGCGCGCGCTGAGGACCCCGGTTCGTCCCCGAAAGCTCTTGCGTCGGACGGCAGGCGATGGCCGCCGTTCTCCCCCGGGCGTCCACGGCCTGAACCTCTGCGCTGAGCCCCCGTCCTGGCCTCGATCTCCTTAAGGGTGGGTTAAGGTCTCCTTAAGGGTGCCCGCTTCTCTGCCTCCGAGACTGGCGGCAGCCGGGAAGGGCGGGCCAGCAGAGGAGGCTCGATCAGGTGCCGCGTGCGCTGCTCACTAAGGACTGAGGGCACACAGGATGACGCCCCGAAACTGCCTCGGCAGCCACAGTGGTGCTCCCAGGAGCTTTTTCAGGGGAAACGAGGCCGTCATTCCCTCCTTGTCCTTCCTACCTGACAAGCAAGGAAACAAGCCTGGGAGCTAGCACAACCTCGACCACTGCACACGCGAGAAGCTCTGAGCTGCACGGGCCTGCCTGCCAGGCCAGTTTGGTTCTAGAAGTCTGTTAGACAAAGCAGTAAGTCGATATGGATATTGTCCTTTCTTTTTTAGATGCCTGTGACCGTGGGCCCATATGGGCAGTCGCAGCCCAGCTGCTTTGACAGAATAAAGATGGGTTTCATGATGGGCTTTGCAGTGGGCATGGCTGCAGGAGCGCTGTTCGGCACATTTTCCTGCCTCAGGTATGCCAGGGAAATGGCTTCCATGGACAGGTGGTGACAGGGTGATAGCCAGAGAGAATCGGTCCTGCCATGAGGTTGGGAAGGGATTGGGTCTGGTCCTGTGCCAGTCTCATGGGTGGAACTTTGTGAATCTGGCTACTGCAGTAAGCCCTGGCCTCCAGCAGGTGAGTCTGGTGCTGGCAGGGCATCACGTCTGGGTGCCCTGTGTGCCAGGAGGTCAGAGTTTCACAGACCTTTTCTTGCCTCTTGTAAGGGAGGTTCATTGGGAAGCTGAGGCTGTGGAGGATCAGCTCCAGGAGGAACAGGATGAATTGTTTGTGCAGCCCTCTCCTTGCCCTAAAGCTTCCTGAGGTGCTCTGTACGCTCTCAGTATCTGCATCGTGGTCCCTTTGTGTGTCCCATGTCCTGCACAGAGGCAGTTACGAAACTGACCCTGAGTCTGGCAGAAGTGTGGGTAGACCCATGGCTGGCATTGGCACAGTCCCCACTATGCAATGGAGAGGGGCAATATTCCACCTTCCCTTGTGGCTTGCCAGCATGCTGACATAAAAACAAGCTGTGCTTGCTGCTCTGTGTTTGCTCTGGCACTGCTGACTGCCCTTGCACATCATCTATGGCAAATAATCACTGAAGTCAGCTCTTTCATATTTTACAGAACTCTCTGATGGTTTTTACCTGTGATTAAACATGGGTAATGATTGGTAGTGAGGTGAAGGAGGAAAAGGCACAAATCCTAATCCAGTGGGAGTTTGAAGTTTTCTAATCTCTCTGTTTCCAGAGGGTAAGCAGCATGATGCTGGCAGATGATACATATTATGGGCATTTAGGACCAGTGAGAGTGGTTATATTGTGAATGACACAGCTAGAGTATCACTGTTGTTCCATTTTTGCAGGAAAATCTCATGTTTTAAGAATGAAGTGCATGAAATTCCTTAGACCCTAGTCATTGCAGTGCTTAAAAGCCAAATATTACAAGAGCTTCTTGAAACAAAACAATTCTTTTTATTTTAGTGTGACCTCAGGTAAGTGAAAACTGGAGAACAGAAAACACCTTTCAAAGTTTCTAGGCCTTTCAGGTGTCCCATATTAAAAACACAGTCAGTAGTAAGTAAAAAGATAATTTTAAATTGGTGATATTAAAAAGACTGACATTGCAGCTAGAAAGGATGGCAGTTCAATACCTCAGACAATTCTTTTTGTACTCTAGCAAGTGAAATACTTAGACAGCTTTTTTTTTTTTTTTTAATATTAAGGGTATTTGGGAGACCAGGAGGCAAAGCTGTTCCCGCTAAAGGTGTGGCAGGAAGATTCCATTACAGGAAAAAATATACATGGGCCATTGGTGAGGGCTACCCAAGAGCCTCTGCACTAGCACAGGGCAGCTAGTCTCTGAGGAGGCAGCAGTTGTACAATTGCACAGATTGAGACTGAAGAAGTGTTCAATTTGCAACCATGAGTTGATTGTCTCAGATGTTTTCTGCTGCATCTCTGTCAGGTTTCAGTTTTTATATAATCCCTGTGGTTTTCTTTATCTCAGGATTGGCATGAGAGGACGAGAACTGATGGGTGGAGTTGGCAAAACGATGATGCAAAGCGGTGGGACGTTTGGGACATTCATGGCCATTGGTATGGGAATACGCTGCTAATCTGGAGTTTGGGATTTATACCAGAGTGCTCCCACCCAGCCATTCCTCTGCTGTACAATAATAAAATCTTTAGATACCTGGAAGTGAGAGCTCTTAATGAAACAGCAGTCCTACCCTCTGTGCTCTGCTGATTGAAAGCATGCTTTTTACAAAATTTCTACGTTCTTCCCATCTCTTAGCCCCAAAACAATGAGAACTAATAATCATTTTTACTACATTAAAGTTCCTGTTTTACAGATAAAAGTGCACCACCACACAAGCTTCTCCCTTTGGCACTTGGGCAGCTCACATTGCCCTTGTAGATGTGGAGCTGCTCTGTTCCTTCACGCATTCCTGAGTCTAGGAATGTTAGAGATGGTGGGTACTTCAGATTAATGATCAAATTTCTGTCCTCTTGTAAAAATACATGGGTTGCAGCTGGTCCCATTTCTGAGTTCCAAGTGTCATGGGACAGATGCCCTCAGCACAGTAAGGGACCACAGGATTCAGGCAGGTCCCATGAGCTGTGCTCCCAGAAACAGAGCCTTTCCTTACCTTCTGGTTTAGCAGGCCTACAAAGGGGTACTTCCCCAGCAGAGCAGGGGGATGGATCTCTCCTGCTTCTCACCAGCCTCAGAAGCACTGGCTGCAACTGACCTAGGAAAGGGTTGTTGGTGCTGTAGTCTTCCATTACTTGCCTTTTGAAACAAGACCTCGATGTGCTCCTCTCCTTTAGTTCTGTATAAGGAGGACATATGAGCAGCAGCACTACCTCCACTGGCACCTGTACAGCCTGGACCCTGGTACAAGTGCCTTTTCCCCAGTATTAAAGGCAGAAACGTGAATTCATCACTCAAAGCCTGTTCTCAGATGAAGCACACCTGGAGAGCAGCTCCACTTCTTCAGCTGTATCACTATTCCCAGGATCCCGTTGTATTCCCAGCCCCTCCCCACCTTTGTCTTTTACTTGCTCCCAGTTCTTTAAGGACAGGCCTTTGCCCTACTGCAGCTCAAGCACAGCACAGCTGCAGAGCAGGTTCTCTCCTCACAATACCATGGAACACCAGCACCATTGCTGCCTGCCCCGCCTTCACCCACTCTGAGCAATGTTGTGTTCTCCCTATTCTCTCTACCTTGGTCTTTTCTTGGTTAAAAAGGCCAGGGAGATGGGATAGGGATAGAAAGGACAAAGCACAGGGGCAGGCTCCCTCTAGAAACCAGACTGAGAGCCAATATAATGGATTCCTCCAGCCCCAGAATTCCTAACCATTTGTGAAGGATGGAAGTGGGACAAGAGGGGGCCATCTCTGGACTGAACTTCAAGCATGCCTGAGGAGGGTAAGAATTGTGCCCAGATCCTCAGCAACCATGCCCACACTGCACAGAGGGCTGGTAACGGCTCCTGTATGTACCCTCTGAGCACACGGTATCCATGGCTACCTGGATAGAGTGCAGTGGTATCGCAGACGCTGGGCATTGCACAGCATCTATCACCTTCAAGCCTAAGCACACACTGCTTACATCAAATGGGAGAACAGAGAAATAAAGCTTCATGAAGGCCTTTTTAAGAGAATTTTATTTGAGTGGTTCTTACAAAGATTGTTGCAATATGAAAGTCTTTGATAGAAATATCAAGCTGTCTTGTCAAACACACTGAAGTAACCCAAAAATATATTTCAGAGCTCACAGAGCTTAAAAAGAGCAAAGATTATATGCAACCAGAACAAAACACATTTCTGCATTTCCTACCCATTTTCAGACTTGGCTGAAATCCTTCAGCTCTGCCCCACTCCGCACATGGAAACTCGTCCGGAAATGCAGAGGTGTTTTGTTTGGAAACTTAGACACACCTCACAGTATTTACAAAGAAACTTTTACAGATACAATAATCAAAAGTTACCATCAAGAAATAAAACCCTTCAATCCTCCTTACCAATTATTCAGCATAAAGCAAGCTGAGTAGCTGTCTGCAGTCAGCATTCAGTAGCTTTTTGGACTTTCCATTTATACAAAAACACTAAATATGTCCCTTCATCCAGTCTCCCTCTGATACTATCCTTGAGCAGATCACCCACATTTAGTGAAATGTAAAGTGTCTTTGCTGCATTAAAGAAAGGCTCATGAAACATTAAAAATGTCATTATGTCCCATCTGCCTTTTACAGAGTACTTGTTATCTATGAGCTACTTCTCAGTTCCTACAGATCACCTTTGTCAATGTACAAGAATTACAAGGCAGAACAAGAAGTCAACAGCTTTGTATACAGTGGAAATGCTAGTTAGGGAGAATGAACACACTGCATTTCTGCTTACTTCATTTTATTTTTAAAGATAGCAGGAAGTGTACACAAAATGACATTAAATCCTTTCCTTTAGTTTTATCTAAATAAAAGATAACTCAATCTTCCTCCAAAAAATACCTATGTACAAAACTGACTAAATTAATCTTCATCGTCGAACAGGAACCAGTAGCTGGGTTGCAGTCATAGAGTCTGGGAAAAGGCTGTGGTATGTTGGAAGAGGTACATATGCTGCTGTAATCATTTTACCTAATCACAAGAGGAAAAAAAGTAAAAATTCAGTGTTTGGTCATTTCTGTAATGGATGACTAAATGTAGGCATGTACATGGAACACTCACCTGCAAACCACCTCCCATGTAAAGCATTGACAGCCGCGATGGCAGCAGCGATGGAGGGACATTTGACATACACATTCCCCTGCAAGACAGAATAGTGCAGCCCATGAGGAGTCAGAGACACTTCCCCAATGCTGCTCCTCAGCCAATTCTGGACCTGGCTGTGACAGGGGCACACCTGCTCCACCAGGCACCCGCTGGCATTAATTAGTAATCCAGGATGAGCACAAGAGAAGTGGACAGTGGTACTGGCAGGCACTACTCTACGGTGGCAGTCACTGCAGCATTCAATCTTTCTAAATAGGATTTTGCAAGACAGCCCACACATGCATTTGACTGGCAATCACTGAGCCATGGATGGCTGATCTGCTCCTAAGAGCCTTTTAGAGAGAAGATCTAAAGGTTCCTAATCATTAACACCCTGTGAAAGAGAACACCACAAGGGGTATGGCTGCCCCAAGGCAGCCCAGCTGCCAAGGTCTAGAAGCCACTAACCTCAACCACATATGCTTCACTCATCATGCAAGCTCACAGCTTGGATTCCACAAGAACTAAGCACTCCCCATTCCTCCAGATGGGAAGGACAAGCAGCACTTCAAGGGAGACTGATATCATAAAAATTCTCCTACAAAAATATCAGCATTGTCTGTCTTTACTTGAACGAGAACTGAGGCAAAAGGAAAATCCCATCCCAGCAGGGCAGAAGAGCCTGAGATAGCTCCCAAGAATGAACGAGAGACTGATCTTTGAACTTCACCACACACCTGGAGTTTCCCATCTGCAAATCAAGCACGGTGCCTCCCTAATCAAGAGAACTGCAAGAGTCACATCCAACACACAGATGCTCACAGTAATTTTTCTGGCTGCCTGCTTAAAAATAGACCATTAGTAATACCCAAGAAGATCAATTCTAGCTGAAATATATTTTTTTGGAAAATAGTGTATTAAAAAACAGACTCCAGCCTTTCCTTAGAAGCTTTCGTCAGCCTGTATTAACTCTTCCCACTGCAATCCAACTCATTCCTTTCTCATGGGGTGAACCTGAGCTTACTGGCTGGTGATTAAGGCACTAAAGCAATCAATTAACACACACAGCCTTGCTCTCAGCCTCCCCCTGCAAAGGCACCCAAGCTGCTTAAATGCCCAAATGAGGAGCAGGAACACAAAGCTGTGGTTTTCCTTAACACCCAGCAGCACAGATAGGCGCAGTACTTGAGCCATGCACTCAGCTGAGACTGCAATTGTTTCATCCACAATGAATCACACCCTCATTAGCCAACCCCTCACAGCCTTCAGCATGGAAGTCTGTCTGGGACAGAGCCTTGAAGGTGAAGCCCAGAATCTAAGCCTGGAAAACAGAATGATACAATGGAAAATCTTATCAGTGCATATTTTATATCTGGATCACTGCTGTGCTACTATGACAAAAAGGACTTCATTTTTTAATGAAACATTAATTCATTACACAGCAGCTTGTAGTTTCTTTTTTTAAATTCACCTGCTAATGTGAAACAGAATTTTGCAGCTCCTTATGCTCAGAACCTATGTGGTGTACCTTCAGGGCTGCTGTAGTTTTGGAGGTGGTGGTTTTTTGGAGCGTTGTGCAGTGATTTTTTTGTTTGGTCACTGGGAGGGTTTTTTGGAGGTGGGAAGTTGGTTGTTTTGGTTTTTTTCCTGTCAAAGAACACTTCATTTTCTCTAAATAACAAACACATTGTGGGCAAGGTTTCTGCCTCTCATCAGTCCAATGGTCCAAGATCACAGGATGCCAGGTAAGGCAGCACGTCGTTTTACGTGCTAGACTGCAGCTCCTTTCTAACCTAACCCGCAAGAAAGTGTTTCGGGTGACATTGGGGCAGCTGCACAAGACAGCAATGGTTGGTGAGTGCCAAGTAGATCTCCATGGCAGAACAATCGTACCTAAGCACATCAACAGGACACGGGTTTCAGCCTCGTACTTTAGCATGGAACACAAGAGGACACTTTTTAGGGTCTGATGGATAGAAATTAACCAACTGTGAAACCATCTGAAAACTGAACTTCTGTTTGGGCTGTGAATTCTTTAAAAAAAAGGGTTCAAGATAGTTAATCTTACAGACCTTCCAGAGTTTATACATTCTAAGAGCTGAAATACAGAGAAGAGGTAATCAGTATGGGGGTTATGTAAACAAGGCGAAGTCATAAGAAAAATATATTCACCAGTTTAAGATGCAGGCATGAATCTGGAATTGAGTCAGCACCAGCAGTCTTTCTCTTCCCTGTTCTAACTCCAGGTCCTCAGACTGCCCGCTGCAAGACTTTAATGTCATGAGTGACCACAACTGTTTTTAAGCATGAGATGAGGCATACATTTACCTGTACACCCTAATCCTGTTGGAGCAAGAGCCTGTTCTGCTTAGATTCTGGGCTTCAATTTCAAGGCTCTGTCCCAAACAGACTTCCATGCTGAAGGCTGTCAGGGCTTGGCTAATGAGGGTGTGATTTGTTGCCTTGTCCCTTGACATGTGGAAAAGGCACAGCTTAACGGAAATGCCAAATGCCTGAACTTCACACTGAACACTGCTCTTCTACAGGAACTTCAGCTGGGTAAACAGAGCACCAGAAAGTTGCTTGTACATGCATCCAAGTTATACACGTTGATTCACAGTAGGAGGGAACCACCCACATTCTACACAAACAAAGACCTTTAGGTACAATTTAGGGTAAGCCCCATATTTGTAATGCTCCCCCTAGACAAAAGACAGCACCAGAACTGCTAACATCTGCTCAGTGTGTCCCCCCCCGAAGCAGGCATACCTGAGCTGAGTTTTTGTCAACATAGATGTGGATAACTCCTCCATGTTTGTTACATTCCTCAATCACATCATCTTTAATTTCTGTGTCCCAGCCAGCTTCTTCTTCACTATACGGGGGAAGGAAAAACAGAGGAGAGGTATCACTCAGACAAAATCCCCCCCGCCAAACCCATTAAACACACTCCTGCAACATTCTGATTTCTTTCTTACATGTTAAAGTCATTGACAAATGCCACACAGAGAATGATAAATCACTTACGTTTGAGGATTAAACATGTTGGAAAGCTGGAAGCACTGTGTTGCAAGTGGTTGTACAGAAGCAGCTGCAGCCAGAACTGTTGTAATGGAAAAAAAAAAACCATTAGCATATGTACGAATGCATGGTTCTAATTTATTCAGTATAACAGAAACAGCTCTGACTGAACAGAAATTGAAGGCAGGGAAGCAAAACTCAGAACCAGACACTACTGAGGATAGATACATTTAAAGTGATCAATACAAAACCCAGCACATTATGAATGACAGCTGAAGCTGGAAAGTGAAAATATAATCGTGTACATTGATTTTGGCAGAGTTTCCATTTAAACATTAAAAGACATCTTCATCTGCATCTAAAATGTCTGCCTGAGTTGTATGTCAGCAGTGCCCTTAATGTTTTGCTTGTCATGGAAGCCTGGCAGCAGTTCAGGAGAGCACTATGCCAGCTGACCGCACAGCAAAGGACGGACACCTTGGGGAATTCTTAAAACCTGTTTTAAGCATGTTAAATTATGCTTCAAAAGTGTACCTGCACTTTGATCCCTTGAAAATACAGGTAGTAGAAAACATTTGACAACCGAAATCGCTCTTTCCCTATAACTGTGAAATTACTAGTTGTTATTTATTGCTGCTTATCATCCCAGTACATTGTATTAAACACTGTCCCACAGGCTGCCCTTACATAGGCTTCAGGCTTCTGTCAATGGACCTGCAATAACAGCCCCTCTCCCCATACACTCCAGACATTAAGGGTTGTGCAGTCAGACAGTAAGCGACTCAGAGAGGGTAAACTCAAACTCCTGATGTGCAAATGACCCTTTTAAGCCAGGGAGAACACTCTTACCCAACCACAATTACCAGCCCACACATTTTCTTGGACTAGCACATGACAGGGAAATGTTACCAACACTGGAGAAAAATGCTATGAAGTATTTTCAGTTTGGAAAAAAAAAAAAAAAATCACAGCATGATTCCCCACAGACACTTAACTAACAGCACACAATTTGTCAGGTATGGGCAAACCCTATACCAGAACCATTTCCCCTACAGACACTTGAAATAAAACCTACTAATTAAAAGTCAGATCAAATGCTAGTTTACCTTCATTCTGCTGAGAGAGTCTCGTTTGTAAATCTAAAGAAAAATACAGAGAAGTTAATTAGTATGCTTGCTAGCATCTCAGTATCATTACCTGCCAGCCAGGTTGTTCAGCTTGTATTTCTGTGGTTAAGAGCCTATTCCAGTATCACCGTTCCTCTCTAGTTGTGAGTAGTTTCACCAATTTCAGCTTCTCTACAGGAATATTCTGTATTTGACGGATTCCATGACCACAAAGCATTTTAAAGAGAAACAATACCTTGTAAGGACAGATATGACCATGTCCTTCAATTCACTGTATCACTCCTAATTTGCTTTTGCTGTGATTGAGCTCTTTTCAATATATGTTTTACTCCATGAGAAAAAATAATTACAGCAATTCTGACACACCTTAGAGGTCTGACATCTTTACTACCAGAATGCAGTTAAACATATGGCTATCCAAAACTGACATTCTTAAAGCAGTTACCAAACTGCAGTTAAAGTAGAATAAGGCAATACTTCATCTTGCTTTCTTGATAGGCTTCATCTTGCTATCCTTTCACAGAGATGGCCTAATGATAAAAAGTAACTCTGGTATTTTTCAAATTCAAAACATTTTCAAGTGTTCAGAACATGTAGTTTGTGTAAAAAACCCATTATTTACTTGTTTAACAACATACAGTTGTCTCAATTCAAAGTGAAGAGAGCAAACAAATGCAGACTTTCTAGCCATTTCTAAGTATAAGTCTTCAATACTTGACATCTTTGAACTAACAGAAAACTTCAGAATTCAAGAACAGTAAGCATAAGCCCCTTCAGTCATGGTTCCATTTAACAGACATTAGGTGTGAGAAGACTGAAGCAAACCATTGCCTTAATTCACTCATTTACAGAACAGCAAAGTGATGAGCACCAAGTAAGCTTCCAAGCTTACCTGGAAATACATGAAGGCACCAGGTATCAACATACTTTTCCCCTTTCTAATAAAA
Source organism: Pycnonotus jocosus (assembly GCA_013400435.1). Classification (NCBI taxonomy): domain Eukaryota; kingdom Metazoa; phylum Chordata; class Aves; order Passeriformes; family Pycnonotidae; genus Pycnonotus; species Pycnonotus jocosus. Next base: position 36,771 of record VWYP01032465.1, read on the forward strand.
CCTCCTTCACAATGCTGAAGAATCAACAGGAAAATTTTTTTCTCTAGATTTTCCTCATGTGCCTTTTCAAGTGCCTTGTAGAGAAGAACACATACCAAGAACCATACTGAAAAGCAAGAGCTGGAAGCAAGCTCTGAAGGCTGAGTTGTTAGAACAGCTGGCTATGTTTGGCGTATTTTCCATCCACATCTGAACGCAAAAACTCCTCACCTCCACAGAATGAGAAATATAATAGCAAAGGCTGCCTCAGCCTGTATGCTCTGCAGAAACTGCTTGGTTTTGGCCGTATCTGTAACTAATTACCTAGTTAAGTAATACTCAGACTTTTTTGAAAACCAAAGGCATTTTAAAGAAATCTGCAAATATCTGAACTCTCTCAATTTAGATGAGGACAGACACTTCTTTTGCTGCAATGCCAATCCATCACATTCAGCTGAAGTTGTCTATGTGGGTTGGCCTGATACTCTACAGCCAAATGCTCCAGAATTCCTGCACCTAATGTGGCAAACCTGCATATATCATCAATGCAAATTCTGTCCAGGGCCAAGTAAGACCTGTTCTAAACACAGCAAAGTTAGCTACCACTATCTTGTGCAACAGTTTCATAGGTTAGGTATCTACCACCCTTGAAACATAACCTGCTGCTCACCAGATCTTTTTATCAGCTAACTGGATTCTCTTGTTGCTCACAACTGAAGAACAGTCCTTTCTTCTCAATTCTACAATCACTCAGAACTAAGAAATTCATTGTCACTCTTTACTGTCATGCTTCCCTACACACAGTTTTAAACAGTATGTGGAAACTAAAATTAATGCATCTGTCAAATTCAGATCAAGGCAACTTTTTCAGTATGTTCTTATATATCACCTGTAAAAGCAGCAAGTTTAGCATTATTGGAGTACATGTTTAGTGTACAGAGAAAGTAGAAATACAGACATATCTACCAATGCATTTTGTGTCTTAAAACAAAAAGTTTATTTTGAAATCCAGATGGCTTTAAATAGGTCAAAGCCTGCCAAGTATTGCCCAGTGTTCCAAGTCATTACTTAGACCAGAGATCAAATGGAGGTCCAGGATAATACCTATCCTTTCCTCTTTTGCAGCACACCATCTCAATTTTTTCCATAAACAGACAGCTCCTTTCTCAAGTAAGGAGTGCTTTGTCCCACAAAGCATTAGAAGAATGTTTTGTAAGCTGATTATTTTAAATTTCCTATGTTCAGGAGAACAGGGAGTACACAGCTATAACTGTTCAGCTTCAAATTCTTTTTCTTGGTAGAATTTTCTCATAGGAGTAATTGCCAAATTCTAAGGTGTCCCCTAAAACTAATTCTTTACCTTCCCTACTTCAGTCTGATTGACTCCCTTTTGAACATGGATTATGGGAAGTGTTTGTGGATGTATATATAACACCTCAGATGCTCAGGCGTACTTGCCTCTAGGAACACAGCTGACATTTTAACAATGCATCATGCTGCCAGGTCATATTCTGGCACCAATAAACTGAAGTATTGATATTTTTCTCCTCCTTGGCCATTCTTCCACTGCTAAGCTCCCAGACTATGTGGCTGGAATTTGATTTAACCCTGAAGAGGTAAACAATATACAGGACCCCAAGAATTTATTGTCAACAGCACCAATGCATTTATTCACCTCATTCCTACTGCTGACCATTTTCATTCATGTAAATATTACACAAGACCAGCCCAGTATCTGAACCTTGGCTTTAACAACAGCCTCCAACCTTCCAAGCCTTCACCTGTAAAAAAATCCTTTTCTCTGAGCCAGCTTCTTGACACATCTTGTATTTCTATATTACCCACTTCTCCAGTTTAATACCTTCCAAATGACAGGAGTCTAAAGATCAGCAAGTTGCTCCTGCCCTGCCAAGGAAAGGCACTTTTATCAAACACTGTTGGTCTTTAAATGCAGTTTCTGACAGTATGCTATAATTTAATAATATTCTCCAGTTTACCCTTCTTTAGTATGACTTCTGAAGGAGCAAAGTCTAGTCAGTAATGGGACCAGAATCTGGCCAGACCACATTCTTCTTCCTTCACATGTACGTTATTTAGAGTCACATGTTTCAGCTATATACCACATCACGGACTTAAAATGTTTATTGACAATATGGGAGATGAGACCTCATGTTTCACACATGTATTCCATCACTCATTTCAAGGGAGTTTTACTCCTTTGAACTGCTTGCATTAGCCACTTTTAGTTTCGTTTCTACCTTGCAAGTAATTTTCTTTTTTATTTTGGTACTACATATTCCTAGCTTACCTTCCAAACTTTATGACCAATATCCCCACTACAAAGTGAGACAATGAAATACATAGAAACATCTTAGGTGTAGTTTTTCATTCATCTGAGTCCCACTTCCCTTTTTTTTCTTCTTCTAGAGTTGATAAATCCTTCATTTATTGCTTTCGTGACTTTTACAATATCTAATTCAATCTGACTGTTGGCAGATAATTATCAATTACTTTTTAATCTGTTTCCCAAACTAAAAATACTGTTTTATTATCAGTCCTTTTTCCTATTCTTCATACACTGTGTGGTCATTCCTTATTTCTTTTGAGGTAGCTGATCACCCATGTTTAGCGTGGAGCTCACATTAACAGGACATTTTCTTCTTTCTCTAGAATACAGATCCAACACAGCATTAGCAATGTGAAACAGATGAAACTTTTCACATCCTGCCTGTTTAAACACACAAGTTTCTCAGACCAGATGACTTAACTGCCTTGTTCCTTCAACCATCAAGTTATACCTGTTTGTGTATCCTTCGATTTAAATGTGAGCAACTCATGATCCCTCAAGTCAATGGTCATTTCTATTCTCATCCATAATATCTTCATTACTTACCAATTTGAGTTTAAAATAGCATCCCCTCTTCATGAGTCAGTGAGTGTTTGATGAAGAAATTTGTCGGATATCATTCCAGGAATATCTGGGCCCCACCATTATTACTAGCAATTCTTCTCCAATCTGTATCGGGGAAGTTAAAGTCTCCCACAATGACATAATTCCTGGTAGTAATTTTCTCTAACAAGAGTAAAGAGATCTTTAATCCATAATCAAATCTCATTTTGGGGACAGCTCATGACTCTACGGCAGCAAAAAGCTTTATCTTTTTCCAAAGTTACTTAAGTTGGACATGTCTGTGTTATACTTTTTGTACAATACAAGTGGAATGAACAATACTACCCCTACCACCTTTATTTCTACAGTTGCTAAACATGCATCTTCTAATACCTGTATTCAGCCTCATCATTTATTTCTCCACAGCCATGCTGTTTTCTCATGCTGATTCCATACTACCTGAACCATTCAGCTGTGTCAGACGTTTTTGGCCATGTTCTTGATTTAGCGAGCTTGGATTTTTTGACCTTCTTTGTTTCAAATGTAGGGGAAGATAAGGACTGGTGTTTTTTTTAAAACACTGTTCTATTTCTAATTGCCTATAGGTGTTTCTATACAAGACTGCCACACCACCTTATAACCTGCATTAATGTTGATCTAACTTCAGTGGAGGTTACCTTTCCTTCTCTTTCTGGACTAGATACATTTTTTCCTCACCACTGTACATTTTTCATCCTTCTCAAGCAGACAACCAACATTTTTCTGTCACTGGCCAGTTCCTTTTTCTTCCAAGGGCACACCTCTAGAACAACTCTATCATATTCTTCTAGCAACTGTCTACAGCTTCATACGTATGCTCGTCTTAAGACTGCACCTGACCTTCAGTAACATGATTCAGGCCTATCTTACTAAGTCTGAATCATTTCCATGACAAGCTCTGCTGGAAGGCAAACAACAATGCCACCTTTTCTTTGCTACATTCCTGGCACTTCTCACACATTCCATAATCAGGTTATTTCTGACATTCAGGTCTTTTCCACTGACATGACAGTTTCAAATCCTTTTTTCATAGTATTAATCTAAAGTAGGAAAAACAAAAACAAAAAAAGAGTAACCTTCAGGGAGATTATTCTCTGTTCTAGTTCTGAAGACCCCATGAATAGTTTGTTTTTCAGGTCACCTATGAACTAAGCAGCAGCAGTCACATCCTTCAGCCTCATTCCAGCATACTCACCTGCAGAACACGCACACTACAATAGCCAAATCCAAGCAATACACACATTCCCTGATATAAAATGTCTTTCCTCACAAGAACATACGCTGTAAAAACACTGCTGCCATCTTTGTGATGAGTTCTCCATAAAGTCCTAGTAACGTTCCTGCCCCTCATACAGCTCTGGTTTTTCTAAAGGGGTCAATCCCCTTCCAGTTCTGAGTCTGCCATTTTTAACAGTCAACACTTACTGCAGTAAAACACAGAAATCCCCACCAGCACAGAGAATAGTGAAGAGATAAAGGTTTGGGATGAAAACCAACGGATTTGGAAAAAATATGCGAAACAACTCACACCCATTCAAATAGTGATATACTGTCAGTAGTTATTTGCTTACGGATTTGAAGTGTTTTACAGTTTGTAAAACATGCTGCAATACCTGTGTTCTCATTTTAGAAGCCTAAAAACATAGTTAAGTACCTCCTGTCTCATATTTATAAAGTAATTTTAAAATATATATATACGTCATAATTTCTTACCTGTCACAGCTCCAAAGGCCAAAGACCCGCTCATCTGCAGGGCCTGCTGTGCAGCTGGAGGAATCTGCAAACCAGTACCTGGAACAGAAGACAGAAAGACCTTGGATCCTTTCATTCAGTTAGGGATGAAGTAACAGAAGTATCAGAAATGTTCCTGTTCTCAAAAGATAAAAAAATACTAGGCATATAAAAGTTTCATATATTTATCCTAACAGTTCTGTGGAGTGTTTTAATTAAAATTCTGCAAACTTCTTCACACATCAACATTATCCAACACTGTTATCCAACACACCTTCTGCAAGTCTTGCCATCAGCTGAAGGCGACCAGTTGTTCCCAAGTCAATTCCAGTCCGTTCCAACTCATCACTATCCAAAAATGAGCTAGCACTGGAAGCATCAGTACGCTCAGTTACATGTCCAACTTTCATTGGCCTCCCAGCCAGTTCAAATCCATTGAGTTGTTCCAGGGCCTTTTTGGCACACTCAGAGTCTGAGAACTGTAGATTGGAGAAACATAAATTCAGTAATACTTGCCTACAGGATTCAGCAATGCTTCTACTGTATGTAATACCCACAGTTACATAAATAAGAGAAACTCTAAGATAACAGCAACGAGCTAATGTAAATGTGCTTGGTATTTTTTATTTAAACCAAACACACGCATATTCTGGTATTTACCTCCTCATAGTTAGGTACTATATATTTAAATATATTGCTCAAATTACAGCATCTAGATACTGCAATCAACAGAAGTCATGGCTGTGGTTCTCTTTCAACAGTGACAACTGTTCTCTTTCAACAGTGACACTCAATTCCTCTGCAATCTTACAACTGCCATAGTATTTACTGGTTATTCGTAACAGATGTTCTGCTTTATGCTGTGAAACTTCAAAATAAACATACAAGCATTTTATCAGTGTTAAAACCGTCAAGTATGAACTATATAGTAAGTTTGGTTTCATTTGTGTCCACGTGCCAGAGGTCCCAGCCGAGACTTTTTTCCCCAAGACAAATTGCCAGGTCAGTCAAGAAACTCAAGTTCACAAAACTGTGTACCTGAGGGTAAAGAGGAAAGATGTTTTCAACTGAAAGTTTCAGCCTCTAAAATTTTATTTCCCCTAAAAACCTCAAATTCAATTATTCTCAGCTATAAGAAACATCAGTCTTTACTACTGCCTTTGCCTGCAGAAGACAGCATTTGCGTTTGCAGGTACGGACTACAGAGGAAACTATTCCCATCTAAACTGCTTATTCACAATACTCAGACAACTGTCAGAAACAAAGAAAAAAGCCAGTGCTGCATCCTGCAACATGACACTTCTAAAATGAGATATATAGTTATCAAGTAGCAATTAAGTAGTTCCTATGCATATATAACAAATATAGATTATGTTTAATTTATTATGTTTAGATTGCCACTATATAACCACACAGATAAACACAGGAAGGTTCATATATAGAGATATTCTCCTACATGGAAAGGTTACACTCAAATTGTCTAAGAAACCTGGCAATGCTAGTCATACCGTAATAAATCCATATCCTTTTGAGCGTCCAGTTTCACTGTCCATCATGAGCTGAATACTTTCAATCTAAAGATAAGAATAAAGCTATTTATTATCAGACATTTTGGAACAAACCCCAAGATACCAGAACACAACATGAAAACAGCCCAAACACGTCGAATACAAATACATGAACTTTTATTTTTAAAATTAGTTTCTCATTCCTTCCTCATTTCAAAAATTAGTATACAGTCAGCAAAATAGGTGCTTGGATAATAAAACAGAAGTAGAGATTTTGAGCTTATCTTCATGTAGAAGCTTGGTTCTGATGCAGAATTCTAGCAGAATGAGCATGCAGACATGATCAGATTGTAACTGAAACACACTGATCATGGCACCTTATATGCTGATAAACTGTTTTACAAGCTAAGAAAAGCAGTATGTATAACTGATTTAAGAAAAATATGCATATTTTAATAACTCCTGGTACATGAGAACTCCTAGAAGTTTACAGCTACTGTAATTTAAAACACATTGCTGAGTTATCCATTAGCCATAAAGTAGCATCAGGAAGGACTGGAGTATATGAGTAAGAAGGAAAGATCTTCACAGGTCTCCATACAGGCCTCCTAAACTATCTTAATCCTACTGCCAGACCTTGATGGAAAAAAAACCACCTCAAACCACCAGAAGAGTAGCCATGTGGATTAAAATTTCATCAATTGTAGCAATTTTCCATGGTTTTACACAAGAGACTTAAAGGGACATGCATACTGAGTCTGAACAAAGCATGTGAAAAGCATTGCTACTCTATGTATGAGGCAGAGTTCATATCCAAAGATAGTAGGAAAAAACCTCAAACATTAACAGACTTCTTTCTACCCTTTGAGAAGCATATTGAATATCTAACTAAATGAGCTATCTAAATGATATATATCCCAGCACAGTAGGGCTAACATTTTGTAACTCCACAGGAAATTTCAAGTTTTATCTGCTCACTTCCGTAATTCTTTCTACATAAACTCATTGCCCTGCTGCATCCTGCAATGCTCAGAAGTGAGAATGGGCCCAAGCCAGAGTTGTATAGGACACATTGCTAGTTCATGGTCTTAACATCAGCTAAAGCTGTCGCAAAAAGTCATCAGAAACAGATGATACACAGTACTATTCTCAGAGACCTCAGCCCCAGTTCTGTGTTTTGGCTTTTAACCCATGAAATGGGGCTTCCATTCACAATCCTGGAAGGGAAAGATAGTACAAGCTGCTGGAGAAGGACACAACACAGAGAATTTGTCTGGTTTCAGGGGTTTTTTTTAAATCTGTTCTCTTATTTCAGGTATTCATTTAATTCTGAGCTTTCTAAGATCTGCCATTCAAATTCGCTGGACACCAGCTCAAATCCAAGTTCTCATCTGCTCCCCAACACTACCCACATACCTAAGGCCTGCGGATGCATGGGCAGAGCAGCACAAGAAAGCCACAAGTGTTTTTGAGTATGAAGCTAAATTATTTCCAGAAGCTGCCACTGCTCTACAACTAAGCTAGGGTTTCAAATAAATTACTCTTAATACAATATGCTGAATTAAAGTTTACCCTGCCAAATGGCTCGAAGATTCCTCGAAGCATATCTTCAGTTATATTGAAGTGTAATGATCCCACATAGAGCCTCATAGGACCAGCACTGCCCTTCTGCAGATTATTTGCCATTGCTGCTGCCCTGTTTTTTTCTGCCTAAGGAGAAAATAAAAATTCAGCTTCAGTAAGAAATTAACAAAACCTCCTAATATACAAAGTATCTCTCAGACCCAAACTAGAAGATTCACCAAACATGCAGAAGCTGCTGCATCATCTGCAGTCTATTCCTCAGACTTGAACTTAAATGCTACAAAACCCAAGACCATGACCACGTACAAATACAAGAGATTCCGAAAGCCTTCAAACTGAACAACTTCATGCAGAATTCTGGCTTCTACCTAGTAAATTATCTGTAAAGTATAGACAATACAGCCTTCACTTCTGTAACACTAGAAACACTAAAGAATGTCTTTACTATTACTTGTTAAGATCTGTATTTTCCTAATGTCCTCACACAACTCTGAATCACTTTAATTTGCCTGTTATCTATGGGAAAGAAAAGTCCATTATCATTGGCTTTAATAATGATCCTTGTTAAGTTTCTCCAAACATTCAGTGGTAACCAAATTTTCAAACATTTAAGTTTCTCATCGAGATAAAAAAGGCATAACCCTGCATGAACAAAAACGAGGTTTACAATTCCTTACCTGTGATGCCTGCACTATGATAGGTACACCCAGGACTCTCTGTCCAGTCAGTCCTATTGCCAGGGGCACTGAACTAACATCCACAAATTCAACATAAGCAATTCCCTTTGAACGTCTGGAATTTCTATCCGAAATCATTCGCACATCACGAACCTGAAAGGCAAGAATAGAGATGAAAATACTTTTAGAGAAAAAGGAAAAAAGCTAATGCAGCCTATTTCTCAGACACATATTAACACTGAGATTTATTTACCAAGCCAACAGCTTTAATTCTACAGCAGCATACACCTTTTTTAACATGTATATCCCAGAGGCAAGCTAGCACTAAAGCTGTTTTGTTTTTGTATGTGACAGAACTTGTAGCACTCTAATGCTTTACAGCACTCAGAGCCTTACAGCTGATAGAACAAACTAAGTTTTTCCGACTTAGTTACATGAATTTTTAAATTACACTTTACCAACAGACCTATTTGAAAAAAAAAGAAACTATGAAAAATGAAGTTGTTTGAGTCAGAATTGCATCAATATGTTCTGCCTCACATCCCATGAACAATGAACTACTAAGAAACTACTTTTTTGTGTTCAAAGCTTTTAATGATTAGTTCATCATTAATCCCCCTTTGCACAGGTATAAGAAGCTACAGAAAGCCACATGCTTACAATTCTGAAAGAACACCGAACCCGTACTCAAGTTATACTAGGACAGCTTGAGGCAGAATTAAGGATGATTTTAACTTCCCCATCAATTACCTTCCCTACTGTAGAGAAAAATTCTTCCAGGTCTCTTGGTCGAATTCTTGCAGCCAATTGCATACAGAACACTGTTCGAGCATCCCTCTCTTCAGGGGTAAGATTATCAATAGGTTCTCTGGAAAGAGTAAAGTTCAGTTAAAAAATCAACTGAATTAAGATAACTCATCTCTGGACCACACATGAAACATTAAACAATCAGTACTTTCACAGTTTGATGGGAAAAAAATATGCCTGCTGCCTTAAAAAAAAAGGCAGAGTTAAGAACTCAAGGGAATACTGAATATTAACATGGTAAATTAAAACATGACTGAATATCTTATTTTAACTGTGAGCATCAAATATGACTGGAAAATTCTATTTTTGTGCAAAAGCATAAACTAAACAGAGGTACCATTTTGCTACTGTCCAGATCTGTACCAGCTACCACTACCACACTGCATGTTCTTTTTATCAAAAAGACGGAAGGACAAGAAAACAAAGGCAAACAGGGTAAACTAGCACAGACCGACTGTCCAAATTTTCAGACAAGTAGTGTGAGCTAGGCTTTGCCAACTCACGTACTGCATTTACCCAGTCATTTCAGAGTCATTACAGCCATCGCATAAAACAAGACTGACATCCATGTAATTAGAACTCCCAGTCCTCATTTCATAGTTTCAGCTTGTTAACCCATAAAGTATGAATAGTGAATTACTTTGATCCTTGACACATTAAGAACAAGAATACGTTTATTTCAATACTGAATTATTAGCTGAAATTAGATGCACCATAACATATTTTTTAATACTTTAACATATTAAAGCTTCAAACCTAAACAAATCTGACTTGTACTCAAGTACAAGTTACACAAGTAGCATGGTGGATCCTGGACTGACTTTCCAGCCATGAAGTATGTATTTTTATTTAAAAAATCACATAGATATTAATCACTGAGAAACACAATAAAAATTTAAACGTAACTATCTCAGTTAAGAATTTGCCAGTCATTGAAAAACAAAATTAGATTGGTTAAATTTAACTGCATTAATGTAAGAGAATAATCTCATCAGCAGCTATCTAAATCCTACTCCCTTAAATGGGAAGTCTAAGAATGGATAAGCAGCTCCGGATTGCAGAGGCATACAGCCTCTCAACAAAATAAATACTGGAAAGCAAAACAAAGCATTTGTACTTTCCCATTCCATACTCTAGATTATTAGAGCACAATTCATCGGAAAAGCTAATTTAAATCACAATTAATGGTGAAAAGATTGAGAATACCGAAGTGCAAAAACCAAACAAATCAAGACTTGTTTTGCAAACTGACATTATTTACCACCTTTTATGACATGGGCAGAAAGCAACGTTTTATCAAGGCTCTTCTCTCACTGGCTTTCTGAATGAATTCCAGCATCACTTATGAGCATAAGCTGGAGAGCAAGTAGTCATAGTCATACATTACTTCACCATCACTTTTCCAATTCCAACTGGACAAAACCAAACCCAAACACATGTAAAGAGTCATACTTACCTAACAGGGCTTTTGTCTTTTCTGAAAGGACTTTTGCTTCTGGAGCGACGTCTGCTAAAAAGAAAGATCAACAAGATTATAACAAAACCTTCCAATATACCACCCCTGGTTCTAAACAAAACCTATTAATGATGCAATGAAAAACAAAAAAGTCAAAAACCTTAATTTGATGCTGTGAGGCAGACCAATCTTCACTCTGATGGCACTGTTGAATTTTGGACCAGAACTATGGCAGAAAAAAAGATAAGACACCTGAGTACTTGAATTCAAGATTTCTGTACTCATATTACACTGCAAGTGCTCACCCACCTTTGCTTCTAAACTTGTCAGCATTTCCATTACCAGCACCCAAAGCATGCGTAAGATTATCAACTGGTTATCAATACGTGCAGCACTTCAGACCATACGGCACAGAATACGATCCCCTCTCACTTTCACCTACATCACAAAATCCCAGAATATGCAGGACTCTTCCATGAGCCAGTCAGTCATGGGACATTTGTATGTGCAAACTACTCCAAGCGAGAGTTACTGTTATAACCATTTTTCACATGGTTTTTTGTCCACATTCAAGTTCTACATACTGATGACTGCAAAGCGTAATATTCACGGACTGGAACTCAGCCTCAGAGCTGTACACCAACTGGCACTGGGAGGATTACTTGCTCAAGTATAACATTTAAAATCAGAAGTTTCATTAAATGTAAGGTGCCAAGAGCAAACCAAAGCATGTCCCTTCATGCATACACCTGCAAGGGACACATTCACTAATGTTGTCTCTGCTCTCACCAGTGAAGTGCTGCAAATACGTAAATGAAGCTTCCTTAAAGTTGCCTAAAAATGCCGATCAAACCGCAGAAGTGAACCCAGCAGCCAGCTGTATACAGACACACAGCCACAATAGGAATCCAATCTCTTGACTGAATCTAATTTAATACTCCAGGCATCACAGAGGCTGTTAAATTGTAATCTGCCCTGTGTTTCCATGTTAAGGACAATCCTCTTGCTAGTTAATGGGGCACCCAGGAACAGACTGTGACAAAAGTAGTAGGATTCATCCGATTGTGTTCTCCCTGAATTTGATCTCCTGTAGAGAGTTGTTCAAAACGCAAAGAACAACATCTGTTAACATTCTTCCTGTTTCTCCACCAAGGGCAGAGGCACCGCTGCACAGACTGAATGCTGTGCACTGGGCTTTGGCTTTCCATCTGTACACAATTGATTCTTTCTGCTGTGGCTACAAATTGATGTGTAACACCCTGAAAGACACGGCGGGCTGAAGACATTAAGCAGTCTTTCACTAAATCCATCTGGCCACGCAATTTGTCTGAAAAACGTCTTCTTGCTCCTCAGTGGAGCAGTAATGCTTATAGTTAAACTCAGCATCCACCACAAGGAGGAGGATGCCCATTTTTAAACATGTCATGACATAGGTGGGAGTAGTGGGCCAAGATCCAAAACCATGCTGGCCAGGTTAAAGCAAGGGAAATATGGCCCTGTACAACACTGGAAAAAAATAAAGAAAATAAGACATAAAACACAGACACATGTTGAGATGAGATCACTATTGATCAAAATCAGACTTTTCTGCCTAGGATAAATTACTCTATTTCCTGCTCAAGTCCTGACAAATTATTTCTGGGAGTGTCCATTCAGGGTCTTGAGTATCTATGGCACAACTGCCAAAAGCTGCATCTGGAAATGCTGGTACTAATTTCAGAGGCTACCTTCTTACCACACGTGGGATTACCTTGCACTTTCACACCTGATGTAAAACATGGTGCTGCTCTCCATTTCAATGCAAATGCAGCCAGACAAACCAATTACAGTGACTCCAGAATACTGACATGCAAACCAACTAAACAATAATAAATAATTAAGACCGTGAGTTTTCAAGAAGTAGTTAAAGAAATATTTTAAGTATTTGTCTAAACCTAATGAGTGACAAAATCAAAACACAAACAACTGAGAAGTAACAGTTTTCAAATACTTGCACAAAGGTGGTGGGGAGGGAAGAGGAAAAAAGGCCAGCAAAAACCCACAACCCACCACAACTCTAAAAATCTCCATTTTCACTCTTGACTAGTACATTCTTATTTACAGAACTCCATGGGATCGACACTAAGAAACCCCAGACCACTGGAACAGACTAAGCAGAAAGCTGCCTAGGGCAAGGTGAGAGCCTAAGTTACCCTCCCAAAATCCCTTTTCAACAATATTCTCCCTGTGTTCTTCTAAGGAGACTTGCTTCTAAAGCTGTGGATCTCAAGTAAAGTTCCTTCTTTGTTTCTGTTGTCTCTACAATTGTTGCCCAGTTCCTGCTAACCTGTATGGAAGCACCATGTCACAAACCATTAACTTCTATGTCTAGGAGTCACCTTCTTTGTAAGCCAAAGTCCCCTGAGCAGCCAAAGCACACACCTTCACAAAACTCATGCCAGGCGGCCCAACAATGGTCAGGTCAGAAGACAGCCAGCATATTATCAGCTTTTACATGCCCATTCACATTCAAGACTCCTACAAAATAATGTCGGACAAGGCAAACTTTGGCTAACCAAGTCCAGGAGAATCACAACGAACTTTCAGTGGTCATTGTAATAAACCTGTTTTTCTAACAGCTTTGTCTAAATTCTTGGTTTCAGAATAGAAATAAGATGGTCTAAATTACTTCTACTATATGTTAGCAATCCCCGTCGGGATTTGCTCGACAGGTATCTAAGCAAGACCACTCAGTCAAGTTCTTTTTCCTAAGAGATCGAGTGATACAGCTACGTAACATTCAAGGTACAACATATGTGAAAATAACATGAGAAAAAAACCCCTGTGAACACTACGCAATGCAAACCAGTCGCCTAATTTTAACCTAATTTTAAAAATCTTAAAGCATTTAACCACAATTTCAAGCCTAAAGTGAAACTTGAAGTCTTTTCGGGCTCTCTTGTAGCGCCCTTCTCCTTTTCCTTCAGAATTACCTATATTAAACTTTTTTTCTCACTATTGCTGAGATGCCTCCTAACTGCTCTCAGCTGCAAAACCATCTCAGTTTGAAAATGAGCCTTTATAAAGCTCAAGAGAAAGATCACAAGGAGGAGGAATAATAAAAAATAAGATAAAACAGGAGCCATAAAGCAATTTGATCTAGATGCTGCAGTCAGCTACAACCCTGTCAGCAGTAACTCCAACCCAGAACCACCAGAACAGCCCTACAAGGAGATATTCCAGAGATAAATTCTCCAGCCAGAAAAGAGTACTCTGGCAGTCAGTGTCAGGATAGCAAAAAAGATCCCTTACAACTACTTACCTTTCTGGCATAACATATCTCAATTCATTAAAAAAGGCACGGGTTATTACAGTAATACCAATACTTTCAACCTCTACTTGCAGAAATTATTCTGGAAGACCAGAAAACTGGAGCTCCCAAATTTCTCCAGGTGAAAAACTTTCTCACACAGTAACAACAAGAAAAACAAAGAATAAAACCCTCCAACACAGCTGGAAGCATGCAGGAACTCCCAACTACAAGATGAGACAAAGGACATCCTCTCCACGCAACACTGCACTGGAGGGAAGGAGACCAGCAGGCTCCATACACAGAAGGCTGAAGCTTTTGATCAAGGTTCTCTGTACCTTGAGCCACAACAGGGGCACTGGCATAACCCAGCCAGCTACTGTAGTCTTACAGGAGCCAGAGTTATAGGAAAACAACTCTGCACTGCTGAAGTCTTTACAGCTGAAGCCCAGAGCAGTGTACAGAGGCTCTGCTACTCAAGACAGAGGAACAGCAGGGCTGATATATTATGATCCCTACATACAATTTTTGAAACAATTATTGAATTTTTATTCAAATAATTGTTTTTGTACCTTAGAGGACCCAGGAACTGCAGTACATTTTCATTACAAAAATGCCAACAATCAGGTGACTTAGCACAAAGTGAGATCCTGAGACGTCAGGAAGCTTTGTTTGCAGTCCAAGAGTACAAAAAGCCCCAAGAAAAACATTCATGTGCACAAAATTGCACAAGCCTACAATTTATCAGAAAGTAAATACTGTCTGCTCAAACATCTTGAGAGAGTTCTCTATCATGGATGGCATTACATGTCATGATTTAAAAAATACATCCTTTACAGATGTCTTCTTTTTACATGATCTTGCATTCCAATATTTGACATTTGAGATGAGACCCAGACAACAGCACAAACAAAGAGCAACCTCAAGTAATCAATTACAGTAAGCATATAGCCCGGATCTCACTGTGTTTCTGCAGAAAGAGGCAATGGGAAGCAAAGGGAAGAGCTGCAATACAAACAATCAGAAACTATACTGACGAAAAAATGCCTTTTGAGAATTGATTTACAAATGCGTAGAACTACCTATTGCCAAAGTTCTATCAAGCTAAATATCTGAGAGGAACAAAAGAATTCTTGTCAGCCTCTAAACAAGTCTGAGAAAAAAGCAGGGCAAATATGCAACATATGGGCATTGCTAAGACAAGACGCTCCCAGTCTGGATGCATAAACATGGAGTAAGTTTGTGTGAATATCCGTTTATGGAGTTAATGTTCAAGAAGAGCAAGACAATAAAAATCTTTAGTAATACAAAAAAATAAAAGGGGGGGGGGTTATGACCCTGTAACCAAATTAACAGACTACTATTAATTTTTTGACAGTTAAACCATCAAGTTCATGTACTTTAAATAGTTAGGACATGGAGAGAATGTGGCTGTTACATTGATTTTCTGATAAACTGTTTTCCAGCCAGTTGTACAGATTCTTTCACTTGCTTTCCCACCTGTGTTCAGCTAAGAATGCAAACTAGGAGATGAATATTACTGTCCTCCCCTTTTTCATTCTGTATTTATTGACCTTCTTCAAACTTAACCTCTCGCCTTCTTTTATACGATAATTATTGACCGATCTATAAAGCAGGAAGTGAAACTTTAACCTTCCACATTGTAACACTGGAGCAGCACACATGCAATTCTGAACAAATAACCTACTAGGGACTTCTATAGCGGCCTCTGAATCTGCGGTCTCTACTCCTAGATCGGCTGCGTCTGCGTTCTTTGCTTCTGCTCCGTTTCCTTTCCCGGCTTCTGCTCTTTTTCCGTTCCCGATCTCGGCTCCGTTTGCGTTCCTTACTTCTGCTCCTCTTTCTGTCATGGC
Organism: Pycnonotus jocosus; assembly: GCA_013400435.1. Lineage (NCBI taxonomy): Eukaryota > Metazoa > Chordata > Aves > Passeriformes > Pycnonotidae > Pycnonotus > Pycnonotus jocosus. Next base: position 52,605 of record VWYP01032465.1, read on the forward strand.
TTCGACTCCGGCTCTTGCTCTTTTTTCTCCTGACACAAAAAAAGCGCAACTTCAGTTACACGCATAATTCAGTGTTATCCACCTCACATTCCACAGTCCCTCTGATGCCACTGTCTGGCATACTGACAGGAAAAGTTTCTACCTGTTGTATTTATACTTTTTTTTTTTGTTAAATGGGCGGCTAAGTGTGTCAGCAATCTTTCATCATAAGCCACATAAAGTCTGCAATAGCACATTTTTATTTTAAATTTTTTTAATTGCTAGAGAATGCTTTCAGAAGAGTAAAAGGACTAAAAACCCATTCCTGTGTTAGACCTAGTACATAGCAGTTGCAGTACTTCATGAGGCATTCAAACATACTCTAAACACAGCTTCGTGATCCTAAGAATAAATTACATAGCAAAGTAAAACAAAACACAACAAAAATAGAAAGGAAGAGGCAAGTCTGGAGGAAAGGAAGGTTGTTTCCCCCTAATACTCCCTGGCAATAATCCTTAACATGCTGCTTAAGAGTTTTGCTTCCTACTTGCTACTCTCACTCATAAGCCACTTGCGTTTTTAACTGTGGCCACCTCCAGTTTGGGGAAACTTTTGTACCTTCACCAATTTACTTCAAAAATTGAATCTTCTAAAACCTGTATGTTAATTATACCTCATATTTGAAACATAGTGAGCAACTGTTCCATTACTGCACTTGGATTGTTCATAAACTTTTTCCTCCATCTCAGCCTCAGACCACCAAAGCTTAGCATCTCCTAGTTTCTAAAATATATCTGTATGTACACATAAGACACATGTTAAACAGATGCTCAAGCCATTACCTAACCCAGCAAAATAATCAACCTTGCTGCTGAACTTCTGATGTTCGAAACATCCTTTGTCATTGAATTTTTCCTCTTCCTCCTTTTGGGCCTTCTGATTGCATACATCATCTTTTCTGAACATGATCACTCATACTCTTCAAAACTCTTTTAAAAAAGGGCATGTGGATTACAAAAAGTTCATCCCTGTGGCTTTCTATGGCCATGTATAAACTGAAATTTCTACTTAGTTTCAATTTCTGAAGTAAAAAACCCCTCTCACCTGCCATATCTAACTGAGCCTAATTACTAATAGCTTTTGCTCTCTAATGTCCACCTAGGAAGACCCATTCAAACCGTCTTAGCATTTATTTCTGAAGACAAACATTTTGCAACTATGATTTAAACACTAGAACATTCCCCTTTTTTCTTATTTGCCATAGTCCATCAGTTTCTTTAATATTTTTGTATGGACATAGAAACTGCTGTATCAAAACTTGATATTCAGAAGTGTCACAATTTCTGGTAATTCTCTACCTCTGGGTGGTATCATCAGCATCATTTAACCATACTTGTGGCTGTAATGCAGTTTGCGATTGTTACGCACACACTGTTCCTCTCCTCTAGGATCCATAATTTACCAACATTTCCCCAAGATAAAATCCTAAAATATTCACTATTAAAATAGCTCTGAAAAACACTCCCTGGAGCTCACTACACTGGCCAGTACCAGTAACTAGTAACTGCAGCCACTCTTCACCAACGACAGCAGCTATTCCCTATCCAGAGGGAACCTGCTTTGTAGGCAAGAACTCCCAGCAGTCCAGATCCATGCTCTGGCTTCAAACCAAGATTGAGCTGGACCTACAGAACACACATGCAGTAAAACCAGAGATCTCTAATTCTTCCAATTAATAAAATGGACATTTAAGTATGATTTGACAATTACTGAGAGCTGCACTTTGTTATTTTTTTCAAGTTGCTGGTATTTGCTGTGGATTTTCCTGACAGTTTGAATCTTACTTCAGTATTTGCCCAACTGAAGGAGATAAAAAATACCATTTGGACACAATCTGATTGTTTTAAAGCGAAGCAAGTAGTCTTGCACATGCTACACACATCTTTGTCTGCAGCAACAGAGTACACCATCACACATTTGCTAACTAAGTACTCCTTAAAATATTATGGGGAACAAGAACTGTATCAAAATGAACTTATAGGGCTTAAAAATATTGACAGCAGCTGCTTTTGATGGGGTTTTAGAGGCCTCAGTATTTAGCACGAAAATTATTTTCACAGTATTATTGAGAACACAAGTAAAAGGTACAATCAATTTGGAGCATTTGATTCCAACCTAAGTCTGACCTTGAAATGGTATTTGTAATTTCCCAAATATTTATAGACCTGAGAATAAACTTTCCTTGTAATCCCTGCATGTCATCTCTATGATTTCAGAAGGTGACAACAGCATAAACGCTGACTTCAGTGCATTTCTGTAATGCACAGCTAACTGTTACTGTTTAGTCAACTATCAACTTCATAATTGTTCTTTTTACACCAACTACCTCTTTACCAAACGATGCTTGTAAGTTAAGGAATTTATTTTACAGACTAAAAACTTTATGAGTATCAGAAGGTGTTCACACCCTGGAATTATGCTTGCTGAACAAGGTGGGCTTGTATTCTTGGTTTTTAAAAAACTTGTATTATAAATCTAGAAGTTTTCAAAAGGCAGGGATGCGGAGAACAGAGCAAGGTGATTCAACACCCTCAACCTTTTCAAGAAAGCACCGGTGTCTTTAACCGCTTTCAACTGCTCCAAATCACAATTCTATAAGAGTTTTTAAAATGCAAAATCCATTGCATAGTTAAAGTAACAAAAAGAATTTAAATATGCTGAACATACAAAGCCTCTATTTTTATCTGATGCTACGTGAATGTTTCTGAAATTTTGATTACATCAGTTGCATAGGGTATTAACTACATTCATAAACAAAAGAAAATGTCCAAATTGCTGCAACTGCAAATACCAAGCTTTTTCAAATTATTTCCTTAAACACAACTTACATGGATTCGCAGGTCCACAAAAATCAGCAGCTTCTACCCAAAAGTAGAGAACTGAGAAAATACTTACTTCTTGCTGCGTTCTTCATGGCCATTGGCACTGCTCAATTTGTTCTCATCCTAAGCAGGGTTGATAGAAGAACATCGTGAGGACGAAGCGGAAATATTTCAAGTGGTCAAAGGGTAATGGGAATAGGAATAAGAAAATAAAAAACAAAAATTTTAATACTAAATTATTGGTTTACAGTTTAATGTGGAAAGCTTTAGAAAATTTAGGTAGGCATGTTTAATCACTTTGCTGCTTAAATTTAAGTCATACAATTACAAAATACAAGACTTACATCATGTAAAAGTGCGCATAAAATTGTAGATACTTCCTTACATGGTTTAGAGAGCAAGTTATCCTGTAGAATTCAGCACTCAAGTGGCTAAATGTTATTTCTATAAAATTTACGAGGAAGTCTGAGGTGTTTGCGAGCCCCTCTGATTAGTACCAAGGCTATATCTCTGCCTAAGCCCCGTGGCTACACTAGCAGCCAGCCACTATGGATTTCCTGTGACCGATGCCATTCCCGAGATCTTCACTCATTTTCGTTGAAGGGTTGTAAGAGCTTGATGTCACCTCTGTCACACATCTCGCCCTGAAGCAAACAGGGATTCACACTGCTTTAGTAACGTCGACTCCCAAGAAAGCCATCAATAATCCACCAGTCCAGCCTAAACATTCCCTATTTCCATACCTGTTTACATGGAAAATATCCATGTTAAGCCAGGACACAAGAATTTTAACACAACAGTTCACAAATTTCTCTTCAAGATGTAAATGTAACTGCTAAATATTACATAAACTAAACATACCACTTAAAACTTGCAAATGCTCATCCAAAATTCATGACACGGTTATAATAAACACTGCAGAACAGACTAACAATAGCTGCTACATAACTGATATAATGGCTTTACAGTGTAATCACATTGGTTACATCAGAAGTACAATTCCTAGGTGACTTAAACTTATATACATTTCTTTCAAAATCCGTGCTAAATCATGCAGTCTGTTAACACTTCACCACCACCTGGTGGAAAACAAAAAAAGACAGTATTCATTTGCTGCTGGTTTAAGTGAAAGACATCACTAAGCTAATTGATAAAAAATTTCACAGAAAAATTGCCATCTCCTAATTAAACAACTAGGACAGAAGAACACAAGAGCTTATATTAGAATGACACTGCAGACTGTGATACTGTCTTTTACTTGCTAATAACATTCTATTCAGGGATCCAAGAATTTCTGCAAAATTGTTCACTCAGCAATTGATTTTCATCTGCCCTGTTGAAAGATTAACCGCCAGCAGCCTTCTGCATTAAAAGCAAGTCCCACTCTTCTCACACTGAGCAGATTGTTCAAATATTTACTTGCCATGGGACTGGTGAAAAGATTATTCTTGGAACCCTGCTGTTTTCCCAAATCACGGCATTCACCTTGTTGCTATACCAAACTAGATTTCACAATTTTAGAGGAAAAGTTTTAGGAATTTGGTTTCTGAAGTTTGTTTTGGTTTTGTTCTGGTTTTGTTTAGTTGGTTTTGGGGTGGATTTCTTTTGTTTTGATTGTGTTTGGTAGATTTTTTTTTTTTTAACCTAGGGGACCACAGTACAGCGATACGTCACTCAATTACTACCTTATGATTGACAGTTCACACTGGAATCAAAGGTGAATTCATGGGAGTAGAGGTGAGATATCATTAGGCAAGTCTACAAAGAGAGATAGATGGGCATTTATTCATCACGCTGAAGAGAAACTACTGCACAATATAATTACATTAACAGTACATATTAACTTGAAAGTTACATGTAATGTATGTCCAGTAAGATAAATCATGAGGGCTCCAGGGATGTTAGTTTACAGTTCAGCAGCAGTTTCATGAATAATGCTAAATTAAGGTAAACAGGACCTCACTGGTATATTTTTTCCTCACCTTCTTGTAAGGAGCTTCAAGCATTGCTTCAATATCAATATCATCGGCCATTTTTCAGGACACCTGAAAGAAGCAAATTCCACTTGAGTTGGAAAACGCCCTTGCACTTTATATCGCAAAAGCTTTTATTGAAGTGGTCACCACGGCATTGGCTCAAATTCACATAACTATGCTTAAGCAGGTATTTCCAACAAAAACTGGAATGAAGTTTTACCCAGTGAGATGATAATGAATGCACGCAAAGTAATTACAGCTGCAAACAACAACGTGTAATTGAACACCATTAGCCAGAGGAAACCCCAGAGGTACTCCACCAACTTCTTTCGAAACAAAGAGCACGGCATATTTATGACACAGAAACTCAGCTCTGGTGGCCATCTTGAGAAGTGCTAGAGCTTCACCAAAGGACAGTGATCAGGCAAACACAGCTCCTAGCCTTTGCCACCATCACTTACCAATCCCAGCATACAGACATCACGCATAATAGGGGTCACAGGAAAATGGTTACAATTCCAGCACTAAGAGCTACTAAAGCATACACAAGGTCCATCCAGTCTGGAACTTCAGGTCTCAAAACAAAAAAATCCACCACACCAGATAACACTTGACACCACAGATATTTTGGGTTTAGCTGCTCCTCTTATTTTCCAATTTCAATCCTTTAATATAATTTTATGCTCACTATACTCTGAATCACTTTGACACTTGATTTCCTCTCCTTATGCTGCTTTGCTATTAAGTACCTCTCAAGACTCTTGGCATTAAACTTAGATATTCAACTTCCTCAAATCTCTTAGTGGAAGTTTCTCTTCTTTTTCTGACTTAAGCTCAAGCATGGCCAGTCCTCTAGATCCAAGTCTGACAGCCCAACACTGAAGATTTGCATGTGCATAATAAAATGGATTTTTAATCATACAGGTTAGTTTTTGCACCTTGTCTACAGGCACTGTTGCAGAACTGTGCTGTCCAAAGCCTTGGGCAGAATAATGAAAATGCTCCAACACGTCAAGATCCTTTACGCTGGTCACTTATAATGTCGTAACTGAGATCGCTTTACCAGAGCTGCAGCACATCTGACCCTGGCTCAGGATACATTCTAGAATAAAACACCATCCTCAAGGAGGATCACAACTCTGGAAGTTCACACTCAAATGCTTAACTGAGGCACGCTAACCTCATTTTCAAATTATTACCTGTTGGGCTATCGTGCTATCACTTACAGATACGATCATCCTTCATTTAAGTGTAATGGCTCAATTTTACTTTTTACTACAGTATTTATATTCAGCTTTTCAAGCCATCTGCACACATGCACGTGATTTAATTCACAGCTGTTCTACCAGTATGTAGCATAAATAGCACATCAGTACAATTATGGGCTATATAAAAAGGCAGATCTAGAATTCTACAGAAAAAATCCCACCAGCAACAACTCCCACCCAAAATTACTTTTTAAAATGTGTAATTTAGCCAACATATCCAGCTAAACTTGGGGAGGAATTCTTCATCCTGAAGATGGGTGGCCATAATAGGGACCATCAAATACTGAATGGCATGGAAAAGTGCAGAGGGAATGACTACTACTGCATTCACCCAAATAATGAATGAATGAACTATCATCCAGTGGATTCAAAACAATAGTCATTATTCACAAAGCATTTAGTCATTGAATTCACTGTTGAAGGGCATTGTGGCTTCTAACAAAGAAAAAGAAGTACATGCAATGTTTAAAAGAAAAACAAAACATAACAAAAAAGCATAAAAGTTTAAAGAAAATGGTTTTCATCAAACAAAGGCATGACTCGTGACCCTGAACCACAGCTGACAACTAAGCGCAGAGAGAACTGTCAATGTGTAACTGCATTGTTCATTCTTGTTTGGCATTTACTGCTGGCCACCATGACTGACAACCTCCTGAGCTGCATGGAGCTTTGGCCTCACCTCAGCAATCTGTACCCTTTGTACTCTTTACAAAACACTTCCCCTGGCACAATACCACGTTATCAGAGTACCTTCTCTCTATGTGTAACCTAGTCCTGCTGTCAGCCCTGCAATGCATACATGTAATGCACATAATGCTATATATAAAGTTGAAACTATTTTTAAAAAGAAAGTAACTGAAAGCTCACAATAATTTCAAATTACTAGAAAGACCTGACAGATTTCCAAGTATCTTTCATTAAACACCGACGCTCCAAATAATTTTCCTAAAAGCCTTTCAGCTTTCTCAAAAAAGCTATGTATGACAAACTTGTTCGTAGAGGGGAAAAAATAACAAAACCACCCAAACAAGCAAACAAAAAACACCAAGAAAAAATACCAAACCACCAAAACAAAAAAGGAATGAACTACACTTGGAACTTTGTGGATCTACAGAAAACGTAAAGGGACAGAAAATTACTGCAACTGAGCTAGTCACTATTTTGAAAAAAAACAGTCTCCTTGTGCTGAACTATACTACATAAAAGTAACTTTAAAGGGTCTCCTTCTCAAAATCATTTGGTTTAGAAAGCCAATGAATGACAATTCGACGCTTTGCAT
>VWYP01032465.1:60180-119382 GCA_013400435.1 Pycnonotus jocosus
GGGAGCTGGAACGGGGGGAGCGGGGGGAGCTAGGGCGGGGCAGCGCCATCCCGAGGGCAGCGGGACCTGCCCGCGACGTGGCCACGGGAACAACCGAACCGCGCAGGGCCGGGCCGCGGGGCGGGGATGGCCGGGCGCTCTGGCTCCGGTGAGGAGCAGAGCGGCCCCGCGGGCAGGGCTGAGGTGGCCATGGCAGCGGGAGGGGCACAGACGGCCAGGCCGCAGCACCCCGTGGACCAAGCTGCCGTTCGCCCGGCGGCGGGGCCCGGGGCCCACCCACAAGTTACCTGCGCCGCGGGCAGTGCGATCTTCGATAGGGCCCCAAGATTCGGCAGCGGCGGCTCCGGCGTCACTGCGCTGGCGGTGGGGAATGGGCCCGAGGACTCAAATACCTTCTCCAGGCGTCTGAATCTTAAATGGACGGCGGCGGCCAGGCAACCCCGGGGAACGGGCGGCGAGGGGCGACGCGTCCGTGAGTCGGTCCCGGTGCCGGTCTGGCCCCGTCTATGGCTCCGCAGCAGCTCCCGAAATGGCGCCCGGCCGCTCGCGGCTCCGCGCACGGCACGGGGGCGCCCAGCGCACCGCGCAGGGGCTCTCGCGAGATGAACGGACAAACAAACCCCTACACGCCCAGGCTCGCCGCCTCTCGCGAGATACCGCGCCCGGAAGCAGGGGCTCAAATGGTCGCGAGATTTCTATAGACCGGTGGCTTTATCACGCGCCTTTGCGCTCTCGCGAGGGCTTGCACGCCCGCCTGACTCCTGGCGGGAGGGGCCGAGGGACGAATCTGACGTCGCTGTGGTGGAGCTGCTGCTGCGTCTGGGGCCCGGGGTCCAGCGCGACCGCCGCAGTAGTCCTGCGGCTCGGGTGCCTGCGGGCTTGTGGGACTCCGGTGCGTTCGGAGCACCTGGTCCTTCCCTGGCTCTGAAAGAGCCGTGTCCCAGATCCTTCAGGACATTCTGAGCCCCATGCCGAGACCTTATCATAGGATCTTGCTTTCCAGCAAACTAAAGTGGGTTAGGTTATGGAGTGGACAGAAGGGTGAAGTTACTGTGTTCCTTCACAAGAGATTGTGCTGAAGTGATTATTTAATAGGGTCTGTGGTCTGATCTTCGTCCATTTGGCTGAGGGCTTGATATGGTTCAGTCAGATTTAACAATGTCCAAAGGTGTTCAGCCTTACCCTTCTGCCAGAAACTACACCTCCGTTCATGGGCCAGCAGTGTCTTGCAGATTTTTTAGCCACTTCAATCCCTAGTAAAACAGTATGTCAATGACCTGCCCTTCTGGTGTGGCTTTTGGCCCAAGCTGCTGCAGATTGCTGGAGCCTTGAAGCTGAAAGTTTAACTCAGAGGAGAAGTAGTGTTTTGTGAAAAAAGCCCCTCTTGTCTCATTAACAGTGCTTTGTTGCCTTCGGAGGTCACAGAATGGCTCCTTTGTATTTAAATTTAATAATATGTAGTAATTTGAGGCGATCGTTCCAGGTAGGACAGATAACATTAGGTGTCTTTCTTGCTGGAATCAGCATGAAATACATTGTTGCTGGGGAATTTTAGGGGGTTTTTTGTTGTTGCAACAAAAAAAGAGAAATGTAATCTGCAACAATGTAAAGAGAAATTCTAAACAAAATTTGCTTCCTAAAATGATAATTTTTCTAAAAATACCAGGCTACTGTCTCACTTAATGTAATTTCTAACAAAGTTCCTGAAATGTTAATAACAGAAAATGATCCTGGGGCCCTTGCCCAGAGTGCCAAAGTCTTTCTAAGGCAAAATGGTCAACTAGTAGAGTTTGGAACATTTAGGAAAAATGATCTGTTTAAAATTAAAAACAAAGCGTGACTATAATTGGGTTTTTTCAAACCTAATAATTTGTGTGCAATTTGGTTGCAAACAAAATTACTAGTTTTCTCACAGACAAAATGAGGTTTATTGTATTTGTTCTCGTGCACTGCTCTGGCTGCCTGTCCCTGTCCCTGCCCCCAGATATAAGGGCTTCCAGTAAGCCACCAGGTCTGGTCTAAGCACTTTCATGTTCTTTGTTCCTTCACCTTGTGATTGTGACTAAAGTATGTGCATAGGCTCATGTTGGTGGATTTACTTAAGGCTTTTCTCTGTCATCATTTGCCTGTGGAGCCAGGCTCCGGAAGGAGTACACAGATATAGGGGGTTTTGTCTACTCCACTAACACACCCCTTGCCCTTGGCCGGTGCCCAGGCAGTGTGGGAGAAAGAACGCACCCCTATGCTTATATTACTCACAGAGAAGGCTGAAGGTGCCTAATGAGGGGTCTGGAGTAGCAAATAGCTGCACAAGCGGCGTGTCCAGCACTGTTGCCAGACTCGGCGTATCACAGCAATGCCCTGGCCTGTTGGCTGTCGACGTTCAGCTCCGCAGGGCTGTTAGTGGTTACTACGCAATATGGCTGGATTCACCGCTGGAGCTGATGAGAAGCTCTCAGTAACACACTTCCAAGAAAAGTTTTCTCGTTTGTGGGATGGCTTAATCCGGAGGAGAGACTGGCTCTGCAGCGCTGAGGCATACCGGCGACTTACCGCTGGTGTTCCTTCCTCTCTACCTGGCTCTGTACGCGCGCCAGGGCGCCAGGGCGGGAGTTCGTTTGTGTTTGTAGGGGTAGGAAGGATCTCGCACAATTGACAACTAAAAGGCAAGGAGACGAATGAAATGAGAAAAGTTCTGAGCTTTCCCACACCGGGAGTCGAACCCGGGCCGCCNCAAACAAAGGCATGACTCGTGACCCTGAACCACAGCTGACAACTAAGCGCAGAGAGAACTGTCAATGTGTAACTGCATTGTTCATTCTTTTTTGGCATTTACTGCTGGCCACCATGACTGACAACCTCCTGAGCTGCATGGAGCTTTGGCCTCACCTCAGCAATCTGTACCCTTTGTACTCTTTACAAAACACTTCCCCTGGCACAATACCACGTTATCAGAGTACCTTCTCTCTATGTGTAACCTAGTCCTGCTGTCAGCCCTGCAATGCATACATGTAATGCACATAATGCTATATATAAAGTTGAAACTATTTTTAAAAAGAAAGTAACTGAAAGCTCACAATAATTTCAAATTACTAGAAAGACCTGACAGATTTCCAAGTATCTTTCATTAAACACCGACGCTCCAAATAATTTTCCTAAAAGCCTTTCAGCTTTCTCAAAAAAGCTATGTATGACAAACTTGTTCGTAGAGGGGAAAAAATAACAAAACCACCCAAACAAGCAAACAAAAAACACCAAGAAAAAATACCAAACCACCAAAACAAAAAAGGAATGAACTACACTTGGAACTTTGTGGATCTACAGAAAACGTAAAGGGACAGAAAATTACTGCAACTGAGCTAGTCACTATTTTGAAAAAAAACAGTCTCCTTGTGCTGAACTATACTACATAAAAGTAACTTTAAAGGGTCTCCTTCTCAAAATCATTTGGTTTAGAAAGCCAATGAATGACAATTCGACGCTTTGCATATAGAGTCCTGGAAAAGCATCAGGAAACTTTAAGGAGGACTCCGACACCTCAGAAGGGGGGTTCGCCTCTCAGCAGGACCCATACATCTGCGAGCAGGTCCCCAGCCAGAATCCCCACACGCCCCTGACGCGACCGAGCGGAGCGAGTTCTGTTTCCCAGAAACAGTGCTGGCCNTGTGGGATTGCGTGGTTGGTGTGTCACTCTGTATCCACTGGTTCCTCAATTGCTTCGTTCCTGCACTGTTTTCTGGCCGTTCTGCTTTCTCTCTGCACTGGCTGCGCGCTGCGCGCTGCCTACCGTTCGTTGTCCCTTGCCCGCTGACTACCGTTCACTGCTCGCTGACCTCAGCCTGCACCGTTGGTCAGGATCAGGGAGTGGGGTGAGCCGTGCAGGGCTGCTCCCTCACTTAATTAAAAGATGAAGCTGGAGGTTGACAAAACTGGAGAAGTAGGAAATGACTAATGGGAAGATGAACAAATGAAGTCTGGCCTAAAAAGGCACAGACACTTGGTAACAGCCACTAATGTGCTCCGAAACAAATTTGAGCAACCACAGAAGCAGGCAGAACAACTGCACTACCCGGTTTTGACTGAGAACAGCCTTATCATGCACAGGTACAAGGCAGGTAACAGGTGGCACACTGCAGTAGCTGGCCATGGATGTGCGGGAAGAACTGACTATTGAGCATGTGGAGCAGTAATGTTGGATGTTGAAGAAACTTCACAAGCAATGTGCCTGAACCGTTTTCATCTTCCAAGATGTAACACTTCCCCTATATGTGGAAAATTCACACCTAAGTAGGCAAAGGAGAGAATTAGGACTGTTGTAGTGAACAGAGTGTAAAACCTGTGGTGGTGACAGTGATGTATTTAGGAAACAGTGTGGCTACTAAAGCAGAAAACATAATTATGAAAAGTCTCCAGTCACCCCCACAACAAGTGAGTATATGTCACATCAGCATATCATGTGGTCGCTAGATTTAGATATCACAAAGGCTTGATTTTCAGAACAGCTGGTTGGAGAATATAAAAGAAGCTATTGGGTGTAATGCTGAGTTGTGTGAGGGGCTATTAGAACAATCATACACAGCAGCGAGTATAATGTATTCAATCTAGTGACACTGAAAGAACAACATCAACAAAGAAATTCCACCCTCAAGAGGAATTAAAAATTAATAAACTGAAAGGATAACATGGATGTAAGAAGTACGGAGTTTCTAAAATTACTCAGAACTCTTGTATCACTACAAAGAAAAAACTATCGCTACAAAGCACCATAAAAAGGCTATGGAAATATTAAATTAAAAATACCCTTCAAAATGTGAAGGTGGTGTAGACCATGTCCATCTGCCAGCAGAGAAAATCCTAAATAGGTTATAAGTGATCAAATTAATCTGACAGTAACTACACAAGGTAGATTTGAGCAATTCTGTTTCCTTGCATGGATCCCAACTGCAGCCCACTGACCTGCATGGGGTTGCTGAAGACATGAGCAAGGACTGGCTGACAGCCAGAGGACACAGCTTTTTTGGCACACAATGATCTTAGTCCGTCTCTGACATGAGGGGGCAATTTGCTCCCCAGGGACTTGACACCACTGGTGGAGAGATTTGAGCTTCTTCCGTGTATCAAACTCCCTGTCCTCAGCTTCTCTTCTAATTTTAGTACTGGATGAGTCTCTTTCTCCTTCCAGATGGCCTGGTGACATGGTAATATGAGCAGCAGTACCAGCATCTATGCCCCTCCACTTTTGCTTGCTTAGGAATTGCATGTGAGGGAAGGGCAAAGGTTTTCCTTTGTCAATCATCTCTGAAGATAGGGACCTGGGGACCCTGAAGGTAGGGGAGGCAGAACTTAGGCTTCGTTTCAACTGGCCATTCTCATGCTGTTATCTCACCTGCCTGTGAAGCGGTTCTCAGGACCCCAAGAGCACTAACAAGCCCTTAGGCCAGCCTCACTTAGGACTTGCACCCCAGCCCTGCCCAGGAACCCCAGTCCAGCTTAACCCTGGACCCTCAGCCCCCATCTGAGCTGTGTGGAGGTGTGCTTGTCTCCGGTGCTCTCACCAGTGTGCCCATGCCCATGGCTGTGCCCAGCCCTGAGTCTCTCTGACCCTGACCTGCAGCCTGTCTGCCTGACCTAACCTCAACTCTGCCTTGTTACTACAGACCTGACATGAGCTGAGTCTGTCCCTGGTCACCATCACTGGCCTCATGCTGATCTCAACCTGCAGACTGACCTTCCAGGTTGACCTCAGACCTGCCTCATCCCTGTGAGCTGCCCAACAGTCTGGGCTGCCCATGAGAAATGACCTCCTGCAGATGTGCTATTCTGGGGGACTACCTGTGGGTTGCATGGGGTGGTCCCCTGAGACACTGCTCTGGTGTAATCCCACGTGTTTTCTCTCTCCTCTAACAGCAGCCGTTTACAATGAGCAGCCTCAGAGGAACATGGACAGAGATGCACAAGTTCAAGCTGTCAGCACCCAGCCTGAGTGCACAGCACTCAAAATATAAGAACCTGTTTGTTGAGTTGATCTGCTTAGTAAATCTCTGAGATGTTTAAAAAACTAGCAAAGAACAACTTTCAAAGGGGTTTGCCTAAAGCTGAATACCTGCATGCTGAGAGGAATGCAGCTTGCCTGACACAGTCAGTGCAGCAAAGGGGGACATTGAGCATTGCAATGCTGGCAATAGCAGGTTTGGAAACATCACTTCCCCCTGCAAGTTACGTGGTAGAGCAAAGAATCTGCTGATGTTCCCAGTGAGTTCCCCAGGAACATGGCTGGTCCTCAAACCCTTGACTGTATGAGAAAGGATACCAGATAAGGAGTTATAACCCACTTCTAGTGCTCATTATAGGGTTTCTGTTTTCAGTATATATTAGTAAGCAGGTGGTGTGCAGGCAGAGCTCAAGACAATACCTGAGAGCAAAAGAGATTGAATTTTTAAAAATGAAACATTTTATTTTATTGACAGGATACAGTAAGAAATAACACCATGCAAAAATTTCAGTTGAGGACACCTATAAACAGCAAAATGGAAGATTTAATTTTTTGTGTGTTAGTTAAGAAGAGCAGGAATAACGGGATGAAGCTGAGAAAACTTAGGCAAAACACCCTGGTGGGAATTCAGATAGATGTCTGAATGGTCACCCCAGAGACAACAAGGCCAGAAAGAAATACCCCCAGTTGCTACTCTCCTCATTCTCATCCCAGTGCTTGCCAGATCATCCATGAGGCCAATACAGGTTCCTAACTGTCAAAACACCACTCACTTTTGTTTCATGCCAGTATAATGAGCTGATGAGGTTCACCCAAGCTCAGGTGAACACCAGAATCAGGACTCAGAGCAACAAGAGAAGTAGGACTAGTTGTGTGGAGGCCCCTCGGCTCAGTTCAACCATTTCACCCACTGCACCCTTCTTTCCCATCCAAGGGCATGTTGACATTGTATCTAATGCCCTTCCCCTCTTGGCAGCTCTCCTCTCAAAAGGACACAACTCTCCTTTGCCGTGTGGAGATGTTACCCCTGATATATAATGCCATGGCTGTGTCAGCAACCAGGGAGCCACGGTAGCAGGGGAGATGGCAAACTCCCCTGTATGTTTTTACTCACAATCTGTTTTGGAAAGCAGGAGGGGAAACAACATTTGCTGCTCCATCTGTTTCTGTGTCCGATGCTGCACAGTTGGGTTACAGCCAGCTGCTGCATTGCCAAGCAGTAACACGATTTTGCCAAGCACTGCTGCTTACTCTGCAAAGGAGCTAAAGATGGTAAGGCAGAAAAAAAGTAGGACAGGATGATTTTTAAAAAGCCCCATTGCAGAATACCTGGCTAGTTATATAAACTTACATCATGCCTGCTATAGGAAAAAACCGAAACACAACGACCTGCTGATTGGTGCTTAAAAACATGTATTTTTACAAATGGTCAAATATCTCCAACTATCTTTTTCCAAAGGACAGTCCTGGGCTATTCAATATCATAATCTTCACAAAACAGACAGGATTAAAGAAGAACAATTTTTCTTTTCCTCATACATCCTAAGACCATTTGGCAGAGAAAACTCTCACAGCACAAAATCCAAAGAACTTCAGCCATCAACACCTGCATCCAAGTCAGCCTGGTTCCATTCAATAAGGTCATTTAGACACAGGATATAAGATGTCTGTGCTGAAATACTGGGGAAATCACCACATATGTCTACCCAGCTCGAACCTCTAACTCCCTAATACGGAGTTACAGACATGTTGGTTGGGAGGGACCTTTGTTGAGCATTAGCTCAAACTCTTGCTTGCAATAAGACCATCACCAATACTAAATCAGGTAAACCTGATGGCTTTGCACAGCCACACCCTGAAAATCTCCAAGGACAGAGATCTCATCACCCATCTGAGTGAACTGTGCCCCTGAATCAGCCCAGCACTTTATCTTTGTTGCAGCAAAGAGCTCCCCATGGTGAGCCTATATATAAACACTTGTAGGAATATCTGGGCAGTAGTTTGACCTATTTAACACAGGACTTTCACGGAATGTCTTCTGGCATTATTGCCTCCCTCATCAGAAAAGTACACTGAACTGCCCCTGCTCCTGCCCCTGCCCCCGCTTCCAGACATGTGGGCTTGGGGTGCTGGATGCAGGAGAGGATTACAGGTGAGCTGGAGAAAAGGTGACAGCATGACAGCACCATACTCACCATGAAAGAAGAGCAGAGTGTTTGGTGTCAGTAACCAGGGTCAGCCAGGGTCAAGTGACTGCTGACCCAGTGAGTGGGCCTGGCACAAGCTTCATTGGAGTATAGCTGAGGTGAGGTCAAGGCTGAGGACCTGAGCTCAAATGCAGCTCGGGAGTAGCACAGGGAATCCTCAGTGAAGCATCTCCCAACTCATCCTCCCACCATTGCTGGTACCCTGGAAGGTGGATCCAAGGCTGTAGCTGCACTGGGGCAGTGCTGGCTGTAAGCCTAGCCACACAGACCTTGCCAAGCATTTTAGGCATCTACTGCCAGTATCACCAGTCTCTCAACAAAGGGTTGTCAGACCTGACTGGAGCTGTTACTCTCCTCCTTGCTGGACATAGAGACAGTTACTGTGGGTCTTGTGCTGGACTGGACTGGTTCCAAGCTGTGCAACCCACTTTGTAAACAGAGGCAGAGCAAGGGCAGTGCCTGCTGGACCAAACCTCAAGGGCAATGTTCTGACTGTGCTCACACCTATAGCATATCTGCCCGGGGATTGCCACAACTCTCAGCCTGAGACATAGGAGCAGGACAGCAGCACTGCAATACTAAGCTCTTCATAGCTTTAGCACCACTGTTTCTTCCACACCCCTACATGAGGAAGACCTCTCATGCCAGGACCTCCACCTGCCATTTCCTAACTTAGAGCACAGTGCAACTGTGTGACCAAATATGAGCATTGGATGAGCAGCTTTATAAAAGGGTGTACAACTCCAAATACAATTACTTCCACTTGGGAGCAGTATCTGAGGAACAATTTGAGCATGATCTCAGGGAGCTGCCTCATTTTGCAGTTCTGCAGTGACAGTTACACAGTATATCCTTCAGCCAAGAACAGGCAGCAACGAGATGATTTGGCCTGGAAACATTGATCATACATCTCTTACCTCATCTTACAGTTGTCTGGTGTTCACAGCCTTACAATTCATGAAGGCTGTTTCTTCTTTTTTTAGCAAAAGAGCCAGGGTCATCTGTTCACAGAGACACTACAATGTCTTTTCCATGCTCTCAAGTTACTTCGCATTCACCTCCTGCTGCCATTTTTGGTGTATTGATAACAGGCCTTGTGACTAGTGGGCTGGATCTGCCAAGTATGTGTTACAGTGACCCACCTGTATCTCTGGTGGAGGACTGCCTTGTGTTTTTACACCAGGTACCACTAGCATTAGTTTTCCTCAGCCCCTGACTGTCTGAGCTGTGAAGGTCTCTGAAAAAGTTCCCAAAACAAAAGAAGTTTTTCCTTTAGCTGCTTCCTTTTCCTCTCTGAGATTACTCACTCCTCCCTGAGTCACTAGTGTGCCTTTGTGCAAGGCATAGTCTCAGAGCTGGCTGCTGTACCAGACAATTGAACCCCTTATCATCCAGCTTTCCTTCTCCAGCAGTGGGGATCTCTGCTCCCAAGAGGTCCTTGATGTCAGCAGGTGTGTGACCCTCCTCTAGTGACGAAGTTCTGCCTTCAAGGTGGCTTCCTTGCTCTGCATTCTGATGCCCTCCTGCTGTGTGACTTTGTGCAGGTCAGCACAGAGCTGCCAGCTCATGAGTGGGACTGACCTGAGATGTCATGTCAGTGTGTCCTTTGTGTCTTTGAGAGCCTCCAGTTTGCCCATTTTGGCTTGAAGAGAGACATAATCTCCTAGTGCAGAATAACATCCTAAGAGTTTGAGCTGCAGCAGCCAAGCAATAATGTTTAGGTTCTTCAGCTGCCAGAGGTGTAGGTGGAAAATAGCCTACACATTATCATCAAAACCTGAAATATGCAAAATAAAATGAGACCGTTACAAAAAAATCGAATATTTTGTCTGGTCCTTCCTGCAGCCAACTTCCCACTTACTGTGTCAGGTCACTCATTTTGTGGCCCCCCAAAGCTCAGGCTTCTGAAACCTCACATGTCCCCAGCATTTATTTTCAGCATGTCCAAAGGACCTTGCTAGGACAGAAATATCAATCAAGCTGTTAAAATTCTTACACAGTAACTCTATGTCAATAGAAGCCCTTGAACAGAGACTATCAGGCTGCTATAAGCATTTTCCCAGTATTACTATGATGCCTTAAGAAGCTGAAACAGAGGCGAGACAGAGTTAAAGGAATAAAGTGAGTGTTTATTTAAGTGCCTTTCCAGGCCACACCCTGGCAGCACCAGAACCACAGCAGTGACTTTGCCCAGGTGGCTCCAAGATGGATGCAAGAGAGTCAGTCACAAGATCTTACACTTTTTAAGGTTCCCATTCATTTGCATATAACAGTTAACTATGCAATCAATAACTCTGAATCACAAAACTCTATCCTCCGTGCTTGCCTCCTTTTTCACGTTGTTTATGGTTTGGGCCTGGAGTTTGAAGAGAGTGTCCTTGAGTCCCCTGCTAGGACAAGATTGCCCTACCCCCCATCACCTTGTGAAAGAATCCCAGCACCACTTAATATAAGGGTAAAAGCTACCCACCAAAGCAAAACAGAAAAACCCAAACCTAAGGCATCAACTATTTCCCTGAGGACAGGTATAGCCTGTATTGGGAAAGGTAAGCAATATCTGCATCCACAAGGAGGGATGCCAAGTTAATCATGGTAGAGCTACACAAACAAATTTTTGTTTTCAATGCAGACCTGGTTCAACTCCTCCTTTCCTTCCCTGCTAGCCTGTGCCTCAGTCCCTGAGCTTTGCAGGCCCACAGAACTCAACTTCTCCGCCTGCTTTCCCACAGTACCTGAGGCACCTCCAGCAGCTTCACAGGCCCCGTGGGGGCCCCACTCACCACTGGCCCCAGCTGCAGGGACACACTCTCCTTCCCCTCTGCCCTGCCCCCCCACCATAAGCACAGTGCAACTGTGTGACAGCCCACAAGAACAGCAGTCATGATCTCACTGTCTCTCTATTTGCTATTTAAAAATGCACTTGGACTTTCATGGGAATGCCTTCAGATTAAGTTACCATCAAGTTCTCAGTAGTGCCAAAATGCCATTTGCAAGTGAGTGCAGTGTTGCATTGGGTGGGACCCTGACCATTGGCTTGTATGGGTCATTATAAGTTGAATGGACTAATTTCTTACTGTAGCAGACATTTGCTCCCTGGTGTGACATGGGCCCCAAACCACTCAGTTAGTGGCAAAATCCACCGAGTATCTGTCAAGTCTTGCGCCCCCAGTTATAGGGTCTGAGGAATCTGGGCAGCTCAACCCCCAGGATTTACCTCCAGATTTACCTCCAGATGGAATTGTTCCTATTCTGGAATAACAGGACCCCGTAAAAGATTCCTTGGGAGTAATGCCACATTGCAGCAATTACTGAGATGGCAAGAGCTCTTCTGTGCCACCATGCCAAATGACGTACTCCAAAACAGTGGCTGATACAAGCTGATCTAGCAGGGGTGACCTTTAGAGCACGGTTTGTTTATTCAGACTACGCATGCTGGCCAAGGAGCAGGGCTCTACTTGTTCTTTAGGTCTCTGAACCTATGCTCTTTGTATGCTGCTGGTGCATCTGTGCATCTGCTGGAGACACACCTGATGTTCCTGCACAGCTTTGGCCAGTCTATTATGTGTTCAGGATAGAGAAGAAACAGAAAGTCCGCAAAATCTGCCCAAACAAAGATGGTGGGGCAAAAGAAAGAACACATCTTGGCAAATAAAGAGATGGGAGCCTTACAGCTGAGGCTGACCCAAATGTCTGTACTCTCCCACCTGGAAGCAGGGACAGCTCAGCATCCAGCATTGGCAAAGGAACCTTCCTCTCTCAATGCTCCAGGCTGGTTCAAGTCCCCCCTTCCGCTTTCCATCCACGCTCTTGAAGGATGTCGGAAGTACCAGAGGGCCGAGCAGAACCTATAAAGCCTCATATGCCCAGGGCAGCGGAAGGCAGCGTCGGTAGAACACGGTTCACCGGGGCAGCTGTGATCCAGCGGCGCACGCAAGGCCGCACCTGGGGCGCGCAACGACAGCGCTGCCAAAGGGTCCCCAAGGCGAGGGCAGGATGTGACCTGCCTGATCACGGTTTTCCTCACAAAACAGATCACGACCGCAGACTTTTGCCATTGATCTGTAGCTCAAATAAAGCTTCAGAGGCTCCAAAACTGATGTCCCGGCTCCGCTTCCACTCTCCTTGTTTTTACCCCCCGAGCCGGAGCTCCGCGACGCCAGAGTTCGGCGGGCTCGATCGCGTTCCGGAGCGGCCGCGCCCGCCGCCAGGGGCTGCCCTCGACCCGCGGCTCCGCCACGACCGCCGGCATCGCCCGGCCCGTTCCGCACCGTTCTGTCCCAGCACAGCAGCCCCCGGCAGAGGGACCCGGGGAGCGGCCAGGGGTCCCGGGTAGGCCGCACCGCCCCCGGGCGGGGCCGGGATCGGGTTTCACATCCTGCCCCTTTCGCGGGCAGAGCGGCCATGGCGGAGAGGTGAGTGCTACTGCTGCACACCTGTTGAGCGGCGAGAGAGGGGAAGGAGGCTTTGCCGCTGCCTGGGGCAGTGGGTCTGGGCAGGGGCTGGGACCGGGAGCCACCCCCGGCTCCGGTGGACGCGGGGCCGGGCAAGCCGACGCAGCAGGTGAAATGTAGGTGGACCGGGCCGGGCCGGGCCGAGCTGTGGCGAGCCGAGCCGAACTGAGCGACGAGATTCACGCGAGGCGGTGATCCCGGGCCGCCTCCCATTGTACCGGGCTGTCTGTGGGGGGAACTCCCTCTCTCCCCCTTCTAGCTCCCGCCTGGGGCCGGGACTGTGCTGTTTGCGGCCTCCGAGCATGGCCGGCGGCCGTGAGCTCGGCTGAGCGAGGCCGGCCCGGCCCTGACTCGGAATTCTCCGTCCTGCCTGGCCCTGGCGCCTCCCCGGAGGCTGCGGCCGGGCTCTGTAGGGTGGCCTCGCACCTCCGAAGACGGGCGGCTCGTCGGGAGCACGCCATGATTTTGTGTCCGTTCCAGCCTGGGCTCGCTGGCACTGGGCTGGATGCCCCTGTAGCTTGCTCTCTTTCGCTTAAAAAATAAGCGCTTTTACAAAATGATAGTGAAAATACTATCGGGCGTGGCTGTTGCACTGTGACCAGGAGAGACCTCTCCTGGAAGTGTGCAGGGAGCCGGGATCACCTGTTGGTGGTGAAAATGGAGGGCCAGGTAGCCAGGCCAGTTTCCCAGGCTGCATCCGGCTTCCGACAAATGTAGGCAGATTTTACAGCGCCAGTGAATAGCTCCATTGAAAGATAATTCCTCCTGGTCTCTCTGCGCCTGGCATCGTCGGCCGGAAGTTGTTAAAGTAAGTTTGGTTCTGCCAGGAGGAAAGTGCAGAGCCTGGCAGAGGCACCATCCTCAGTGGTGCTAGTTGCTGTTGCGCTGGTTTGCCAGTGGTTTTTTTTTCATCCTAGGTTAAAAACTTGACCGATTTAAAATTCCTGCAGTGTGACTCTCTCCAGAGGTACCAGATTTTAGCTGGCTTCTCACATTCTCGTTGGCTGGAAGAGAGCTGCACTGGCATTTTGCTCAGTGCCTCATTGACGATGTAAGATGTTTGGAATAGTTTTTTATTTCTCTTGCATTTGAAGTTGTTTTATTTCTTTTTCCTTCTGTGTCTCCTGCAGCAGACCAGAGTTTGGGTTAGTCTGTAAGGAGCATCTTGGGAAGGGATAGCAAATCTCATTGAGGGTAGCCCTAGAATACCAGAATTCAGCCAGAGAAAAATGATGAGCACAGCAGCATTCTCTCATTTTGCCAGCAGCAGCAACTCCCAGCAGCTGCTTCTGCCTCCCTGATGGTGACAGCCAAAGGTGCTTGGAGATCGAGGCTGTAGGTTCCTCATTCTGGGGTAAACTCTAAAACCTGACAAAATCTTGTAGATTTCAAGCTATCGTTCCACTAGCTGGTGCAGATGAGTAGAGAGCTTCTTGTGCTGGATTTCACTGTGTTTTACCTGTGTATCCCTTTCTGACTGTCTCTTTAGTGCTTTTGAGTTTCATTTTTGCTGGGTTGATGAGACAACTCTTCTTATCATTTGGATGGGGGCTATTTCGAGGGATGCTGAGATCACAGCAGATTATAGGAATGCAGATTTAGAAGCCAGGATTTTGGTTAGATAGTTCACATGCCTTCTGTATTCACAACAGGTTTGCCTAGCTGAAACAGATGTCTTGGCCTTAGCTAGGAGAACATAAGCTACAGTAAGATCACAGTCCACAGGTCTGGTGCATTTTGTAACTGAGAGAATTTTATGGTCGTCTTTGTGATGCAAAAATCTGCTTTCAGCCTGATGCTGACGGGATTTGCAGCAGAAATCCTCATAAGAGACATGCATGCGTAATATGCCATGCAGAACAGGGCTCACGGAGTGCTGCCCTGCTTTAGGAACACAAAAAAGAAGCTTCCTATTCAACTGATTTACTTGATTTCTAGAAAAATGTAATGTGCTGTGGTACAAAAATGAAAGGAGAGCCTGGTATTCCTGTAGTGAGCTGTCTAAGAAAATTTTGTGGATTTCACTGTCTTGGAGTCTGAGCTTTGAGGCATTTATAAGATCCATTGCCATTCTTTTGGGGCTGCTGTCACAGGATTGGGGTAATGGCCTGATAGCAATCAGGTAAAGTTTTGTAAACCAGGGAACAAGGATTTTTTTTTTTTTTGCTGTAGAGCTGTGGAGGAAGAATTATTGTTGAGAGACTGTGGAAAGAACTTTAAGATACATAGAATCAACTTTAATGGAACTACTTCTGTAATTAAAGGTAACAAAGCATAAACAGCTGTAGGATTCTGACTTTTTTAGCCCATGAGGGTGGGTTGTTTTTTTCTGCTGGCAGTGCTGTTTAATAAATATTCATATTCATTTACCCTTTTTTTGAAGTCATATATGTCATATCTATATTTCCTGATGGGTAGATGCTTTAGTAACATTACTTGGTTGCCATTTTACTTACGGAGGAGAAAGCTTTTCAATTTGGACCTGCTGTTTTAGCAGCATGTTTTAGGCTGTTTGAATTAAACAGCCTCAGGATGGGTGCAGAGGGAGATCTTCCAGCCTACCCAGAAATACTGAGGTTGCTGAAGTTAGCTGGGTGGAAGGACTGGGAATGGTACTGAATGTGCTTGTTCAGCAGGAAACCTGCTGTTGTGGCTGGCAATTTTAATTTGATTAATAGAAAATATAAGGGATTGATGTGTTTTGTTGTGATTACAATGAGGACTCAATTTTGTTAATGAATCTTGAGTTATTTTAGTATAGTTTGTTGTTTTTAATTAATTCAGAATTTATTTTGTGTTTGCAAGAGTACCAGTTTCCATGTTTCTTAGCAACTTTAAGAATGAATGAAAACTTTGACACTTCATCAGCCTGCCCTGGGCTGCTGATGGTCTCTGTGTGCCTCAACTCAGCCATAGCTTTGCAGCTAGAGGAATCTTCTGGTTTTGGTAGAGCATCCAAGCCTATTACTATTGTGCAGTGCAGAGCCCTCCACATCCTCTGAACTGGGTCCATGTGTCCTGTTCTGGTTTATCCTCTTCTTAGCTGGCTTAAATAAGGCCATGAATAAACATCCTCTCTGTAGCTAACTTTGACTGCAGGACAAACCCGTGTCCCCCAGCAGGTCATCTTACTCTTGTCTGCTGGATCAGCCTTCTCCTGGGTGGGCTGGATTGTGGTACTTCATTTGGCAGTAAATGACCTGGGATAGCAAAGGTCTCTGTTAGCTCTGTAAAATCAGTGGAAATAAATGCAGGTGGGAGAGGCTATCAGCAAGCCTGATGTCTGCCATATGCTTGTTCCTGTCATCACCAGTCCTCTAAACATGCTGCTGAGCTGGTAAGCTTACCAGGGAAGTTTCTTTAGAATGAAATTATTTAGGGGTGACTGGCTCTAGGTGAAGCCAGGAGTTTGTTTTCCTCCAGTAGCTCTTCTGGCAGAAGCAGAAGAGGGGCTGTAGAGGACAAGGTGGTGGTTCTGTCTACCATCACTGCCAAAAGTTATTTAAGCTGCTCCTATCAGCAGGCCTAGCATGCCCCAGAGCTAGCTCCTAAAGGGCAGTCAAGCCTTCCAGTGTTTGACTATGCACATAAAGCCTGGTCTTTGGGAAACACCTTCAGACATATCAGAGTCTTCTGATGGAAACTAATCAGAAGTTCAAAGGAAAGGAGTGTTTTCTCCTTCCTGTAGCCTCCTTTGCCAGTGTTTCCATTCCTGCTGTACTCCCCAAATGGCTTTCTCAGTGGGTGATGCAATTAGGAGGAGATGCTTGCAAGCTTTCAGCAAATAGATAGGTCAGAAATTGAAATGTTCCATTTAGGCTCCATCAGTCCTTCCCAAATGGAGTGCAATTATTTGTGCCTTGTTGTGACATGTATATGCTTATGTTTCTGTAAAAAGTCCCCCAGGCAGATTGAAATAGTTCAGTAAGTGCCTCTTATTTGTAATAAAAAGAAATTCTGGAACAGGCACTGGGATTTGGTTTTAGCTGGATTCATAGAAGGTTTCTGAGTTCTGCTGTCATTACTTACGTATTTGATATTAATTACTGCCTTCACCAAGGAAGGCCGTTCTTGTGCAGGAAAGACAGCTTTAATGAGCAAATAATGTCTTGTGCTTTTTAGTAGCTCAGCTGTGAGTATCCATTGAAACAAGCTGTCTGTTGGATGAATTTTATGCTTTTCATGAGGAAGAGTAATCTGCTTCGGACAGTTTCTTTAAGCAGTCTGTTCTTGGAGTGGCAGGAAAGTATTAACTAAAGCAGCAGCTGTGAGATCCATCTGGCTCATACATCTGGAAGAGACACGGTAGGTCAAGAGAAAATTCTTTTGCACTTGGTCTTTGTGTCATGGGATAATGGAAATACCATTATTTGGCATATATTCTCTCATCCTAATTACTGTTCCAAGAGTTTGAGGTTACTGCTGTAAGGATTAAGTGTTTTATATTTCCAGTTGAGTGTAGCCCAGTAAATTCTGGTGTAGCTGGTGTCAGCTATCTTCCAGCTACTCTCCCAAGCCTTTTTTTTTGTGCGTTGTCAGCTGCCATTTTTTGGTTATGCAGCTCACACAGTAAAGAGATATTTGGAAAACTTAAAATGAGGATGCTGGAGATCCAGATTGTTTGCTTGCACCAAAGCATGGTATGGGGAAAGGACTCTGTGATTACCAGGCTGAGTGTTGGCATGGCAAGGAGACATGGCCTCCCCCTATTACATGCTTCAGGCAAAAAGAACGGGCTTGAGTTGGACAGTATCAGCTTTAGAAAATTCTTCCTGAAAAAAACACACTGAAAGACCAAAGTGCTGGAGGTGCTGAGTTTATTTTTTTTTTCCTCAGGCTCTTTTGTCTCTTTGTACTTTAGGTCTTATATGAAATTCCAGCAAGGGGTCTATGCTGCAGACTGCTAGAACTTCTGAAACAAAGAGATCTTAATAAAATTATTTGCTGAAATCTTCATAAATGACCAGAGGCAAATAGAAGTCTGGTTTTATAAGGAGAGTGTATTTTCTTACCCCTCTTGTATTCTGCTTTTGCCCAGCTCCCTGAGCCAAGCTCTTAATGGATTTTTGCCTTCCTCAGTGGCAAGTGATTCAACATGGATGAAGTGAAGGTGAACAGGGAGCGCTCTGTGGTACCCAGACTTGCTGTATGTTCCTGTCTCAACTTGAAGCAGAACAGTCCTGGGCCTCTCTAAACCAGCCTTTTCCTTAGCTGCAGGGTTTATGATCTACCAAAACCAAACAAGCCAAAAGGAAGGGTCCCCCACACAAACCTATGCTGGGTTCACTTGTGTGTGTAACTTTGCAGCTGTGGAACACGGCCATAAGGCACTTTGCTGTGACAGATGGGGCTATTTCCTACCTGGGCAAACAAGGTTGCTACTTTTTGCCTGGAAACCTGTTAGAGAGGCAGAAAAGACTCAGTGTAATGGGATTTTGTGTCATGATGGACATCATGAACTTGTGGCCCTGGGCCAGGTGCATTGTAGCAGGGATAGCCTCTTTATTCTGTAGATCTTTTTCTTCTGTTTGCTTTTGCTTGTGTCATTCATCTGGGAAAAAATAAACAAAGAGGCTTACTGTCTCCATCACTAGTGATACTAAGAAAATATCTGCACAGTGCTGCCTGATGAGCTGAGACTGAGCTCAGTAAATCCCCTTTAACCACATGGAGTTCAGCTGTCTTGGGTTTTTGACTCTGAGGCAGTGCCATGTGTTGTTTACAAGCAACCAGGGCTCAGGTTAGAAGGATGAATTGGTGTAAAATATTTTCAGTCACAAAGGAAAGTCAGAGCAAAACTTACAGGAGACTTTATAGCTGAATAATTAAATACGGGCCCAGGGAATGCAGTGGATGAGCTGTGCTGTGTAGTCTTGCTTGGGAAGGTTCCTCTGTGCTGGCTGGAGTGGCTGACTCACATATTGTTGGAACCCCTACCTGGCCACCTCACCTGCTTCAGCACCTGCTTCTCATGCCCCTGCTAATCTGCTGGCAGTTGTACCCCACCACGTAGTCGTATCTGCTCTAGGCTTGTCCCCTGTATGCTGTTGGTGCCATGAGGAAAGTACCAAGTGCAGGGTTGTTTCCAGACATGGAGTAAACTGTGGGTGATCACATTGTAATCTAGGCTCTGTGTCTTCCATATAGATGTTTAAATAGTAAACCCAGGTTCAGCTGTTAGTTTCAGCATGATCAGTTTCCTGTAAAGTGATAAATGCCATATATGGTCCTGTTCTGGTCCTCCACCCACTTCTTCCTTGTGTACATTGTTGTTTTTTGATAGTCCTTTGATATCCGGCTGTGTATCAACTACATTGTTTAGTTCTTCTTGGCTCCCTAAATCGAGTAGTTATGTTTGGGAATTTTTTTTAGTAGACCTTTCAAGTATTGCTATAAGCTAGGGCAAAAAGAGAAGCTCTAAGTGTTTTATGAATTCTCGGTCATCATCAATCGACATGAAGTGAAGCAAAGAGAGATGGTGAAATAGCTGTGCGCTGAGATGCAGAGCCTGGAGTGCAGCCGGCATGAGGATTATTTAATGTAGGCTTGAGGACAGATACTTAGCACCTTGTAATGTGGAGGTATATTATCTTAGCAATTTATACCCTTGTAATACAATTAATAGTTTGGCTGGAATATGGCTGAGTTATATTTAATCAGCCTAGTAAAAAGAGTGTGAAGGAAGCAGCACTGGGGCTTAGAGGGCAACTTTGTGCTTGGGTTGGTGCTGCCCTTGGGTTTTCATTTGCAGTCCTGAGTTAAAATACAAATGACTGGAGAATAGCAGTTTTGGCTTGGAAATTCCTTAGGGAGCTTGCCCCTGAAGTAATCACTGTAATTTTCATTAAATTAGTTTGAAAATCTCTGAAAATAACAGTGAAAAGCAAATACACTCCTTTTTGTACAGAGGGTTTAGAAGCTGCTGAGGAAATGCCTGGTGTTGGTGTGACAATCCAGCCTAAGTTCACTAAAGCTGTAATTTGAAATTAGTCTAAAACACAGGTTTAAGATCCTGGAGACTTCCAAAGTAGAAGTCTGTTTTGGGATGGCAATAAGCTGAAAAAACAAGAAAGGCAGTGATGTGGAGGTGATGCTGTGTATTGCTACTTTTTTTTTTTTTTTNTTTTTTTTTTTTCTGGTTCTGAGTGTCACCAGAGTGGTTGAGTTCACTAAAGCAAGAGAAAACTATCTGCTGTTAATTAGCAGGCTGAGTTATCTCTGTGAGGGATTTGAGGAGCTGTACTGTCCTCGTGTGATGCGTGGGCTGGAGAAGGAGTGGGAGGGGTTCATGGAGAACACATCATTGAATCATCCACTTTTGATTTTAATGTGCCATTGTGTCATGATGTTATCATCCTGTTCCCTCTCCCATGGTCTGTTGAGCCAGCTTTGACAGTGATGCTGTTGAAGTGACTTTGGTCCTGAATTCAAAACCCTGCTACAGGAGGGAGGCTGGCAGAGAGATACTGTGGGCAGAGCTTTTGTGGGGACACTTCTTTGAGTTGATCTTGTTCTTGAAACAGGGAAGACTGTATGAGTTTGGCAGGGAGGGGTGTGTCAGTGATTTCAGCCTCTCTGGCTCCCCACAACTCTTCCCGAGGAAGGTGGCCTCTTGATGTCCAATGGCACCTTCCCGTCAGCCATCCAGTGCTCTCAACACCTGACCACTTGCATGCTTAAACTTTATTTGGTCTTGGAGGGATGAAATCACTCACTGTTTTCTCTTTGGAAAAGCAAAGCTGCTGCTGTGCTATGAGAGCTGTCTGTGCATGGGGAAAAGCTTTTTGGTAACGTGGTCTCTGGTGAAGTTGTACTTACTTGCTGTAGGGCTACAGGGAAGTTTCACCTTGGGCTGCTTTGTCCACCCCACTCTCCCTGGAGCAGGAAGCAAAGATTTCAGGTGGGAAAGAGTGAACAGCATCATGGTCACCAAATGATTTAGTGAAACTACTCACAGTTTAGCTTGAAATGCAAAAATGAACATCTTCCAGTAGTTGTGCCCATCCCTGCCTGGCCTGGATGGCTTGTGTGGTGAGCTGAGCTCGAAAGGTGTTGATTTTGAACTGCTGTAGTGTCTCATTGGGGAGGAGCAAAGTTTTCTATTTTGGAGTGTCTCATACAACATACATCTCGTACTCTGGATGGGAGATAAAATAGCCGCTGCAGCTGGCCCAGAGGCTCTGTTACCCTGGTCTTGTCAGGGCATGTGGCACCAACTCCAAAGTGGAGTTGGGCCCCCAGGAACAGCAGATGCTGGGCCCTTGGCACACGCAGAGGAGGGCATGCAATTAGTTCCTGTTGCCTTGCTCAAGCTTCTGCTGTTTGCAATGGTAGCCATTTCTTCAAGCAAGAGCATGTGGGTGATCACAGAACAGACAAATTTGTCACGAAACTGTCAGCAGTGCAGCTTTCTTGCCCTTCAAATTCCAGCTGGACCTGGCTTAAACCTGGAGGTTTTAAGACTGCAGAGATTTGGGGGACTTTACGTGAATTAACAGTTTTCCCCAGAAATTACCATTTTGAGTCTGTTTCTTGTGGTAGGAACTTGTACTGCTTTGCCTGTAGATCTATAGCTGTAAACCCTCCTGAATGGTGTGACTGTTTTCCCTGGGAAAGGCAAATGTGAGCTGTGGCATAAAGAGCTTTAATAGGGTGATGTGTCTGTGCTAGACCTTGGACTGCTCCATTGGTCCTTAGGGAAGTGCAGCCTGTCATTAGGACAGGCAGGATGTGGGCCCATGTACAGAAAGAAATATCAGGGTGGCTGACTGAAAACTAAGTGCTGCTACAGGGTGCGTTCAGCCAGCCCCTTCTTGGGTGGAGCTCTGTGTTGCTCTGTGCTGTTCAAGATGCAGGAGAGTATTGGGCTTTGTCTTTCAACTTCACACCGTCTAAGCTGTTAGAGAAGATGAGAAAAGGAATGAACAGCTGGGAGATGCAATCCTCATTTTTACTGTGCTTCAGGCAAGAATCGATCCATGTTGCTTTTAGTTTTTAGATTAAAACTGGTTGCTGACTAAACTTGTTTTGCGGTTTGTTAGTTGTTGGGCCCAGCCTCTTGTCTCTTGCAGGTCTCCTGCCAAGGTCCTGCTGGTCTCAACCTTGGCTACAGCTATGCACTCAGTAGTGCTGAAAAGAAACAAGGGAGAAGGTCCAAGCTGTGGCAAGTCTTTGGAAGGGAAATGCTGTTGGAGGGCGCTGCTTTCCTGGAATTATGGCTGCCCTTTGACGTTATCCTGTATTCCTCCAAGGAAGAAGCCTTGACCCCTCTACCTCTCACCTGTGGGTGCCTCAGGAGATGCTTTGTTTGTATAATGTGTTTCCAGCTGGAAAAACATTAGTTTTGAGCATCTGGAAACCGTGAATATGCAGTTACCTGTGAAAACTCAGTACATATGTGCCAAATAGTCATAATAATGTGAAGCCTGGGGTTATGGGATCTTTATGACTGACAGCATAAAATGAAATAAAAGAGACTTGTCTCCCTGGCCCCAGAGCTGGTGTTTACTCTTGAGTCTGCTAAAAAGGGGCTGTCTGCTGTCTTGTAAGAGCCCTGAGATCTGTTCTCAGCTAAAGAGGAGCTGATAGGAGCAGAGGTGGCATGGAAAATATTTAGTGATGACATTACCAGTTCAGAAGGAATGGATACCTCCACCAAGAACAGATTTTTTGTTTGGCCTTCTAAAGAAAGACACACAAAAAAAGGAAATGTGCAGGGGAAAGAAGGACAGGGGAATGAGGATGAGGTTTACCAAAAAGGGGAAGCTGTTTCCAAGCAAGAAGACCAAAAAAACTATTTCAGCAGATTACATGTAAAATCAAAATAAGATGGGCCAGATTAAGACTTTTGAGGAGTGAATTTGCCAAATATGATTAACTTTCAAATGCATCAGAAGCCTTTTGGAAACTGGCAGCAGAAGAGATTAAAGTATGAGAGGCAGAGAAGGTAAAGCTATCACAAAAAAAAATCTAAATCATTTTTGGCCATCTTGACTCCTGTGGAGGAGCTTTGTAAACTACAAGCTTGCTAAAGAAGAACTGTCTGAGAAGTTGTCTCGCATTGAACATCAGTAGAAATAGCTTTAGAGCAAATAGAGGTACTGATAAAAAACTGAGGAACAGATAGCATTTACTCAAGAGTGCCAAAGGATCTTAAATCTGAAATTACTGACATACTTTTATGTGTATCTTGCTGCTAAAGTGCCCTTGGTATCACATAAATTGGTGGTGGCAAATGCAGTGGCATTTTTAGAAGTTGAGTCTTGAGGAAGTTGGGGAAATAGCTTAGTATTTGTCCCGGTGCGCTGCTAGGGAAAGGCTGTGGAGAGTAGTCAGGGTTCCATGGACTGTTGGGTCTGACTGCTGTGCCTGAGTCTCTGCAATGAAGAACAAGTTTGTCTTGTTCTTCAAGACACCTTCTTCTGAAGGCATGGCCAAGCACAGCTACTTGGAGCAGTGTTAGCAGAGTTATTGTAAAGGCAAGTCCTGCCTCTGCTTCACAGACATGCTTGAGGTGGATGACTATGCCGGGAGCACAACCACTAGGCTTCATGTATCTATGTTTTCAGACAGCCTCTGGCAAGTTTGCCAAAGGCTTTTAAGAGAGAGTCGCCGTGGGCATGGAGGAAAGGTCTTATTATGGGCCGAGACCTGGTGAAAGTGTGGATTGCAAAGGGTAGGCCTTACTGGTCATTTTCAGCGTAGGGAAGTCAGCAGCAAGGCCCAAGAAACTGGAGCTGGGAGTATTTTGCACCTTATGGGTAACCTCAGGTATAGAGGGATGCAGTGACATTCCCAGGATTGCAGAGGATCATTAGTTCCTTCAGTGGGTTGAATAGCTCACTGAAGGCGAGGAAATCCATAAGAACCTCACAGAACTGAAGAAGTAGGCTAATACATGACAGATAAGGTTCAGTATAGGAAAACATGGTCAAGAGGGAAAAATTACCTGTACTGGGCCTGTTCAATACTCAGCCTGGAACTAGTGATAATAGCTTGAGAAGGAGTTTGGAGTCATTGACAATTCTCTGAAATCATCAGTTCTGCCTGTGATGTTAGGCATAGAAACCAGTCAGTTTCGGTCACCACCAGCAAGGGGGTTAATACCAAAGCAGAGGGCATCAATTTGACCCTCTCTAACATTTTGTTCATGTCTTGAAGACTGCTCATTTTGCTCATGTCTGAAGCTGTTCTGATTTCTGCATTGTGAGAAGGACAGTGGTGTTAGAGAGACTGTGGTGAAGATAATTAAAATTACTAAGGGACAGAGCAGCTGCCTTATGAGGAGAGAGCATAAAATTTGTGACTCCTTGGTTTGGTAAAGTCTTGCATAGCAAGATCAAGGTATGTGAAGTCATGAAGGTAATAGAATCAGAGAATGGTTTGGGTTGGAAGGGATCTTAAAGATCACCTTCCAACCCCCTTCCACGGTCAGGCAGATCTTTCACTAGGCCAGGTTGCTCAGAGCTCCATTCAGCCTGGCCTTGAACAACTCAGGGAAGAGGCATCCATGATTATTCTGGGCAAACCATTCCAGTGCCTCACCACCCTCACAGCAAAGAATTCCCTCCTAGTATCTAATCTAAACCTACTCTCAGATTAAATCCATTCCTCTTTATCCTGTCACTACATACTCTTGTAAAAAGTCCCTGTCCATCTTTCTTGTAAGCCCCCTTTAAGAACTGGAAGGCTGCAATTATGTCACCCCTAAGCCTCCTCTTTCCCAGGCTGAACAAACCAAATCCTCTCAGCCTTTCCTCCTGAGAGAGATGCTCCATCCCTCTGATCAGCCTGGTGGCTTTGTCTGGGCTGGTTCCACCAGGTCTGTGTCTGTCTGGTGCTGAGGACGCCAGAGCTGGATGCAGCACTGCAGGTGGGGTCTCACCTGAGGGGAGTAGAGGGGCAGAATCCCCTGCCTTGACCTGCTGCCTGCTCTTCTTTTGATGCAGCCCAGGACATGGTTGGTTTCTGGATGCCAGCACACACAGGGCTGCTCTAGATCTGTTCCTGCCCCAGTCTGGGTCAATAAAGGGACTGATACCCAACCCAGTGCAGCACCAGTATCTGGCCTTGTTAAACCTCATGAGATTCCCATGGGCCACTTCTCAAGCTTGTGCAGGTGCCTCTGGATGGCCCTGTCCTTCAGGTGTGTCATCTGCAAACCTGCTGAGGGTACATTTGTTCCCTTCATGTACTAGTGAAGATGCTAAATAACACTGGTTCCAATATGGGCCTCTGAGAGACCCCACTTGTTGCTGATGCCCGTTGGGACT
Source organism: Pycnonotus jocosus (assembly GCA_013400435.1). Classification (NCBI taxonomy): domain Eukaryota; kingdom Metazoa; phylum Chordata; class Aves; order Passeriformes; family Pycnonotidae; genus Pycnonotus; species Pycnonotus jocosus. The sequence goes on from VWYP01032465.1 coordinate 85,103, forward strand.
CTGAGCTGTTGAGCACTACTCTCTGGATGTGGCTGTCCAGCCACTTTCTTATCCATCTAACAGTCCACTCATCAAATCTCTCTCTCTCCAATTTAGAGAGAAGGCTGTTGTGGGGATGTGTGTCAAAGGCTTTACTAAAGTCCAGATAAATGACATCTGTGTCCCCTCCCTTGTCTACTCAGCTACGCTGTTGTACAAGGCCATTGGGTTGGTCAAGGACTTGCCTTTGGTGAAACCATGCTGGCTGTCCTGAATCACCTCCATGTCCTTAGCAGAGCTTGCAGGAGGATCTGTTCCATGATCTTCCCAGGCACGAGGGTGAGGCTGACAGGCTGGTAGTTCCCAGGGTCCTCCTTTCTACCCTTTTAAAAGATGGGGACAGTGTTTCCCATTTTTATGGATAAGTTGAATTTTTTCTACCAACTTTTGTGGCCCTAAAACTACGGGCACTTGGTGAAACCTAAAGGAGATTGGTTTATAACAGATAGGAGGAAGGCCATGTATTTTGCACAATCTGTGATGAACTTCTGATTTCAGTGTTCTTGGGGGTCGTGGATGCAAAAGGCATCATTAGGTTGAAAATGTATTTGGGTAAACTTAAAGACAGCCGGTCTGAAATAGTTACTACGAAGACCAGCCAGCCGTGTGCCTTTAGCATCTGAAATATATGTGTGGATTCTTGAGGGAGAAGGTGGAGAAAGGGCATGACCAGTCTTGTGTGTTTTGCTTAACAAATCTATTTGAGTGTCTCACCTGTAAGCAGAATGGAAGGGGCACTTGGTTTTACCAAAGGTGCATGTCTTACACTCTTGAAACTTTTCAGAAACCAGTATTAAGTGGGAATATAAATGAGTGTGACATGTTAGGGAAGAGCCAATATGGCTTTTGTAGACCAAAACTGAGCTATGTGACTCCATTGGTACTTGGAAGGTGTTTCCGAGTACGTGGCAGGGATGATCAAGTGGAGTGGTCTAGTGGACCTCACTGAAACATTTCAGCACAGGATATCAAGGAGAAGTCCATCATGGATGAATAAATGATTAAAAGATGGGCTGTAAAGATGAGGAGTAGATGGTGAGACTTTACAGAGGAGGGAAATCCTGGGGGAGCCAGGCTGGGATCTCTGCTGCTCACAGTGTTTGTACCTGATCTAGAAACGGGGATGAAAGTGGTGGCTGGGGAGGAGCAAATGCGGGAGTAAATCCTGAGCACTGAAATTCAGGAATGAGTTGAGGATAACAGGTGGTTCTGGAAAATATCAGCACCCCGCGTGTGCTCAGTTCTCAGCAGTGCGGCAGTGAGGGAAGAGGAGGCTGGGAACTGCAAAGAGGGAAGTAAAGGACAGAATAGCACAACACCATTGTGGTCTGCTGCCATGTTGGATATTGAATGTCAGGTCATCCCATCCTGGAAGAGGCCTTGCTTTAAGTGCCTCTACAGGTTTTGCTCTTTTTTTTTTATCAGTAGCAAATACTATGTATTGAGCACGTACTATTTGGCAGATGAAGACTGTCTAGATGGATATCAAATATAAAGCGAAGTTGAATGTGGTCCAGGTTTCTGCCCCAATCCATCAACCATGCCATTGCAGAAGGACAGAGAGTGGTGCCTGCTTTGATGTCTGCCTGAATTTGTCTCTTGTTATCTTCCTTGCAACTGCTGAAAGTGAAAAGCTCAGCTTTGGACTGAACACAAGCTAATAAATGTGTGGGTTTTGGTGAGAGAAAACAAAAGGAACTTGTTTCGGGCACCAAATCAAGAAGTGTATTGTTCTCATCCCACAAATGCGTAGCAATTACTGCCATGACAACACATATTTTCATGAACCAGCCAAGATCTTCCAGGGCTACAGCATAACTTAACTTCTGATACTTGCTCATTGTGATGCTATTAATGACTGTATTTCCCCCCATCATAGCCAGGAAGCTGCTTCTTCCTTATGTACCAAGTGCAAGGAATAAGCTCATTTTAAATCAATTGTGGGGAGAAGCAACACTGCGGATTTCCTGTATTTTTTTTTGTTCTCAAGATCCTGTCTAGTGCTGCCAGCGCTGCAGCCACCCACTGAACTGAGATGTCTCTTTTGTCCCATTTATAAGAAAGTCAGGTCTCAATTTTCTTTTAAATTCCTTTTTTTTTTCCCTTTCTCCCCCTTTCTTTAAACCAGGACAAACAGATGACACATATTTACTTCTCCAGCTATGCAAAGTAGCTTAAGGGTTTATTTCAGACTGACTTGGTCAAGGGAAAAACCTGGTGCAAATCAAACAGTCTGGGCCAGGCTCTGGTCTACATGATATCTTTACTTATCTCCTGGTTATTTAAACGAGACAAACCCTGAGGATTTAAAATTGCAACTCAGCTGTTCTTGGCACTAGTTGAATTTATGTGTGTTTAAAACCCCAGAGTGCATTAGTATGCCTGCATGAATCTGGTTTGAGTTGGAATTGTGTCAAAAATACCATCACCAGGGTGATGTTTTGGCACATTTTGAAGAGCTATGGAAAAGGTGAAATCTGGGCTTTTTCTTAAGATGGTAGTTCCACTTGAGCCTGAGCATCTGTGAAAGCCTGCAATGGGTTTGAACTAGGGTCTTGAGTCTGTCCCCAGCTCTTTTTCTGGGTGTACACAATCACAGCTGCAGTTCTCCGGTTTTATCCCTCCCAGGGAAGGAGTTGTTTTGCCAGACCAGTCTCCTCTCATTCAGGGAGTTCACTTTTCTTCTGCTGAAGTGTAGCTATTAATTGTAAAACCTCCCTCCCTTTCCTCCCCAACTTGAAAGGTTTTTTTGGCAGTCTTGAAACTTACAGCTTTGGATGTCACTGTCTTTGATATTGCACTTTCCCTGATCTCCCATACCTGCTGGATTGATAGCCTACTGTCATTAACTGAGAGAAAGAGATAAAGTGAAAACAGGGAATGCTTTATCCTGCCAACCTCCTTGAGGAGCCTGAAGAAATGAGCATATGCCCTGCAAAAGGTTTGTCCAAAGCAAGGAGTAATTGTGATGTCCACAATTACTGTGACTGCATCCTTCTTTTATTACTTCTCTCCCCATTTCTTGGGAGGGTCTGTTCAAGGTAGTACCCTCAGAGGTGCTGCCGAGGGCTGAGTCTTCCTGGAGAGACAGCATATGCTATGTGGGACTATCTCCTGCAGCCCAGCTGGTTTTTCCTGGACATCTTCAAGACTGAGACCGTTTTTGAGAGCCTTTGGTGACTGACGAAGTTATTTGCCACAAACTGCCTTCTTGTGGACTCTTGAGAATCCAGTTGGATGGGGCCCATCAGGATCACTGAGTCCACCTCCTGGCCCTGCATAGGACAACTCAGTTATCCCACCCTGTGCCTGAGAGCATTGTCCAAATGCTTCTTGAGCTCAGACAGGCTTGGTGCTGTGATTAGTACCCTGGGGAGCTTGTTCCAGTGCCCGACCACCCACTGGGTGAAAAACTTTCCTGATACCCAACCTAAACCTCCTCTGACTCAGTTTCATGCTGTTTCCTCAAGTCCGATCACAGGAGAGAAGAGATTGGTACCTGCCCCTCCGCTTCCTCTCGTGAGTGTGTAGAAGACCACAATGAGGTCTCCCCTGATTAATCCCACCTTTGTTTCTATTACATGGTGAGAACAAAGGCAAATTTGGGGCTTTAACTAATTGTGCTTTGTTTTGTGAAGTCTTATATCTGCGAGATTGAAGAGATGTTCAGTTTTAAAAACACTGTGACTGCATTTTAAGGCAAGGTCAAGCACCTAAATCTTGATCTCTCTTTAAATCAAACCAGAGCTTGTTAATGACAAAGCACTGGAACTATACATTTACTAGTGCTTTGGTTCACTTGGAGTTCAAGGTGTTACTGTAGTAACTGCTGGTCTTGCAGATGCAAGTGTGTAGCAGGCAAAGCAGAAGATGCAATACAGCTCATGAGATGTGACTCCTGCTCACACTGTAATGTTGTAGAGACAATCAGGAAAAGAATGTCAGTTTGGAGCAACAATTAAACATGCCTGTCCTTTTGGAGGAAGCTTTTTTCATGGTTTATTACATCAGAATAAAAATAATATAAAACAGTCAGACATGGGCTGTGTTTCTTATCTCAAACTGAGATGAGAATTCTCACTCAGAGATAGGTGAGCTTTCCAGAGCTGGGGCTGTGCATAGAGCAGGGACCTATTTGCTTCCTTGGGGGGCAAGCATGCAGGAAAGGAGGTTCTGGGGCTGCAGGAGGGACCAATGTTGTGGGTCCAGTGCATTGGCTTTGCAACATCTGGACTCTGTTGTGTCTGATATGGTTGTCTTTCAGCAATTCCTGTAGGCAAAACAAATGTAAGGACCTCTTTTCCAGGAGATATTTTCTTACTTATTGTTGTATAAAGAATTTAAGAACTTTGTGCCTGAGGTTTTCAGCTACTTACCTACTATTTCTCCGTCTTTGCCAGAGGAAATTGATGTGCTTTGGGCTGGAGATGATGACACTGAAGTGGCTCCTCTGCACAGAGTCCTGTTGGGATGAGCTTCCTGATGGCAGCTTACAATATCGGAGAGAGTTGTTTGTTTGCAGACAGTTATTTTGTTATTTCTTTGACTTGTTGCCAACCCGCTCCTATTCTTTGCATTTGACTTGCAACCAAATTCCTCTGCCAGCCTGGCGTTGTAGTGGTTAACTTGACTCATCCATAGCAAGCGTGGACAGCTAATACTTTGAAGAGCTTCTCTGCGTTTGTTTCTTCATGATTTTTTCAACAGAGTTGGCAGAGACAGCTGCAGGTGAGAGATGGGCTGAAGAACAAACCAGCCTAAAAAAGTTGTGATTAAACACTGTTATATTTTTTGTGCTTTTAACCCACACTGCTTTGTGGACTCTGCTGTCTGAGAAATGACTTGATCTCTTGCTGTGGCTGTGCTATGCATGAGTTTTCAAAGGACACACTTTTTCAGCTCAGAAATGACTGGCAGCCCTTCAAATGAACAGAGAGAGAGGGCCATTATTTTGCTAATGTCACACTTTTAGGAATGAACCTGCCTCAGATATGTAGCTTTGCTGAGTGGTGCTTGAAATCATTGCGCTCGGTGATCTGGCTGTTCGTAGGGCATCTTCTGCTGGCACCTGGGGTGACACCGTCCAGTTATGCATGGCCTGGTGGTGTAGGTTCTCCACCCTGAAATTACAGTCTTAGTCTGTTCCTGTTCCTGACCACTGCCGGTTCATGTGCTGCCTTTAGAAAAGCTAAAATTATCATGGGTTTTTTATCGTCTGGTGGAGTTATTTTAGGTCAGAGATGGTGTCTTGAGAGGTCCTTAAGTCTCCAGCTGCATGCTCTCACTATGGTGGCCATTCAGTCCTGAGGACCTGGCTGATGGGTTTCCCTTTGCTGGTTCTGGAAGTTTCTTTTCTGTTCCTGTCTTGCCCCTCTTCACCCTCTGGCAATGTTCAGAAATCTCTGTAAATGTTTTCTTGTCATTGCTCAGTGTTGCCTTCTGCAGCAAGAAAACATTCCTGTGTGTGATGCAAATGAGCCTTGGGAGTTGGCTATTTACTTTGTGCTGTTCTGGCTACTATGGGCTCTCTCTTCCCTTCAGTGAAGACGGCACAAAAGTGATTGTTCTTTTGCCCTCTTGTACAGGGAAACTATTCTGCACTGCAGTGTGTTTATTTCTGTGCGGTGCCTGGCATTGTGTCACTGAACCCAGGATGATCCGTATACGGAAATGACGAAGATCAGTCACTGCTGAGTCCTGCTCCTTGCACAGTGTGCAGGTTGTGGGTTGTTCCCAAGGTTATGGCATAATTGCTGGGTTTATGTGGTGATGTAGCTTTTGTAAAACAGCGTCTGATTGTGGAGCCTCCTATTTCCAGGCTGCTTTCCTTGGCATGCTGTCTGAGGCAGCAGCTGCTGTGCTGGGCCCCTGGCTGCAAGGGCTTCATGGCAATGCTGGGAGGAATCCCTGAAATTGGTAGTGGTGACACAGGAGGTGGTGAAGAGTAAATCTCTGTTCTGAAGCAGCTGCACAGCAAGCATGATAAATCAAGACCTTTGTCAGTAATTGTAGGATGATAGGACAGCGGATGTTGCTGTGTCCTTGAAATAGCAGGGATATCATTGATGTGACATTACTTGCTTTGGCCCAGGTAGATCACTTGACATACGCTGCTTCTCCAGGGCTCTGGACTCTTCCCTTTGTCATTTCGGCAGGTACAACTTCTTCATCTCATTCTTGGCAGCTTAAGAGCACAATACTCTTCATCCAGGGTGCAGCTTTGTCAGCATTGGGAAATGTCATCCTGCTTAGGTCCAGTTTACTTCTGTTGAGGTGTGAGATCTTACAGGTCTGTGGAGCCATGTTCGGCTTTCTAGTCACTGACCGGGGTTTCAATCAGCAGGTAGTGCTAAGAGGTGCTGGGGCCCATTCAGAAGACAGGAGACTCAGGGATTCCATCTCCATCCTTTCATTTTGTTTGTATGCATCCCCCTTAAAAAAAAAAAAAATCACAAACAGCCCGGGCCTGATTTTAGAGTTTCATTGATACTGGAAGGCTCTTAGCTGCTTTGAGTGCCATTGTGAGCAGATCCTGTATGACTTGGTGCCTGCACACACACTCTGAAGAGGATGAAGCTCAGGTCTGCTTCAGCTGGCATCATTTGTCTTAGCTTGGTGTGTCCTAAGAAGATGTGGAGAAAGTAGATCTATGACCTTGGGTACCTGCTTGCAGAGATTTACACTCCTGGAAAGATGTGGCTGGTGCATCTGATGATGACCTTGCATGAGTCCTGCCCTGTACAGGTGGGACGACCATGGTGATGCTCATTGAGCCATGCTTGCAGTGTGCCTGCACAAATCCTCCCTGAAACTAGGGGCATCGCCATGAGTGTGATGGGAAGGCGTCTGGCTGCCTCCATGGGGCTGAGCCCTACATGCTGTCATGGGGGAGCGCCAGGGATGGAAGGTAGGCAGGATGCATCCCAGCTATGGTCATCATTTGTTGCTGAACTGGCAGGTTGTCCTGTAATGCCTTCACCTAAGCAATTGTGAAATATTTCCTCTCTAGGATATTGATAAAATAGAAGTTTTCCCATGCAAATCCTGTCTGTTGGGGACAAAGTCTAGTTAGGAGCATGTTGAGGTGGGAGGTAGTCAGTGTCAGGTGCGGTGGTGCTAGTATCGGCCCCAATCCAGCGACAGACCTGACCACGCATCACCGTCGACACTGTGATTCTGGGTCTGATCCGGTGGAGCATGGCAAAAAAAACCCAGGACAGGAATGATAGAGTGCCCGAAAGTAGAACTTTAGTGGTAGTCCAATCACAAACACAGCAACCACATGGTTTGGGAGGCAGCATCCAGAGACCTGGGGGCATGGCTAACTTAACAATATATAAGGTTACCTGAGGGCAGGGGTCCAATCCCAAATGGGAGATAGGGGCTTGACTTTATATGTGAAAGGGCCTGAACCAATGGAGAACTAGGACTAGAGACATGACCTATTTTGGAATGATGCCATCAGCATCGTAATTTTCATATCCCTCCTCCCATGGTCTCAGGTTTATGGTTTCTGCATAGGCTACCTGGGCTAAGATATTATTCATCTCAGCTAGCTCAGTTGGCACAACCACATGTCCTGGGATTGATGCAGCCTAAGGCTGTGCAGGTAGGAGGCCAGCACCAAGCTGTGCCATGTCTCAGCTCCCTGCTAGGGCACCTAGTGTCCTCTGGGCAGGAACTGTCCTGCAGGCACTGAGCTTGCCCCCACCGCTGCCTGCCTTCCAGCAGCTGTGGTTTGGATGCAGCTGTGAATGCATGCAGCATATTTTAGAAGGAGAAGGGATGGAAACTGCCAGGTTGTTTTTTTTTTTCTTCTGCTACTTGTTCTTAAATGCTCAGCCCCTTAAAAGGAAAACTAACTCTGCTGAAGCTTCCATTGAGCTTAGGACGTGCCACTGCATCTGGGGCAAACCAGAGCTTTGGGAAGGCTGTTATAGTACTGGAGGTTTGGGCTTGTGCTCTGACCTGCAAAATGAAAACTCCCGCCATGGTGGCAGGAGTGATCCATGGTATGCCATGGCAGCAGCTTGGGGGCTGGACAGGGTGTCAAGGCAGGTCCCGTAGCCCAAGGAAGCTAGCTTACTTTTCTGCTGTGGCCTGAAGCTCAAGCTCCACTAATGATTTTGCTCCTCAGCATGTGAAACCCATGGTCTGGCTGAGGCAGATAGGCAGGAGAGGCTGCCCACCAGATGTGTGTCCCTGGCCAGCCTGTGGATCATTGCAAAGAGTAGAGGGAAGCACCTGTAAATTTCTTGATGCTGGATGCTTTTTGACATGTCTTTTGCCTTCTGCTGAGGCTGCAGTGGTCACAGCTGGTCTCTACCCATAACACAGCCCAAGGTGCTCACCCTCAATGACAATTTGGGGACAGAGAGAAGGCCTCCAAGGAATCAGCAGGTAGCCCTCTGTGTCTCTGACAGAGGACCTGCAGCAGAAGCCTGTGGTTGTCATAGTCCTCCCGTGAAGAGCTGTGCCCAGTCTGCATCGCCAAGATTTTTTTAACGGGAGTGGATTTTACTGCTCTTCCTGCCCTCAGGTGCAGTTTCCTTTAGTGTTGGTTTGAGCAGTCCCCTGGTACCTGTGTCTCCAGTACGTGACCTCCTCCTGCTCATGTGCCTATCCAGCAAGTGCTTTGTGTTTTGTCTCAAAGCCTTGAGAACAGGGATGTTTTCTGTCCCTTGGTCTTCCCTCTGTTGCAGAATTCCCCATCCTGTGAAGCGGGGGTGAAGAATAGGGTGGGGATGCACAGCAGTTCAAGCCCTTCTGTCTTCCCATCCCCTTGGGAATGCGTGTGGCTCTCTGTGGCTCCAGGGACTGATTTCAGGACCCAAATAAGTCCAAGCCTGGTGTGCAACACTTAGCACAGAGTGGATGATGGAGAAAAATGAAGGCTGGTATTGGAGTGTCCATGCTGCCCTCCCTTCTCTCTGCTGACATACAAGATTCTAAGATGCCTGTGCATCCATGTACTGGTTTAGCGCAAATTCGGGAGGAAACTTCTGAATGGGGTCCCTCCAGAAGAGCAAATTGAAGTGGCCCCTCTCCTAACTGGTTTGGAAAAAGATTTCCTTGGAGAAAAGTGGAAAAAAATATTTATTTAATAATCAAAGTATCCACAAGCACAAAAGAAAAGAATAATACGAAACAATAAAACCTCTTGCTGTCCGAAGAGATGGCAAACCCAGAAAGTCCCTGTCGTAAAGTGTAGCTCGGCTCGCTCAGTCTCTTATCAGCCCCTCTGGCACTGGAAAATGCCGTCCTGGGCCCCAGTGGGCCACAGGTGTGAGCTCCCGGTGCTCTTCTGGATTTTCAGTCCAGAGCAGGTTTAAACAGTCCCAAGAAAAAGAAAAGAAACAGTCCAGGGAACTTCTCTGCCTCAGCTAGCTAAAAACTAACTAAAAGCAAAGGAGATCTCTCTCCTGCTGTCTGTCCATGCTGCAGAGGAACACAGTCTGGGAGCAGAATGCGGAGGAGTGAGTGCAGTTTCTCAAAACAAACTCCAGCGCTTCTCTTTCTCCCCGCCTGACTCTTGGAATCTGTCTTAAAGGTACAGAACATAATACCCAACATAAACAGAACAGACAATTGGGGACACAAGCATCATAAAGTCACCCTAGGTCAATCCATCCCACCCAAGGCTCAGCTACTGGTCTTGGGCTGTTGGGCCTTATACCTTCGAGACTGTTCTGGACTTTATTTTAAGCTGGTTATCATTGTGGCATGGCTTGTCGTGGTGTTTGTCCTTTCTTATGCCCCTCTTCTCTCCTTTTGTAGAGACCCCAGGACATCTCATCTGTGTCCTAAAAGTCCTTGTTTCTTACTTCTTTCTCTCGTGAGACAGGATTTTGGGGGGATTTTCTGGTAATTTTGGTGTCACCCTAACCCGCTCCTCTAGAATGAGCTACCCCTTTGCTGTCTGTTCTGCTCTGGGTTTGGGGTGAATCTAGAGGCTAACAGCAGCAAGATGGAGCCAGCAATGCTGGTACTTGGGCTGGGAGAAAGTTTGGGAAAGCCAGGAAAGAGGCAAGTGCTGACAGAGTCCAAGTTGCTGACATCTTCGTCTTTGAAAATACCACCTAGCAGAAGACCTGGGGCTTTGGTTGTGCTTGATGGGGGTTTGTATGTGGTTGGGGGGGGATGTTTGTTTGTTTTTAATTAAAAACACCAAAGTAATGAGATGCTTTTTGTGATAAGACCTTTTCCAGGCTCTCTTGTACCCCTAACTCACCCAAACAATGATGTTATTCTCTCTTCTCGATGAAATGTGTTGCCAGACTGGGCCCTGCTTTCAGAGGCCTGCTGCCCCTGTTATGCTCTTGCTGGAGCTAAGTGTATGTGCTCAGGCTTTGAGCAATCAGCATTTGTTCTGGATTTTCACAGTGTGGTCTGTCTCTGGCAAAGCAGAGGTTGGTTTGTTTGCATAATGCTTATTTTCAAGAGCAGCATTTTTATGAAGACACTGACATTATATTTATTTTAGTTCTTCTGTAATTTCTGTTAGAAGGAGGCATGTGTATTCAAAAGGAGTCAATTTTTTTAATATATATATATATATATATATATGTGTGTGTGTGTGTGTATATGTGTGTGTAGGAGGGAGATATTTGTTTTGGGTACTTTTTTCATCCTAAGATGTAAATTAAAGCTTTTCTGGACTCAGTTAAGAGAAGGCAGTGAATAAAGTCTGAGTTGTCTAACTCAGCTGAAGGAGGATTACCATAAGGAGCTGATGCTAGAGACCTTCTGGAGGCTCTCTCCAGCTCCAGGATACAGATTTTACAGCCTTGTCCTGGCTTTGATATGCAAATCTGAGTAAATCGAAGCCACCTGGAGGTTGCACTTGGTTTCTCAATGTCTGTACCAAGTGAATTTTTCTGAAGTGGCTTTGCCTGTTGTGCAGAAGGTGAAGGGGCAAGCATGATTGTCTTTAAAAAAAAAATCTGCAATGATGTTTGATTTCTTGAACACAGCCCAGGCTGTTCTTCACTCATCCAGGAGCCTGGACCCACAGAGAAGCAGCAATGTCAGCAGCAGTGAAGCCTCCCCATTCCTGAACTGGTTTTCCATGGTCTGCTTCGCGGGCCTCCTTTTAGAGGACTCAGGATGGTGAACATATCATTCTCCGTACAACTGCTTGTGCTCCTTTTCATGGGTACTTTGTCCTATGCTCTGTTAACAGCAAATGAAAGAGGATTTGAACTCATCTCTGTGGGGCAGATAATTTCAGACGCCCATCACCCCAGTTGTTTGCCATGGCCGGTAGCCCAGCACACACTTCCTGCCTTCGGCTGGTGTCACACCATGGCCAGTCTCTGGGAATTGTACTTCACTCTGTGTATGATGGCCAAACTGCATTCCTCCTCCCCAAGGAGGACCTGTTAACAAGGCACTTAGTTTTGGCATTGGCACATCCTCAGCTGGATGATCTCTGATGATGGCAACAACTGGCGTCTTTGGCTTGGGGCTGGCTTTGAGTATGCTGCTGCAAGCCTCCATTGAGGGCATTAGTCTTGAAAAATCCCACTTGGTATGTAGCCATGTTTGGCCAAGAAGGACTTAGCCCCAACTCTCTGCAGGTCTCATCTCAAAGAAGGAAAGTAAGGGAAGGATATGGGATCTTGGCTTGAAGCACAGAAATCCAAAAATTACAGAGCATGGAAGTGAAATGGGAGACCAAGTCATAAGAGGTCTCCTTGAAGCCACACAGAGGGATTTGTTGGCATCCTGGTAGGAAGATCCCTGAAGCAGTTGATAGCACCATGGCTATCCTTGGATGTTTGCCTCCTCAAGCTGTTGCTGTGCAGCTTCCACAGGCGGGGTTGGAGATCACATCAAGCTGATCTTGAGCTGACAGCTCCGGATCAGAAAACATCTCTACTATTCTTACCTTTTTACAGCCTTGAAAAGAACTTGGGTGTCCCAGGACTGTACTTGGTTGCCTGGGCTGTGTTGTCACTTGGGTGATGGTGGCAGGAAAACAACCTCTCCTGTGAGGGAGTGGCTGTTTGCCTTCTTGGGGTTCCTCAGCTCTTCCTGCAAGTGACTCTTCTCCTGTATCTGGTCCTTTCCATTTCTGATCCTGCTCAATTCTCTGTAGTTAAAAAAAAAAAAAATTCCTTCCTAGACCTCCTACTAAGCATTTACAGCCTTTGTGAGAAAGATCTAGTCAGGAGATGCTTGCAGATGCCTTTTCAGGATGAAACACTGTTTCTTAAAAATTACTGGTATTGTTTTTTATTTTGAGGCTTTGCCAAGCAGAAGTGGCAGCCAGGAGAAACTCAAGCTGGTTTTGAAGGAGCAGAGCTCGTACATGTCCATTCCCTGTGTCCTTGAGGCCTGACAGAGAGCAGCAGCTTGGCTCTTACCCGTACTGTCTATTACAAAACTTCATTTAAAAAACAGCTGCCTATCTGTGAGGCAAAGCCTTTGGAGGGGACCTGACCTGTCTGCCTACATGAGATGTGATTATGCACAAAAAGCCCTATGCTTTGTCCTGCTTTTTGCATGCCTGGTGCACCATCCTGTTCACAGCACCCTGCTGCTTGGGGGCTGACCCCTGCCATGGCCTTGCCGCTCCTCCAAAACATCAGCATGCTCAAGGCACAAGCCTTCACAGCTAGGGGAGCTTTGCTTGCTGGAGTGAGCAGCTGGAGCAGTGTCCTGTTTCCCAGCTATGAGGTCTGGAAAGTACTACTCAGGACACATAGGAAGCTCCTGGAATTTCTGACAATACAGGAGAATGCACATTGGGAATGTGAGTTGCTTTTGGAAGCGAGTGAGGATTTTGTTGAAATCCCTCCTCCTTGCAGGCTTTGGTGACTGTGTTAGTTCCCTGGAGCCATTGTGATGCCAGCAGGCTGCCTGCCACATGCTCAGGCAGCAGAGGGCTTTGGTCTGGGACTGCAGATGGGGCCTCCAAGCAAGTCTTGTTTTGGGGACACTGAATCCCAGGAACTGAGATGAACCAAAACCACTGCTGTGAACCTGCTAGTGGGAGTGTGTGCACACTCTGGCTGCTGCATCCTTCAGCACTTGGAACTGAAAGGACAGAGAAAAGCCATTTTAAAGCTGTTATTTAAACCATCCCCAGGAAAATTCTTTAACCTTGTAAAGTGGAATATGAATTAATTTTTTGTGTGTGTGTCCAAGTTACAGCCTTATCTCTGGAATCCTGGGTTTATCATGTCTTTCCAGAGTTCCTGATGTTACGCTTGAGGTTTGTGTGACAGCCTAGGGCTGGCCCTGCTCCAGGAATGTGCTCCTTGCTTTTCCTCTTCTTTCTTTATGTGAGTGTGATTGTACCAAACTCTTTAGTATTTCAATGTGCAGATTTTTTTGCCTTCTTAAACTCCACCTCAGTCATCCTCAGCGCCTTAATTTTAAGGGGGGCAAAGCACCCAAGTCATCCACTTAAGTGTCTTTGCACACAATGATAAATGTAAGCTTGTTAAAATGGAAAATTGTAGTTAGCAACATACACTGGGTTATGGCCAAATGTTATGAGAAAAAAATTATTTTCAATAGCTTGCAATTAACAAAAAAATAGCTGACCTCTCCTATCTGCTGAGGAGCAGCAATGTGGGTACAGCCATTGGTGTTTGAAACCTTTGCTAACCCATTTGCTAGCAAAACAGATCAAACACAGTGTGCTCTTGAACATTAAGGCTGATGGCTCAAGTGACTTGATTACTCAGGGTCTTGCAAGATGTTTTGTATTTTTTCTTCCTTGTCAGGCAAATCCTTCAGAATTGTCTTTCTCCTGGGCTCATCTCCATGTGTGGTTTTGTGCTTGCTTGCAGTTTGACATTGCAACTGAAAGGGAAGAACAGGGCTGGTTCTGCAGTTCCCAACCTGAGCCAATGCACGTGGTGCTGGTATGGCTGTTGTGTTGCACCTTAAATTAAGTAGAGAAACTGCTGTTGTTTTTTACCAAAAGCAGCAAACAACAAAACAGATGTTTTCTGAACACAGGGTTTTCTAAGTGGGATCTTTTTGCAATCACACTCTTGGCAGCGCCTTGTCTGGTGATGGTGGGAGACCAGCAGGAACTGGTGCCATGGGCAAAAATAGTGTGGTGTGTTCTCAGCTCCTTCTTGGTCAGTGTGAACAGTTATGATGGTGGTAGTCTGGGGTGAGTGAGCACATCTTCCTGAAAACTGACCTATGACACAAAAGAAGTGGCCTTCACCCAGACCAGCTTTCCCAACCAGCCTGTCTGTGGTAGCCTGACCATCTGCCCTCCATAAGAATGCATGGAGGCCAGCACTGCAGAGTGTCTGTGCCTGGTATTGTGGCAGGGGAATTGCATCTTCTCAGAGACAGTTCACGTTTATTTTGTGTTGAATTGGCATTGTACCTATCAATTTTGAATCCTCAGAGTGTTGAGGAATGGCCTCCTTTTTATGGGTGGATGCCAGACTGCTCAGCATTGATTTCTGTCAATCAAACCCACAGTTTTCCTAGCAGGGAGGTGCAGAGGGTAACTAAACCCTCACCTAGACTTGCCTGGTGATAGGAGACATGCTGACCTTCCTCAGAAAGCTGGGGCAGAGCCAAAGACTGGACTGCCCTGCCAGGAACTGCCTCCTCTCCTGTGACCATACCAGCAGGGCTGAGCACAGGAGCCCAAGCTGCCATTTTGGGCCCTGCAGTGCTGCCACCATCACTCCTGACCCTTCTGAGGACCTGCAGGCTGGCAGCTGAAGGTGTGAGAGGCGTGCAGTGGGATATCCCTTCTCCTGCTTCTGCTGTGGGAATGGCTTCTGCTGTCATGCCCTTGCTGGAAACCAGCTGGGGGTTGTGTCAGAGTGAGCTCCTGGGCAGGAAATGGTTTCAAGGGGGGGCCTTGGACCTGTCCTCTCCATATGGCTTTTATTAACAAAAGTAGCTTTGGTTAACTAGGGCCTCCTTCCTGCAGCCTCTACCAATATTGGGATGGAAGCCAGGCTTTGGGGGGTGGGAGCAGGAGCTATGGGGCGCATGTTGTTTTTCATCATGCTGAGCATATGAGTGGGTTCAGGATCACTTTAGGCAGCATCTGTCCTTTGTGGAGGGAAACCTTGCTGGATTTGCACTCCCTTCCTCCATTTACCTGGGCTATCCAAAATGGTTTGGGCTACTGCATTGGGGAGGCATTGGCTTTGCTGAGCTTCCTCAGGCCAGCCCTTTAGGGTTGGTGTGTCAGTGATAAGGTTGATGTGCCATGCACGATGGCTGTGCAGCCCAACACCTCTGCATCAAAACTGCTGTGCTAAAACTAGTCCTATAGCACTGCCTACCTTGCTCGCATTGACTGGGCCAGCATGGGTGCTGGTAAAGGACCATGGGGCTCAAGGGGTTCTTTAGGGCTGCAAAAGGGTTGTGGATCAGCAGGGCCTGTCCACTGGGTCACCTTACACCCTGCTGAAGGCTCTGTCCCATCAGCCATGGGGGAGGGATGTTTTCAGCCTTCTGATGTTTTGGCATTCTTTAGTGGAGTTTCTCACAGATTTCATGTAAACAGGGTGATGTTTTTGCAACCGTTCCTTTTGTTACCATTCCTTTCTCTAAGGAGGAAGTAAATGATGGACTTTTAGTTTGACCAGTGTGGTTGGAGAGGTGGCAACCTCATCCTCCAATCCATGGTCCTTGTCAGAAGTCTATAGAACTCCAAGCAGAAAAATAAACTTCCCCTTTTTGCCCTCTGAACTTGACCCGACTGAGCCTCATTCATTTCGTGTCCTATAACGACAGAGGGGGAAGAGCCTGCAATGGAGATGGTCTCATCCACCAGTCGTTCCCCACATATATCTTTCGAACAGATAAGTGTGGGCTCCAACCAGGGTCCAGGGGACTCAGAGGTCCCTTCCAGCCCCACAACATGTGGGGCCTGCAGGAAGGCACTCACATGGAGCAGGCTGGCCACACTGTTGGGAGTCAGGGCTTTGGTCTGCCCAGGTGGAACATGCAGCTCTCAAAAGGAGCAGATCCTGCTCTGCAGATACTCCCTGCTCCTGAAAGTCAAATCACCTGCACATCTCCCAGGCATTGGCACTCCTGTGACTGGGCCAGCTCTTGATGTGAGTCATCCCAGCATCAGCAGACAGTGCTCACCAACCCTCTGGGTTAGTCCTGGGCTGGTGAGTGGAGAGTTAGGGGGACAAACTGGTGGGGGTAAACTCCCCTTCCCTGTGCCAAAGAGCTGCTCTTTTGTCTCAGCCCCATCTCAAACCCTTGCCCTGGCTTCTCCTAAGATCATTAGATTGCTAAATAGCCCCAAGCAATGCTTTGATCTGCAAGCAGGCTGCCGGGCCCGGTGGCAGCAGCTCTGTAGGGTTCTTCAGACAGCCTGCTTGCTTTGGGCCTTTGGCCCAGACTAATGTGGCTCTTTTGTCTCTGCAGCTCAGACTGGGTGGAGATCATCGAGCCCCGCTCCCAGGAGCGGATGTATGTGAACCTGACCACTGGGGAGTGCAGCTGGGAGCCCCCTCCCAACCTGAAGGTGCGCCAGTCAGATCAGAAGCAGTGGTGGGAACTCTTCGACCAGAACAACAGCCGCTTCTACTACTACAATGCCATCACGCGGCAGACAGTGTGGCACCGGCCCCAGGGCTGCGACATTGTGCCCTTGGCACAGCTCCAGGCCATGAAGGGCAGCTCCCAGCCTGACTGCTGTGGCCAGGAGTACCGAGGCAGCACTGGCAGCGGTGGCAGAAGCACCCCCATGCAAATGGCTGTCCTGCAGGAGGTGGAGAAGGGCAAGTGTGACAGTGTGGTGGAGAAGAGGAAAGATCCTGCCAGGTAGGGGGAGAGCTTCAGCCTTCTCTGTTTATATCTAATGGGCGAATTTAGCTGCCAGGCAGGCCATGTCAGGCAGGTTGAGAACCGTGCTTCCGCAGGAGGGTGCTGTGCTGCCCCAGGAGGGCACAGCACTGGGGGTGAAGTACTGCCAGGTCCCCAATCACTGCCATGTGCCCTCTTCTTGGTGGACAGCTGTCTGCTTTCACCCCTGCCTCAATGTCCCCAGCTTGGGCCAGGCCATCTTTGTGTGAGACACCATAAAAATACACATCAAAAGATAATCTTTGTTTAGGGTGCTAAAACAGAAGGAGAGGGGACAGGCAGGAGTGACATGCAGTGATGAGAACTCTCTCAAAAACTTGCAGCAGGGTTCGTTGGGATGGCATAGCTCCTGTGCAAGGGGTCAGGCTGCTTTGGTGTGAGGGTGAGCCCATCTGGTCTGGCTCCTTCCTTTCCCACTAGCTCAGCTGCTGATGTCTTGCAACTTCAGCAAGTGGTGGAGGTGGGGCTGCAGGGACAGAGCTTCTGGGCACAGTTATTTGGTCACATCAAGCCTGAAATAAAAGACCAATAACAAGATGCTATTTTGTTTGACTAAGATTTTTTTTACATTCAAACTAGTCCTACAGCAATCAGGAATTTTTTATTGTATTGAAACCATGATTTCAGCTTCAGTTGCACAGAAGTATTCCTTCCCCAGTCTCTCTTGGGTTGGCCCCTCTGCCTGGGATACTATATGGGGCTGCTCTGCCTCCCTCCTGCTCTGTCTGGGCATCATCCTGCCCTGGAGGATGTGGTACTCGCACCTGGAGAGGCTGTACAACAAACAGAGTTGGGTCATAGTGAGAACTGACCTAAGGGCTAGAGCAGTGCTTGGGTGAGCCTGACTCTCTTGCCATCTATGCTGAGATGCCTTGTCCTGGTTCTGGGCAGTGCAGCAAGTGCTAGCACCTTGGGTTTTGGATCAAGGCTGCCTCTCTGTGTGCCTAGTGCAAGCAAGGATAGAAAAAAATGCAAAGTTAGTGAAAACCACATAGGATGGCAGTTCTGAAGAGTATATGCACCCTGAAATGAGACTTATCACGTCTGCTGCTCTCTGCAAGATACTCCTGTATTCAGTGCAGATCTTAATGGCTGCAAGACACTGGTGATGCACCAGAACATGATTAAGTGCAAGATTAAGTGCAAGATAAAGTGCACCAGAAGGAGCCCAATGCTTTACCGGTGCTTGTGATGCTTCCTATGCCTCCTGCCCCAAAAGCAGCCCCTCTAAGTTTCATATCCATCCAGAGAATGATCCCTGCCCTGCCACGAGAAATCCAGTAAATGTCTTAAGCTGTACTTGAGTAGTTGCCAGTTCCCTCAGGTCACCCTCAGTGACCACAGTTGAGCCACAGGCACGTGGGATTTGACATGAGACAGGTGACTTCCCTCTCTGTCTACAGCCTTGCACTCCAGGGCAGCCAGGATGAGCACCATCAAAACTGCATTGCATGTTTCCAGAGAAGTGAGTGTAAGAGCCCTGATAGGGTGTAAGGTATCCTGAGCTTCACAGAGTCCGAAGTATTCCTGACTCTGCTGGTTTTAACACCAGCTGGAATTAAACTTCAAATAAGCCTCCCCTTCCACTTACCATTTCTGATAAGGGAGACACAAAAGCAGAGATTATGGATTGAATTAACAAATTGCTGAAAGCACAAAGGAGTGGGATAAGACACGCACAATAACAACAGCAATGTTAATAGCAATAGTATACAAAAAGAGGAGGTGTTTTGCCCACAAAAAGTTGTTCACCATTGGGAACAAAACCAAAATTTCAGATGCTCCTTGTAAGCCGCATCTGTATGGCTTTCCCGGACAAAGGCAATGTAGTGGCCATTTGTGTGCTGCCCGTGTGGCCACTGGGAACAAAGGCATGATGGTGGGAGAACTTCTAATGACTATGACTAATGTTTGCTACTCCCAGCCAGAAACCACAAAAACCAGTGACAAACGCCCTGAAAGCTGGATCATCCAAGTAGGGTCATGCAGCTGGCTCTGCTGGGCTCAGTTCCGCACAGGTGCCTGTGCCACCATTTCTATGGCTCTCCTGCGCTAGAGGTCAACTCCGCAGGTCACAGCTGCTTTTTTGTCCTACTGCTCAAATGTGCTCCTTTCACCTCGGTTTGGCTGGGTTTGGCAGGGCTCCTTTCTGCTCAGCTTGATGGGCTCAGCGAGTTTGGGATCACTCCCACTGCTGGACTGTTCCCTGCCAGCGACTGCCTCGCCAGTGCTGTCGGATCAGCACTGCAATCAACTTGAATTTTCACCGCTATCTCTTTCAATACCATGTTCCATAGTTGTGTATTGAGAAAACAGGAGGGGAACCGGGGGTGGGAGTAAAGGGACCGAGCAAAGGCAACCTCAGGGGTTGATGCCGACAGTCCTTCTGCTGGAGAGAGAGGCAAAATGACACGCTTCAGGAGGGATGCCTGGCTTTCTCTCCTGAAACCATGGCCCCAGCCGTGATATGCATGGTATAGAATAACAGCAGCACTAAGCTCTGGCCCTGTCTGCAACCAGGACACTGACTCAGTCTCTTAGGAGGGAATATGGCCTCCTCTGCCTTTGTATAGTGAGTTGGTGTGCCTCTAGGGAAAAGCAATGGCAGTTTTGACCCATCCCCCAGTTCTTCAGCCCTCTCAGTAGGGAAGACCCCACACATATCCCCTCCTATAGAACGAAGGGAGGTGATGCAATATGGGCAGGGGTTTGCTGTACCTTTCCTTGGCTGCCAGGGCAGCATTACCATCACTGCTGATTCTCTTGCAAGGAGGGGAAGTGGGAAGTAGTCCTCCTTTTTTCCATCCCTAGCTCAGGTTTCTGCAGAAATCTTGGGGCACCTTGAGCCTGCAATGAATTGAAGGGCAAGTGCTGGGAAAGGCATGGGAGGCAGCTTGCTTGGGAGCTTACAGGCTGCTTGGATATGCAAGGCTCTTTCAGATTACAAGGCTCATACCAGTAAGCTGACAATATTTGTCTGCAAAATGTGCTTTCTTGGAAGCAGGAGACTGGGTACTGTTTCTCTCAGATTATGATTTTCTGAGATTCAGGTGGTTAGAGTCCTTCTTGCCCTCCTGTTGTCTTTGGGCCAGACACAAGAAAGAGATGGAGGCTTCAAGCTTCTGTTTTTTCAAGGTCTATCATGTTGTTTATTATTTTCTTATCTCATAGTTCTCTCTGTGCCCAGCGAGATCTGTCTTGCACCTCGGCCATGGCACGACTGCCTGCCCCGGGCAGTCTGAGCTGCTTTGTACTCCTTCTTACCTATCTTAGTTTACATTTATATGCCAATACTTACTATCTATACTAACAGGTCATTTCTACTCCTGCCCAATCTCTCTAAACTATATTGTGCTAACGTCACAGCAGAAGATGGACATGAAGAAGAAGAAGCCTAAGCCCCACCCCAAAATCTCCACGTTGCCTCCATCTACTTCTATTATAAAAACCTGAAACTACAAATTTCTCACCTTGTGATAAGCTAAACTACTGTATTTCACACTCTTGAGATTTGTAATTCATCTCTGCTTTGTGCCAGGGTCTGTGACCCCCCCGGACGGGGCCAAAAATCCCCCTGGACAGGTCTCAGGGTATTACAGTGCCCTTGGACAAAACTCAGACTTCCTTTGCTCCATTCCCAGACTGTTTGGCCAGGGTCTCCTGAGCTCCCAGGGCAGCCAAAGAGATGCCCTGGGTTCCGACATGCTTCCTTGCACATCTATCATGTGTCCTCTCTGCTGTGTGAGCAACAGTGGTGTAACTGGTTAAATGCAGAGTTTGATTTCCCTAGTTGAGCCTGACACCCAAGGAGAAATTTCTTGCCTTTTGCTAGCTTGTAAAATGGGGAGCAAAGAGCTGAGCCAGAACCAAATGCTCTCAGGTGGGATCTAATGCCATTGCTGGGATGCCTGGTATGCCAATAGCATGAGCACACTGAAATTTTCAGCTCTGTTGTCTGTGTTCTCCAAAGACAACCTCAAGCATGCCCTCCTCTGCTCAGGAGAGATGCAGCTGTGTAAACAGAGGGTGAACACATTGAGTACTGTTGGTAGCATTTGACATTTTATAGCTGCCTGTGCCCAAGACAGTTTCGCTTTTGTCTCTTAATATCAGCTCAAAAAATAGTGGTTTTCTTTCCTTCATGTTTGTCATCCTGTGATACATGGAGAGGCCAGCAGAGACCATTGTAGTCCCCAGGAGTGGCCTCCTGCAAGCCCATGCCACAAAGATCTGGGAGAAGGGATTTAATTCTTTTTTAGTTATACTTTGTGGTTGAGGTTTTTTCCTTCTAGTAAACTGGTTTTTACCACCTTTTCTCTCAGCACTGCTGAATTTGTTGTGCCCCCTGCCACATCTCAGTGCTGCCAAACCCTCAGCAGCCCCAGGAACAGAAAATCTCCCCAAACCTTGCTGCCTGTTCCCTTTGTCTCCATGCCCATGTCACACCTCCCTCACTGCCCCACAGCTTGCTGCTTCTCTTCTAGCTCTCACAGTGGCTTGGAGCACCTTCTCTTGAGATCAGCCTTTGACTTCCCCTAGCAGCACAGAAGGGTCAACCCCTTAGGGAAATGGCAGCTTCTTACAGTGGGGTAAGACTGCTGCCATTGACCATCTCTGGAGCCTCCTGGGGAAGCTCCTCTCCCTGTGCTTTTGCTCTCATGTTGTTTTTCACCTGTGTTTCCTGGGGCTGCCCAGCCCTGTGCTGACTCTACTTCTCTCTTGCTGAACAAGGACAGCAAACAGCACTTGCCTCACAGCTCCAGACTCTTCCTGAGCTCTTGCAATCCTATTAGGATTGGACTCTCTTCAGGGGAAATGATGGGCCAAATTATCTTTTCACACACTGGAAAGCTCTGCAAAGGATGGACATGTTCCGTTGGGGACTGTGAGATCAGCCTGGGACTGAATGCAGCATTTTGGAAGTGTACTCTGAGACACTGCTGCCATGCAGTTTGCTGGAGCTCCAAGGTAATAGGTGAGAAAGGGCTTGGTTGAAGGCCAAGGCCTGAAGAAGGCAGTCTTTCTGGGAGCCTGTGTGCTGGTCTGCAGCGTTTCAGCACATTGCAGGTCAGGACTGTGAGCAGGCTCTGTGCCCAGCCCTGCTGTCCATGCAAACCAGCCCTTTTACTTTTCTTCCCCTGTTTCTCTTAGGGTCAGCAATGGGAGTTTCAGAGTGCTTTTTCGAAGGTTCTCTTTGCAATAACAGGATATCATAAAATCCTCCACAAGAAAGCCACCTTCCCTAGGAACATTCTGTCCCGCAGAAGAGGAAGGTGATAGTCCTTTCTGCATGGGTAGCAGGTTGTGCTGCCTGACCCCTCCTCACCCACCTTTCCCACAGCTCAGCATCCTTGACTGGGAAGGAGCAGAGGCTTGGTCTTAGAGTGCCAGGAATATATGCTGGAAGAGGAGTGAGAGGGAATGTGTGATGAGAAGGTACCTCTGCCTCTTCCAAGTCTGATTTGTCTCATCATGGACTCATGTCTCTCAAGGCCCAGAATAAGTAATTCCACTGTGAAGTTTTCATAATCTAGTGAGAAAGACCATCAGAATCTCTAATACAGGTTTGTTTCCCTCTTGTGCAGTTGGCCTTGGGGTAGGATATGCAAACACAATGTTCTTTGCACAAGTCTGCAGAGTTTTTGGTTTGGGCAGGTTGTATTGGGGCCAGAGCAGCAGTGCTGCTGGAATGCAAAAACCCCTGTTCATTCACCTTTGTCACAGCACCAGGAAAACAACTACTAGAAAGGGCAGAAATAAGGTGCAGGGCCTTTTCTCCAGGCTTCTGGGAGGGAGAAAAACAAACAATGGAGATCTGGAACCTGAGAAGAGTTGCGAGATATGCTGGGCCTGCTGGAGCTGGGTGCAGACTGGGAAAATCATTGTCAAGTTGAGGCCTTTATATTGGAGCTACTTGAAAACTTTCCTCACAGGAACAGTCCCAGGGGATTCGTCAGGGTCTCTGCTGCTGGTGACTGAAGAGCTTGGCTGAGAGGCTGCATAGGGACACTTCTCCACCATTGGCTTTGCTTTAACCATTCAGAAGGACAAGACTGAGAAGTCAGGAAGTCCCTGTTGGGACTGCTTGGTCTTTCCAGCAGCCTGGGGATGGAGTTGGAGGAAGCTGTATCCAAACATGGCCCCAAGAGATCATTCATGGCTGTGGAAATGGCCTTTTCAAGAGAGCCTTGTCTTTTCTGTGATGGTGCTTCTTTCCTCTCATCTCTGGCAGCCAAGGAGGCTGGAATTGGCATGATACGTCCTCAGTGAGACGAATGGGTGAGATGGGGTACAGTACACATTTAGAAGTTTCCCTTCACCATCACATTCCTGTGTGGGGGAGCATGGTGGCCTTCAGTGACACTGGAGTGGCACAGCTTCCCAGTTTCCTCTGGCCTGTTGTGGGTTGCCATAGCCACACCTTGGTTTTTTAGTTGAAGAGGAATATGGTTTTTCCCTGCCAGGACTTTAAGACCTATCAGGGGTCAGCTTTTCTAATTGGCATGTTGTTTGACCACTCAGGAAACAGGATGCATCGTTTGCTGATACCTATATAAAATCTCAGACCAGGGTTCGAGGCCCTCTTGACTTCTGGCTGGCAAGGAGTTAAGATCACTCTGTAAGTTGGAGAGGCCCGGCCGAGCCTCCAGGGGGCCGCCGGGATGGCCCAGCCTGCCCGGGCCTGGGCTTTCAATCCGGGGACTCTCAGGCCGGGGGAGGGGATTACGTGCCCCCATCCTGGCCCGAATCGGTTTTTTAGCAGCTGTAAAACGCCCTGCCACTTCCCCCATGAGGGGGAGCTGGCCCAAGACCTGGCTACAAGCCTGGGCTCTTTCCCCCAGCAAGGAGAGGGGAGCGTGCAGCCTGCAGCGGCTCCAAGCTGGGCCTACCCTGAATGAGACCGAGGGGTGGTAGGAGAAAGGCATCCATCACTCTGCTTAACGACTGAGATCCTGGCTGCTGTTTCTGAGCCTTTCTCCACTGGCATGGCTTTGAGAGCTTTGCAGCTCTCAGCGCCTGGCAGAGACCACCTGACCACCACAAGCCCAGGCAAGCTTTAACTCTTTCCTGACACAGATTGAGACTTTTCTTAACCCTTCTCCAAGATGAGAGAAAAGGACAAATTAGAGATATGCAGAGGGACAATATGAAGATATATAAGTCAGTAAATGAAGAGTGACTTTTTAAGTGGGAGAGATGACAAGTTGCCTGAGTTTTAGGCTGAAAACTCCTGGAAGTTTTTAGTAACAGACTGTGATGTGAATATGCCAAAGTATTCCTTTAAATTGTGGACAATACACATTGGGGATATGATTTGTGGATTTTAAAGCAAAGGTATCTGTGATTTACTGTGTGAATATTGAACTAGAAGTTGTGATTTGGTGATCTCATGAGAGGCTTGAACAGAGAGAGATGAGAAGAAGCCCCCTGCAAGTAAAGAAGTGAGGAGACCTCTCTGTTCTCTGGGATAAACGGTTCTTTGCCTTCAAAGTTCTTTGAGGGTTTTTTTAAGGTACCACCCCAATCTGTGAGTCTACAACCCACATGTGTGGTCATGGGAAAGGCTACATGGGTATGGGAGGTTCCACAATTGCAGAGTGTCCTGGGTGAGCTGCTGTTGTGTGAGTCAGAGCCACAAGCAGACTGTTTTCTCTTTTGGAAAGTTACCAAAACAACAGGAGAGACTTCTCTCTCTCAAAGATTGAATGAATGACTTTTTACAAGTGGTATTGACCTGGAGTTCTGAGTTTTGCCTCCTTACATTGTTTGTAGAAACTGAACAGTTTGTAAAGAAGAAGGGAGGGCTTTTGAAGGTTTTCATCTGGTTTGTTGGTTTTTGGGTTTTTTCCTTCCTTTAGTGTGTGTGTTAATAAACTATCTGTTTACCTGTGTACCTTTAAGTTGGGCCTGTTTTGCCTTTTTCTCCCAAAATCCTATCTCCCAGCTGATGAACAAAAATAAGCCAACCAAACCCATCACATGGCGCCTGTAGGGCATCTAGGTTCTTTGCCTCTTACAAGTGTCCTAGATGTGGCAAACCCACGTGTTTGTGCTTTCCCTCAAAAAGAAGCAGTGTCAGTGGATGCCCTTGGTGCTGGGCTCTGCTTGCTGCAGGGGTTTGCAGCAGTCCAGAGCAGGCTGGGTCCCAATGTGCACTTTGACTTAGGCCGGAAGGAGGGAACATGTTTGTGCATGGACTGCAAGTGCCAAGATCCTCCAGCAGGGAGGCTTGCTGCTTGTGGCAGAACCACTTCTTCATTGTCTTGCTGTGGTTGTCTGTCCAACTTGTCTTGCTGTCCTGCCAGCTGGGCTCGGGTCAGGTGCAGAGAGAGCCCTGGGCCAGTGTAGAGCCCCTGCCACTCTCCATCATGTCCCACCCATGCTGCCAAGTCTGTGCTAAAGGCCCAGCCCTGGACAGGCCCAAGGTGAGGGATGGCTTCTTTGCTACTCTGCAACCCAACAGCTGGATAGTGCTTGTCCAGATGCAATGATGGTTAGCTAAAATATGTCACAGTCACACACTTGTGGCCTGCCTGCTGAGTTAGGAGCCTGTGGATGATTCTGTCCTGCTTGCTCTTTGCCAGTGTCTCTTCTGTGCCATGAGATGAGCCACTAGTACAGCCATGGGGGTGTCAGAAATCCTCATTTGAAAGCCTACCAAGTGTTGCTGTCCTGTTCTGTTGTTCCTCTTCGAGGAAGAGCCAGCTCTTCAGCAGAGCTTGGGATTGAGACTGGAGCTTGGTTATGCACAGGAGACATGCACTGATGCAAGGAGCAGGGCCTGTGTCCCACAAGGAGGGATACCTTGTGGGTTGTGGAGCTGGATGTCCTCATGAATGCTGCCCTCATCCTGCTGTTACCTCTGGTAGTTCCCTGTGTGCATCACTTGGCGCTGTTGGTGCTCAACTCCTGCGTTGCCCTGAGACATCATGCCCCAGGAATAAGCATGTGGAGGACGAACCACTGAGGGCTAAACAGAAGGGGAAGAGCAGGAGTTATGCTTAGTAGTGGCTTGGGCAGATGGACAGAGGCCAATCTCAAATTCGTCAGTGTTTCCCAAGCTGCTCTTGGCATAGGGCTTAGGTCAGCACTGGGCTGCAGTGCTGTGAAGAGAGGGAAGGTAGAGGCTGGGAGACAGGCCTTCCTCGTGGTGGTTGCATCACCATCCTGAAGTAGTGTCAGGAGCTCCCTTAAAATAAAATCCTCAGTGCCTCAGTGGGAGATACTTAGGAGGTCCCAGAGTAAGAAGAGGGCTCCAGGGTGCAAAGCAGAGGAAGACAGCCCTGTCTCAGCCTTCTCTGGTCACACCTGGTAGTTGCACAAGAGAGCTACATGGACTCTGTTGCAGGAAAGGAGCCAGCCCTGCAAAGCCAGAGGTGTGGCAAATGCGATCAGAGTGTGGTGAGGCCTTTGGACCCTGGCCAGGGGTCAGGCACTGTGCCCAAGGCAGGGCAGTGCCAGCCTCGTCTGTGCCACTCCCAGTGCCATTGTGTCAAGGTGGGATTCACAGCAACACATTGCCAACAGAGAGCATGTTTTGCCAAAAATATGGTAAGCAGTGGATGGGGAAGGAGCATGCCACCCCTTTAGGAGGGCAGTGATTGGGAACAGGTGGGACAGAAGATGTGGGAGAAGGTGACTGGAGTGCATCAGGTGAAATAGGACACACATAGTGGGGCAGGTGTGTCCTGTTGCGTGACGGTGTAGGGAGAGCAGGGGTTGTGCAGATGCACTGGTAGGATAACCATGGGGCAAGGATAAGCAGGATACCCCAGGGAAGCTGTGCTGAAGGAGGAGGCTGGCATCTGGCCAGGTGAAAGGGCTCTGGAGAGCAGGAGCAGAGAGCAAGAGGGCCAAGGTGTTCATATATATTGGAGTTTGGCAGTGAAAGCACAAGAGAGCCTAACATTGGTGGGTGGCAGCTCTGGACAGGCAGCAGAGGTGGGTGTGTCTGCCAACACAGAGGCCATAGAGGACAGGTTAGCAATGTGGAGCGGGGAGCAAGGTCAAGGTGAAAAGAGAGCAAAACAGCTATGAAGGTGTTAGGGGAACATCTCCTGTCTCAGATGGAACACAATGTAGTACGCCCTTCAGATCTTACCCAGTGATGGCTGGTAGCAGATACATGTTGGTAGGGCACAACATAGAATCATATTCAAGTAGACCTTCCTGGGGTCTGTGATGCCTTGGAAGACCTGGAAGCTCAGCTAGTTTAATATCCTTTCCATTCCCTTTTCCTCAGAGCTCAAACACAGGCTGGCCATGGCCACAGACTGACAGCAGGTTGTTGTTGTTATACTGTAGAATGTGCCCTGGGAACTGGGATTTTGCAGTGGGCACCTTGGCTTGTGGTGGATCCCAAGTACCACCACGGGTCAGAGGATACTCCCAGCAGAGGAGTGTTTCACAGCCATGAGAGCTGAGAGCAGGGCCAGTTGGTGTGGCCAAGGGAACCAGATCTGAGTGCATCTGGACTAGGTTGGGTGGAGGCTTAGCAGGTTATGTGGCAATGTAAGCCATGAGTGGAGGATGGCCACCCCCATATACCTCCCATAGACCTCATAGGTTTTTCTACAAAATAAATTCACATCTGGAAACTAAAAAAAAAAAAATAGCATGGTCTGGAAGGACTGTCATTGTAGTTGACAGGTACTTGGGATTATTTTCCAATTTAATACTTGAGTTTTATGTTCCAGAATAGGTTGCTGGTCTTCATCTGGTTGCTTTGGGTACCATTCTATCTGCTGAGCATTCTATCACACTGAGAAGTGTAGGCTGTGTCCTGTATCAGTGCTGCTGATACCAGACAGATTATAGTATCATGAACTCATTTCATCCCCTTGTTCTGCTCTTCATGTTTTAGAAATTTGTTATGTGAATCACAACAACATTTTTCTGTTTCAGCAAGGAGGATTTCCAGGAAAAAATAACTTGGTGATATAACTGGTTGGGGAATATTCAGGGACCTTGAGACTAACAATTTGGTATTTGGGTAGACGTAGAAGGTACTTAAGTAAGGATAATTCCTAAATAATTGTGTGTATTTGTATCTTTCTTCTTTTAGGGAGACTCCTACCCACTGGCAGCCTCTGCCAGGCACAAAAGCAGCCATGTTGGTCAAAGTGAACAGTTTGAGGCAGATGCAGAGCTTTTCAAACAGTTCTCTTCAGCTGCAGGGTGCTCCGAAGCCCAATAGCCCAAAATCTCTTCCCAAACCAGCTATATATGCTCAGCCTCAATCCATGTCCCAGAGCCTTGGAGCCACAAAGCAAATGTCTGCTGGAGAAACAAAGCAGTCTATGCAGATCAAAAAGACAGAGAGTGGTGGGTTTTGCCTGGTGTTGATGAATGGTCCTACTTCTCAGACACCTCCAAGGAGCCAGACAGGAACCCCCCAGCCTGCATCTCCCACATATGCCTCTCCTGCACCTATATACGACGAGCCATCTTTAGAGTTGCCAATTTATGACGAACCATCAGTAGATATGGACACTGAAAGCATTTGTGTGAGTGGGATGTCTCCACAAAGGTCACCAAGCAATAGCTTAAAAAAGCAGCTGCAACCAACCAAATTATTGCAGCATCCCAGTATGCAACAACAAGCTGCAAAGAAGCATGCAAGAAATCCCACCTCCACTGAATACAGCCCAGCTGGCAGAGAGTACATAAAACACATGGTCAATGTTGACCAATCTGCCAAACTCTCCCACTCTTCTGCTGGAACAACTGATACTTCCGCTAAACTGCCTGGTCAGCTTGCTTCAAAGGACAGCTTCAAGCAGTCTTGGAGGATCTTGGAAGCCAATGTCCTCAAGAACATGGAACTCCACCACAGTCGGCAAAACAGCATGCAGAGTCAGGAGTACCCAACCAGCATAAGCCATCAGGATTCTGGTTATTCAACTGGCCCTTCTCCAAGCTTGAGAAAAAGGAAAGGAAGGAGGCAGGAAACAGGTCAAGCAAGACCTGGCTCTGTGGGCAGCAGCAGTGAGCTCACAGCTCTGAATGATAAAGTGATCGCTGAGATGCGTGCTGTGGTGGGCAGGTCAGCAGCTTGCAGGGGAAGCAAAGCCAGCCTGGATGCTGAGAGCCTGGAGAACAGTGTCCCAGCAGAGAGCAGCAAGGTCAGGTTTCAGTCTGACCACTTGAAAAAATGCATCAGCCGGAGCTCCAGCGATGATGTCTCAGCCAGCAACAGGTCTCTGTACAGACAGGACCTGGAAGTTACGGAAGCCTTTCCCAGCAATGTGGCTGCTCCACAGGACACAATGAGGCAGAAGAGAACTTTTGAGAAAATAGATTCTTTAGAAAAGAATGTGACCAGCCAGACAATCTTGGCTTCATCAGGCACTGCATGCCATTCCTCACAGGTACCTCCCCATCTGTGCCATGTTAATTTTTTTTTTTCCTTTGCTAGACTCATCATGCAGAGCCTGCTCCTGTGGGGTGTTTAGTTTCAGGGGTGTGCTGCAGGCAAGACACATCTGTTTCTGCAGAATAGCAAACAGTTCAAAAAGCTTCACAGCTTTGCAGGTAGAAACCCTATTTCAGGCCAATGGTTTAAGAGGAGGGAGAATTGTGGGATGGGGCTCATGTCCAGCAAGCCCTCAGCACTGTGGGTAGCTCGCCCTGTTATTTGGGTAAATGTGCTTGTCTGATCATGTTACTGTCACTCGTGTCTTTGTGGATAACCCTTCCCTCACACATACTTTCTTTGCTGGAATGGTCTGAGTTGGTGGGTATGGGATACAGGCATCAGGATTTGCATAGTCACATGACAGCAATTCCTCCTTTTCTCTTTCTTCTTTTTCTAATGGCTCCTCACATGCTATTCTCCTTCCCAGTTCCTGAACACAGAATAGCAACATTTAGAAAATAGTTGTCAGTGGCTCTGGCATCTTCTTGGAAATAGCTGTTTTTAAAGCCCATTAGTGTGCCTGCACAAGGGGAATAGTCTTTCTCTCTAACACAGCACTTCTACAGGATTTAGTTTGCCATCTTTTTTCCTATTCGGATTCAAAGGAGCCTCCTGCTTCCTGGTTTTAGTTTAGATTTAGGTTCTTTGTAGATAGTTTTACATCTCCTGAAGCTTTTGTCCTTTTTCTCTTTGCTCACTCTTCTGGTTATTTTGCTCCTATTTTGAACAACCAGAGTCTCTGCATCAATTTGATGGGGCAGAGCTGATAACCATCCTCCATGCTGAAAAGTGGCTTCTTATATTTTTTCTGGTTTTTCTCCTGTTTGCTGGTATACAGTCTTTCATGAAGAAACTTGGGAAAGCTCTTTGGCTATTCCAGATTGCTCCAGCAGACCTGCAAGCCAGGCTGACACCTCTCCGCTCTATCAGATTTATCTGTATGTGGTCTCTTTACTGCCATTTTGGACAATAAGTGCCTTGCTTTCATCTGAAACCTTTTGGAAAACTGATACCATGTTCCCACATTTCCCACTTTTCAGGCACAGAGACACATCAAGTTTATGTGACTTAGATGTTACTATTAATATTTCAGCAATTTCATTTCACAGCCTCTTTAGACTTGGTAGGAAACTGCTCTCCAGTCTTCTGGCTGTGTTACAACCTGTTGCATTGACAAGGAGAGCTGAAACTTGATCATGCACAAGAGATGGTGGGTTGGGGATAGGCTGTGAATGGCCTGGAAAGTAAAGAAAAATAATTCATATGTGGTAATATGGAGAAGCAGAAGATGAAATGAAATGGGTGTTGTGGTAAAGGCAAAAAGACTCCATAAATTAAAAAAAATATTCACAGAAATACTCAAGAGTCCAAGTAAGGAGGGGAGGAAGTTGCAGAAAATATGGCAGCAAAATCACTGCATCACCTGAAAATAGTATCAAGTGGCTTGAGTGAGCAGTGATGTCCTGTGCTAGGCTTGCATGATAGAGAGGAAAATCGAGAGACAAGGAAACTCAGTATAGGAGGAGGGTGGGCAGAAGTTCTGGGACAGGCTAAGCAGAATTGGCTGTGTACTGTCAATACAAATATAACAGCTGTGGAGTTGGGTGAATGAGATGTGAGAGAGAAACCTCAGAGAGAGCAGAGGAGAGAACCTGGACCCTCCTGAACCTCAAGATAGTATGAAGAGATGACTCCTCAGGAGGAACATGCTGAAGGAGCAGGTAGGGTGATAGGAGGAAAACCAACTCCAGGCAGGTAAGGTGGTTTGAAGGAGACCAAGGATGTGGAGATGGCAGAGAACTGCAAGCGGGGATTTTTAGTCAGTGTATTGAGTGAATTTAGAGAGGGTGAAAAGGTAGAGGAGTAACTCAAGGGATAAAAAGAACAAAGTGAAAAACCAGGAGAAATTATTGTGCTCCAGGCTGGCAATGAGGGATGGAATGTGATGTGTGCTAATCCCATCATCCTCATGTGAGGTGTGAGATAGGAAAGGGTTGGACTGCAGAAGCCTCTGTCATGAATTCAGAACTTCCTCTATACTAAGAAGGTGTAGAGGTTTGAAAGCAAANTGTGCAAGGTTAGACCAGAGCATGGATCAGCAGTGCTGGTGACAGCTGGGCTGCCTGTGGGTGAAGCAGGTTGTTCTGTGCAATTATGTGTCTAAATTGTGTGTGCTGGAGGTGTACTTAGGAAAACAGATGTAGTTTTTGCCTAAAAACAAATGTTAAATTTAAAAAAAATTAAATTAAAAAAACCCAAACACCACCCAAAAAACACAAACATCAGCAGTTAGACTCTTTGTAGGTCTCTTCCAACTCAGGATTTTCTATGGTGTTTCTGATACATATATTTATATATACATGAAATGTTATTAGAATGGCATGCCAGGATAACTTTATAAAGTTACCAAAAGAAAGCACTTGAAAGTCAGCTATGCCTGTGTGGTCTCCACTGGGGCTCTGGTGACAGGTCACACACACTTTTCATAGAATCATGGAATCATTNAAACACTGACATGCTCTAAACTTCTAGCAACTAATCTATATTTTGGGGTTAACTGTAGATCAGTGTCCCATCCTCCTCCTGGGAGTGCAGAAGTACTTGGTTCCTTTGTGTGTGCTTGGTGCCACAGAGCTATGCTGCTGCTCTGGATATCATCTCACCTCCTGCCCGTTCCTGTAAACTCTGCGACAGCTGGGACACTCAGCCCTGTTGCTCCACATCCCAGCACTTCCCTTAGGGACAGCATTAGTGTGTGGCTGTGCCAGCCAGGCTCTTGCAGAACTACAAGTGTCATCCAGCAATTCTGTACCAAGTCATGTTTGTACAGATTCACCACTGTGCAGTTGCTGGCAGCTTCATGTCTCACTGTGGATAAATTTCCTAGCTGGGTAAGGAGTCACCTAAGCTGCTTTTAACATGTCTGTTCTTCTTTGCAGCCTGAGACTATAGAGCTGGAGCCCAAGCAAGAGGGCAGCAGCCAGCGTGGTGGCTATGTGGGATGCCATTTCCCTTACAGTACCCTACGGAAGCCCATCTCCCAGAGCAGCATGGCAGATTGGGCTTCCAAAAACCTGAACATGCACACACAAGGTATCTTCCGACGAAGGATCTCCATCTCCAACATGCTGTCCTGGAATGGCGGTTCCATCAAAAAGCCAATGCTCATCACTAGCAGCCGGACCATCAAAAAGGAGGCATGTGAGATGTTCAAACTGGTGCAGAGTTACATGGGAGATCGTCAGACTCGCATGGACCGCAATCACGTGGCATTGGTCACAGTCACCAAGTGCTGGAGCATGCAAGGGTTGCGGGATGAGCTGTACATACAGCTGATCCGGCAGACAACAGATAACACATGCTACCGAAGCCTGGCATGGGGCTGGGAGCTGATGGCCATCAGTCTAGCCTTTTTCTCTCCATCACCCAAATTTCAGTCTTACCTGGAAGGTTACATTTATCGCCACCTTGACAGTGATGAAAAGAGTAAGTGCCTCATGCACCTCCTCTGTGTGCAGCAGCATCTTGGTGGGTTGTGCTACGTAGTCAGGGTTGTCTGGGTTTTAAAAGTACAGGTAGTCCCCAGCTAGTGCTGTGGGCTCTGTCAGTGAGAGCACAGTGTGTTGTTTGAGTTCACCTTTCGTTGGTGGGATGAAGCTGCCACCAGCTTGTGTCTGGCAAAGAAATGTGAGCCCCACACTCTGCTGACCTCACCCATCAGCACTGAAATGAGCTGATGTCAACCCGCCAAAGGCAGAGCTCTTCTGGGTTCTCTGATGACATAATTTATTTCTAAGTTCCTTGAAGCCGGCCTAAAAAAAGCATTATTAGTATCTAACTTTTTAAGGGAGCCATTGCAAACACTGAGAACAGGCCTTGGCTGTTTGGGATTCCTGAAGAATGCAGGCTTTTAGAGTGAAGAGATGCAATTTATCTGTCTTTCAGAAGTTTGGGGACCAGCCCAGCTTGTATTCTGTTATTACCCCAGTTTTAAATTGCTGTAGATCTGGTGCAGTGAGGGGAGGAGAGGTGAAGAAAAGAAAAAAGGCTAAGTGCCAGCCTGGAGAATATTAACTGGTATTTATTGGCTTATTTGTCACTATTTCAGCCACACTCACTGTGTCTTGTCCAATCTCAGGCCAGAAACCAGAGCATCTGTTTTCCCCTTGATCTCTGGGGACTTGAAGCTGTGTTTGAATCCCCTCGCCCCAAGTCTCCAGGGTGGCTACAGGAGTTCTGCCTCAGCACCCCTCTGCCCCTGCTCCTGTGAGTGTGGCAGCAGAGGTTAGAACAAGGGGCAAGTGCTACATGGACAATACTTGCCTTCTGGTTTTATGATTGTAGCCTCAATGTGGGATTTCTTCACTGAAGTGCCAGGTGTGCAGCACTAGTTAGGGTTTTATAAAGATCCTCAGCCCTTGTCACTTCTGTCCAAAACCATTTCCTCCAGCTGTGCTTTGCCCAGAACGCAGGCAGCAAGGAGGAGTACTCTGTGATATTGAGAAGATGGTTCTCTTGCTGGTATTTAGGCAGCAAGTTTATTTAGATATTAACTTTTCAACTGTTTGGCCATTTGGAGAAGCTGAGTGATGTTCTGAGCCCCTCATTCAGGTTCTTCGGGAGCTGGCTGTGGTGCAGGACCTTTCCTCATGCAGAACTTCTTATGCTGGAGTCAGGCTGGCTGCCACATCTAAGGGCAGTTCTGGATTTTGGTGTTAGTATACCACATGATTAATCCAGACCCTCTTCTTTCAGTTGCCCAGCACATCAAGGATCTGAAAAACAAGAAGATCACAAAATCCAGGAAAAAGAGGAAACAAAACACAGAAGATGAAGGTAGGGAAAGGCACAAGGAGCCAAGAGAGAGGTCTGCACTGACTTCAGGCAGGTGGCACTGCTGAGCTCTGCTGAAAATCAGACATTTCTTTAAGTACAGAGACTTGGATTTGGGAAAGTTTATCGGGGGGGCGGGGAGGGGGGGCAGCGGGGGTGCAGCTGG
>VWYP01032465.1:119505-137827 GCA_013400435.1 Pycnonotus jocosus
TAGTTTTTGCCTAAAAACAAATGTTAAATTTAAAAAAAATTAAATTAAAAAAACCCAAACACCACCCAAAAAACACAAACATCAGCAGTTAGACTCTTTGTAGGTCTCTTCCAACTCAGGATTTTCTATGGTGTTTCTGATACATATATTTATATATACATGAAATGTTATTAGAATGGCATGCCAGGATAACTTTATAAAGTTACCAAAAGAAAGCACTTGAAAGTCAGCTATGCCTGTGTGGTCTCCACTGGGGCTCTGGTGACAGGTCACACACACTTTTCATAGAATCATGGAATCATTAAGTCATCTAAGTAATTGAGTGCAACTGTTCCCGCAGCACTGCCAAGGCCACCACTAAACCATGTCCCCAGGTGCAACATCCATACCTGCCACATCCAGGGATGGAGGTTGCACCACTGTCCTGGGCAAGCCTGTGTTCCAATGCCTAAGTACCCTTGCAATGAAGAAATTTTCTTTTGTATCCCATGTAAATGTCCCCTGGCGCAGTTTGAGACTGTTCCCTCTTGTCTGGCTTCTGGCCCAGGAGGCTGCTCTGGCAGGAACCAGGCTATGAGTTGTTCTGCAGGAGTTCAGCAGAAGAGGCAGCAGGGCTGGCAGCTTGCTCACAACAGCTTTTTCGCAGTGTCTGATAACTCTTGAGGACTTTTCCCTGGAGACTGACCTCAGAATTACACCTGAAGTAAGGGGAAATCTTGCAGGAGCATGCCAGGTTCTCTCTGCTGGTGGCTGGAAAGGTCAGGTTTTTCCCTGGAACACCTACTTTCTACTTTGACCAGCCCTGCTTTCCAGATGTGTGAGGGGCGGGTAGGATGCACCTGAAGCTGCAAGGCTGTTGTGAGAAGTTTCTTAGTGCTCTGAAATATTAAGATGCTTATGGATGCTGTAGCACCAATTTAGCGGCTAAATCACTAAGGAAATCAAATGTAGTGACTGAAGTCAGAACTGAATAGAAGATAAGTAGGCATCTATGTAAGTCTTTCAGTGAAAAGTTGAGTTGAAGCAGTGATTCCCCACACATGCACACATACTCTCTTCAGTCCAGAAGCTCATAGGTGGATAAACATTTACCATCTGACATACACCCAAAGAAAGAATTCTGATGTTTTCCACACTTAACCTCTGCAGTCTTCATCTTCTAGCTTAATTCTCTGTGAGTAAATGAAATATGAATGTGGTGCAAGGTCTTTTCATGCATGAATAACCTGTTGGCAGGCAGAAGAATAATGGTAGGAATAAATGCTATGTTTTCAGAAGGAGGATTGTCTGCTGATCCCACAGGAATGTAAGCTGGGCTTTGGGTTTATACAGGGAGACAAATCATGAGCTGACGGCTCAGTGTTGATACAAAATTATTCAAGGCTATAAAAATGAAAGGTGCAGAGGGATCTGGCGAGGGTGACGAGCAGAGCGATCAAGCAGCAGAGAATATTGTGTCACCAAAAGCAAAGTTTTTTATATGTGGGAGAGGTCTCTGACTGCAAATGCAGGGGGAGGCCCCAGTTGAGCCACTTTGAGGAGGGAAAGACATTTTCCAGCTTGTATATGAATTTCCAGAAACACATAGGCGTTGCTGGGAAGTGGTCAGAAACCAAAAGAGGGATCAGGACCTTGTAGGATAGGGACAGAGAGCAAAGCAGCAGTTGGCTGTAGTTTTGCTGTGCTCACTCTGTATGTCTTGCCCAGAATCTGTCCAAGGCTGATAAGAGTGTCAGGGAAGGTGACATGCGAGCTGGATGTGGAGAAGGCAAGAGGGGAGATGGTCAATGGGATGAAAGAAACGTAAGGTTACCTAGGGAAAGCAAGAAGAAAATTTCTCACTGTGTGCCATAGCAGCAGAACTGAAAGCTGCCTGGTTTTGGTGTTGGGCAGCAGGCTAAGGAATGCTCTGTCCTGAAGCAGAGAATGGAATCCTAAAGGGTCAGCAAAGCAGGGTGGTGTGCAGGTTCAGAGCATAAAGAGGTTTAGAAAGAAATGGGACAAATTCAAAGAAGAGAAATCTGTCATTGGTGGTTAATGGTCCAGGTACAACACTGCCTTAGGGTATTGCCCACCTGCTGTTAGCTGGAAGTTTTTTGAAGGGGCATACTCATTTTTAAGACATCCTGTATCTGTTTCTTATCTTGGTGACAGGTGCAGGCTGCTGGCTTGTCTGACTGATCAACATGGCATTTCCCATATAGGGAATGGTGATCAAGAAGCATTGTGATGTAGAAGGAAGAACTGGTGGTGTGAGAAAGAGGAGCTAAAGCACTGCTGTAAAATGGGGGAGCCTGAGCAAATCTAAGCCAGGAGATCAGCACTGCTCGTGCCAAGCCCAGCTGACCTGCTAAGGAGCACCTACCCCTGTGCTATAGAGTACAGTGAGATGAGATCCTGATTTGAGAGCTTGGTCTGGCTGTGCTAGGCTGAGATCCAAGGGGCTGTGATACATTGGAGGAATATCAAGACAACAGCTTCTCTAGTGCTAAAATACATATTCCACGGCCAGGTCCTATCTCCACACTGTTTGCTGCAGTTTTAAGACTTTTTTTTGCAGGAAAGCATTCAAGTCTGTTCCAGAAGGTATGTTCCTGCACATGTCCTGTCTGGATTTTAACTTTTTCTAAAAGGAGGTGTTCTTTAAGATATTGCCCACATGTGTTTCTAGGCTTGCATATGGAGAAATATTTTCCTTTGAAAACTATTTTTTCACTCTGTGGGCTGTTAGTAGTTGTCTGTTCCTGAGCTCCTGAGGCTACCACAATACTGTAGGGAATAACAGATCATCTTCGATTTCTCAGATTCATGATGTGCTCACAGAAGTGGAATTGTGTTCAGGATTAGCCCTTTCCAGGTGATGCAGACAAAGCTGCCCAGCCCTGGACCAAGAGGTGGGAGCTGTGCTGTGGAGGGAGTACCTGGCCCATATTTGGAGACATCAGTGTGTGGGAGTCAGTCTCTAGCTGAGCATTTTGAAAGCAGCAGATGGTTGGGACAGGTTGCTGATTTGGAAAAGCTGAGGCTAAAGCTAAATTCTACTCCTCTCCCTCATGTTCCTTGCTGCAGTTCAGCATGTACCTCCCAGCCTCTCCATGTCTCTCTCTCCATTTTGCCCATCCCACTCTGCACATGCCCTGGAGCCAGGAGCACTTGTGTTGGAGCAGATGGCTTCTACTTTTGAGCGGGGAGGCTGCTTGGGAGCCACTGGTCTGTGCCCTCTGGGGTGAGTGCTGCTCACCCTGTTCCTCAGGGCTCCTGCCTCTTTTTTGGCCATTCTATGGGCAGTAACAACTCCATCCTCTTGTGCATGCAGCAAGTTTATTTTTCAGTTGCATCAAATTTGGTCAGCTTCACGTGTGACACCAACAGGCCCCATTGGGTCAGAGGCTGCAGCATGGTTGTCATGAGAGCAGGGGGGCTTGCTGCAGAAAATGCTGAATGTAGGTTTTAGGCTTTTCCTGGGACCGAGGATCTTCCTGGGAAAGTACAAAACAGGCTTCAAGCTAATGTGTCTGACTGCTGCCTAAGCATCTGCAAGACACCAGTTCCTTTTGCGAACATTGTTAAGCTTTTAGGGTGATTATGTTTCATGGTCTAATTACAGAGTGAAAAAATCTTTCTTATTATTAGTTTTGAATGTGCTGTCTCCTGCAAAATTGCTGGGATGCAGAGACACAGTCCAGCTTCTTTCTCTTCCCCTCTGAGATGGGGAACACTTCACTTCAGGGTGTGTCTCACTCTGGACAGCAGAGATTGTAACCTAGGATAGTGAAGCATCACAGGGCAGCTCATTTGGTCTGTTTCCTTTTAATCCTTAGATATTCCCAGTGTAAATCATGCCTAGGATTAGCAAGATTTTTGCTTACAGTGAATGTTTTGCTTTAGATATTCCCTAGAGAGAAATTCCTAAAACTGGCTTTCCTTCCCATTGCCTGTGGGAGATGGGAATGCTGTTGTACCTCCTCTGGAGTGGCTCCAGTGGTGTGGAGAGGCTCTGCTCCAGTTGTGAGGCAAATTGATGGAGGCAGGAGGTGCTTGTTTCATTGAGAGAAGCCAAGGACTGTGGCTTATCTGCTGGCTGAGACAACACCACATCTGCCACGTCTGGGAATTGTTCTGCTTGGGAAGAGTTTGTCCCCCTCTGCACTGAGAGTATTTGAAGACCTCCAAGGTCCCAGCCAGCATACCTAAGCCATAGGGTGTGTGAAAGGCTGATGTGAAATGCACAGCACATGACTAGAATGCAGACTTTCACAGCCAAAAGTATTTGAACTGTGCTGCAAGCTTTGGGCCTGGCAGGGAATCAAATAGGGCAGTTCTATTCACTGCTTTCAGTGAGCAGTTTTGGATTTTACTTGAACAAGAACAAAAGGCCAGTGGTTTTGGAAAAACTCTCTCAGCGATCAGTGCTCCTCTGTCATTGCAAACATTTCTTTTGGTGTCATGGGGAAATTAGCTCTGCAAATCATGGCTGCACTTGCCTCCAGAGTTCACTGAACCATGCACAAGCAGAGCAGGTGCTCTTGTGG
The DNA here is from genome assembly GCA_013400435.1 of Pycnonotus jocosus. Lineage (NCBI taxonomy): Eukaryota > Metazoa > Chordata > Aves > Passeriformes > Pycnonotidae > Pycnonotus > Pycnonotus jocosus. Next base: position 124,038 of record VWYP01032465.1, read on the forward strand.
AGAGCAGCAGATTTTGAGGTGCAGTTCCCAAGCTTTGGTGTGTCCCATTTTCCTTGTCTCGCAGAGCATGCCTGAGCTGCATGGTACAAGCTTAGGAGAAGGCTGTAGGCAGGAATGTGAGGAAGGCTTCTGCAGGTCTTTGGGAAAATAAGATCCCATCACCTCCCCATGCTTCTTCTTGTATCCTGAGGGCACTGTTGGTGCTGGTGCTGCCTCTCTGTCCCCACACAGCTTTCTCTGCTGCTCCTCTCTCACTAGCAAAGGAACTGAAGTTCTCGAATAATAAACAATTGGTTTAAAACACTCTGAAAGCTTCTCTGACAGAAGGCTGACTGTGTGCACTCTGGCTGTGTTCTGGCAGGATGTAATTACCTGGCCTTGTGTCCATGAGGCACTTAACCCTGGCTGTGCCCACCAGGCAAGGACCCAGGCATGTCTGTGTGCCCAGGCTGCAAATGCTGATTGGGTGCCATGCATGAAGTCAGTTTGGGGCAGGTGCACTCCAGGTGCGAGAGGTGGAGATCTGCAGGAGTAGGGATGGGAGGTGCAGAGCTATGAGCCTTCACTCAGAAGATGAATCTTTCTAGGCCCGAGCACAGACACTGCCTGCCATGGGACTGCGAGGCTTCGGGACGCTCAATGCGAGTTTTGGTAGTCCTGCCCTGCTGCAGTGAGCTGTGCATTGACAGGGTTGCTTGTGCCAGAATGAGCTGCTGTGCTGGAGCTGTCTGAAGGGCTTCAGTGTGGGGGTGAATGGCGTTGTGGGCTGACCACTCATTTCCTCTTTCCCACCAGGTCTGCCCATTAGCACCTATGCCAAGTACTGCTACCGGAAACTCCAGAAAGTAGCCGTCACTGGAGGCAAAAAGGTGAGCAGCTGCCCTGGCTGCAGGGCCTGGGGGCTGCCTGAGGGACTCTGGTGGTCACCATTGATTTGGTGATGGGAAATGAAGGTAAAGTGAGCAAGGGAGGCTTGCTTGGAGTACATTCCCCATGAATGTGTGGGAGAGGGCTGCTGTCCAGGTCCTGCCATCCTCCTGGCAGATAACAATGCCTGCTGTGCAGGCATCTGCATGGCTGGCTGCATCCTGGCCTCAGGGACAAAGATAAGCATAACACTTACTTGTCTTGAGGGTAAAAGGAGCTGTCTGCGCAGGGGATACCCATAATTTTGTTTCTTCAGGTGAGGGAAGAGTCTCCCTTTGCACTGAGATTTTATATGGGCTGGATCTTGCATCTGGTTCACTGCAGAGTTGTTCATTCCCAGTTCAAACAGTCATACAGCAGAGATGGCTGGTGCAGAGGCAACTCTGTGCTCTGCGTTATCTGAAAATCTTCCTCTCTTCCCTCTGCATGGTTCTGCGTGTAGGCGTGAAAGCTGGTAGATGGCCTCAGCCTGTCAGTTCTGGGTCCTTGAGCCAGATCTGGTCATCGGGGAGGGTTTTTCTTGGAAATTCCTGTGGGCCCTCCCTGCCATCTGAACTTTGCATAGTGAACAAATTAGCTGAAATACGTTGAGAGAGGTGAAGGCTTCTGGCACCCTGGCAGGGGCAGGACAGTAAACCTCCAAACACACATTGCACACAACTGCAGCCCTGGCTACTGACCCTCAGATGGCTCGGTGGCAGCTTCCCCCTGTTGTGTTCCCCGCTTGGCCACAGAATCAGTGCTGAAAGCCACTGTGCTGAGCAGCCTGTCACCCCTGTGACAGCTCTGTGCTTTTCCAAACTGCTGCCACAGGACATTCAAAACCCCTTTTAAGTGTTGGTATGTGTCAGAAGCAACAAGTACCAATGCCCATTCTTTAGGTTTTAGCACCTCTGAGAGCAAAGCTTTCCCTGGAGTTGGAAATACCTGAATTTCCCATCTCCAGAGGACTCTTCTTCACCTGTCCTGTGGCTAAGAACTCGCCTGATGCTGAGTTGGGGTATAGGTGCCCTCTGCTGACCTCACCACAGCCAGGGCTGGGCTGGGCTCTGCTCCATACTGCCTCCTGCAGCAGGTGGAGCTACAGCCGGAGCAGACCCTTGCTGTGCAAAACATGGCAACAGAACGTCTGCAAAACCAGCCCAAACTCTCCTAAGTGGTCTCCTCTGCTCCTGTTGAGCCTGATGAATAGAACCACCCCTGATTCTAGGCAGCAGAACAAGAACTATGCTGCCAGGAGGCTGATGAGGTGACCACATGCAGGGTCAGCCTTCTCTGTCCTGGTCACTCATCATCCCCATCCCCAGGTCACTCTTTCTCTGTGGGCTGGCTGTGCCACGGCTGCACTAAGCTTTTCTCTATCCTCAGGGCCTCCGAAAACCAACAGTGGAAGAGATAACGCATGCCAGGAATGCCATCCTCACACCATCACTCTTCGGCAGCTCCTTGGAGGAAATCATGCTGCGGCAGCAGGACATGTACCCAGGGAACAAGCTGCCTTGGGTGCAGACACAGCTATCACAGCAGGTCCTGGCCCTGGGAGGGGAACAGACTGAGGGGATTTTCAGGTGAGCTTTTGGGGTGCTGTGCTAATTTTGAGCCACCCTCATGTCAGTCCTCAAAGCCAAGGAGTCAAGATTGACTTCCACATGCTTCCTCTTCCCTAAGAAGCACTTTGCTGTGGACTGGACAAAATCTGACTTTACCCAGGTTCAGGAATCGCCTCTTGAAGTAGCATTAGCCAGTTTGCATGTGTTAGCTCAGAGGGGAGTGGGTGACATAACTACATCAGTTAAGTCATATTAACTTATGACTTAGGTTATGACTTAACTACGTCAGTAAAGCTGCCTGGGGACAACTCATCCTCAGGCACAGCAATGAGCTTTCATCAGATTTGGCAATGGTGGTTGGCCAGTGTAGGGGAGGGAGGAACTCCGGCAGAGTGCCTCATCTAATGCAGCACATAAGCCTTGGTGTTGCACAAGACAAAAGGAGTCAAGAGAGACACAGCATCTGGGTGGTGAACACAGGGGATTCTGTTTTAGGTTTGGAGTTTTTTTGTTGTTTTCTCTGTGTGTGGTTTTGTTTCTCATTTAAGATTTGAATTAGTTTTTCAGTAGCTAAACTTGATTTAAGATAGCCCTTAAAAGGCTCAACTTTCCTGTGTAAAGGTAGATTTTTTGATTGATAGATAGATAGATAGATGTGTGTGTGTGTGTATATATATATATATATGTGTGTGTGTGTGTGTGTCGCCCTTGGTTCTACGTTTTACTTTGCCTTCTAATGTTTTTATATGCCTTCTGATGTTTATAGAACTTAGAGCAGAGTTCTCACACTTTCTCTTGTAAACAATGAGATGTTTTCATTCTTCTCCTCCAGAAGGAGCTTCTTGAGTGATGGTGATGTTCACCAAAGAGATTGAAGAGGTGGTGACACCTTTGACCAATCTTTTGCCATTTTATACAGTTGTATATATTGGAGTCAGAAATTTGACAAAAAGAGAACAGATAATTCCTGCTGACCTCGGCCTCGCCCTGCCTCGTCCTTTCATGTCCTATTGCGACTATATATATATATATATATATAAAAGTAGCCAGACATGCTGCTCATCTTTGGTCTGAACACACTGCAAAGAAGCCTAATTATACAAAATAATCACTCCTGAGGACAGCGATAGTTGATATCTGAGCTAGTGGGAACCCCCACTTCAAGATGGTATATAAAAATAGGCACCCCCTTCTCTCTGAGGACCTTCTGCTGTAGCTGCCACTGGTACCTGAGGCCTTCTCCCTGAGGCCCCAGAAGCAGCTTCCAATCTATGCTTTGCTGGCCAGCTGCCCCACCAAGCACATTGCCTGGTTTACTCTCAAGAGGACCTTTTCTGTGTCTCTGCAGGATACCTGGTGACATAGATGAAGTCAATGCATTGAAATTGCAGGTGGATCAGTGGAAAATCCCAAAGAGTCTCAGTGACCCCAACATACCAGGTATAGGAATGTGGCAGGTGTGTTGCTGCAGCCTCAGCCATGGTGCAGTGCGGAGGGGTGGGTACAGGAGGAGCTCAGTAGGTGTGATGCTGCTTGAGAATGTGCACACAGGCTGTCTGCACTGACTGGGATTTTGTTGTGTGTCTTTGCACGGCCTTTCCAAACACTGCCCATAGAGGAAACACTGGGAGTGGGGAGGAACCTCTGCCTCTAATGCAGTAAGGCTGTGCAAGCTGGGCAGAGTGGTGGGAGTCCTTCAGCTTTCATTGTCCTCTTCTTTAGGCAGCTCCAGAGCTGCTTCCAGGAGGAGCAGGTAGGTAGCAGCCAGTGTTTCCCACTAAGTGGTCAGCTTGGGTGCCTGGGCATTTCAGATCCAAGACTGAATTAAGATGAAGCAGCACAATCACAGAAATCCCTTCTCTGCCATCTCTCAATGTCAAGTTTGTCCATGAAGGGGGTGGGGAGGTAGTGACCAGAGCTGTTCTCACCTGCTTTTTGCCCAGCCTCTCTCCTCAAGCTCTGGTATCGGGAGCTGGAGGAGCCTGTGATCCCACAGCAGTTCTACAAAGAGTGTATCAACAACTATGAGAACCCTGATGCTGCCGTGGCTGTGGTTCAGCTTTTGCCAGAGCTCAACAGACTGGTGCTATGTTACCTCATACACTTCCTGCAGGTAGGCAGCCCCCACAGTCCTGCAGTGGGGCCAGAAGCATGTGAGGGGTGGTTAGTGGGACAGCTGTGGTGGGACCATGGGCACGGTTTTAAGACCTCTTATCTGTATTTAAGATGGATTGATGGAGGGAAGTTTGCTGGCCTTGTTCCTTATGGGAGCAATAAATCCTGCTCCTGATCTTGCAGAGCCTGGAGTTGGTTTCCTGTCTGCCAAGGCTGCTGCTCTGTCAGTTGTATCAGAGCACAGTGCTCTTCCCTGTGGATGTGTGGCACTTGGGGCACTGTCTTTAAGGCAGGCTTTGTGTCTGCTCTCCTTGCACCTTTTCTTGGGCCACATTTTTGGACTTTCTTGCACTTTTCCATCTGAATCTGTTCTTGCTATCTGCAGATCTTTGCTCAGCCATCAAATGTGGGCAGAACAAAGATGGATGTGAATAACCTGGCCATGGTGATGGCCCCCAACTGCCTGCGCTGCCAGTCCGACGACCCTCGCATTATCTTTGAGAACACACGCAAAGAAATGTCTTTTCTCCGCATGCTGATAGTGCACTTGGACACGAGCTTCATCAAAGGGCTGGTTTGAGCCAATGGCACCAGGGAGCAAAACATTGCTATGGGGAGTTGCTAGATACCTTAAGTCTTCTCCTCTCCATGTAGGTTTCTTCCATTGTCCTTGCTGTTGTCACACCCTGGGTTAGCCCTTGAGCATCTCCCAATAAACAACCACAAGGACTGGATATTTCTGGAAGGCTTGCTTCTATCAGCACCAGGAAATCCTTGGGCATGCCAGGTCAGGTTTAGCAGTTCCTGGCCTTTCAATGTGTGTCAGAGAGGGGCAATCCTCTTCCTGAGAGCCACAACATTGGTTGCTCAGTGAAAGGGCTGTGACATGTGAGGAACTGCTACATGGGGTAGTGAGACTCTCCATTTCTCCTCTGGAGTCAGAGTTGGCTTCAGGTAGGAGAACAGCACTCCTGTGCTGTGGCATGAGCTGGTCCTAGGGAAGATGCTGCCTCATCAGGAATAATCCTACTGCTGTGGGGGCAGCCTGGTTCACCTCTGCAAACTGTTGGCTGGAGGTGTCAGGGTTGCTCTGACATCCCACAATGCTGTTGTAGAGGGCTGTGAAGGTGCAGAGGTTCAAGAACTGTAGAGCCGTGCAGCACCATGTGAGACTAGCCCTGTGCTGAGTAACCCCCCACACCATGGTGTGGGGTGCAAAAGGAAGGCCACACACCTGACAACAAACAGGTGAACAACCACTTCGGCATCCTCTTAATGAGGGCCATATCTTCTGGAACAGTGACCCCAGTGGCCTTGCAGCTCCTTTTTGCTACAGACAGCATGAGCTGACACCAGTTTTGCTTAGGAGCACCTGAGCCCATGCTCAGAGCAGCCTTCACAGCTCCAGCTCCCTTCCTGGTACCACATCCTCCCCAGACCACTCTGCCAGGAACACCAGTTTGACCCACCCTTCTGGCTCAACCCAGGTCTAAAGAAAGCCCCCAACAGTCAGAAGTGCTCCTGTGCTCAGGTACGCCCTTCCAGGCAGAGCAGAGGCAGTCCTGGGTGCTTGAGAAATGCTGGTACTGCCTGTATAACTGTGGTACCTATGCTCTTCCTTTGAGGTGTTTTCCTTGCTGGAGGCAGGTCTGCTGCAAAAAGGTGTGTTTTGGGATTATTGATGCAGTGCTACGTCTGTCAGTATCATGCAAGGTTGCATTTGTGTTTCTGCATCCCCCTCCCTTTCCAGTGGAGACCTGGGATCATCCTCTACAGACTGCTGTGGGGAGCTGAGCCCTGCCAACAATGAGGTTTAGAGCTGATGCCTGAATCAGTACCAGTGTGGGCATGAGGTGCCACGTGCAGAGTGCCCCAAGCCTGCCGGGTTGCTTGGGACTCTGTCTGAGAGGGTTCCCAGAGCCTATGTTCAGATGAGTTTGAATGAACTCCAGAGCAGGAATTCAGTTTGTGCCCAACTGAATAAAGATTCCTCGTACAGATGATTCTATGGTCCTGTGGGCCAGGAAATCTTGCTCTCTTTTCAAGATTAGCTCTGTCAAACTTGCCAACGAAGTGCACCAGCATCTCTTTCACGTACACACCCATCTCCGTGCTTTGATGCCTCTCAGCTTGCTCTGTCCTTCTGCAGTGCTGAACAACTTGTTCTTCGGATGTGGAGCTACTGCCCCAGAAGTGTAGACGTGGGCAGAGGTTACCAGCTCTGACATTCTGTCCTGAGATTTGAATTGCTGAACAGGCTCGGGCTGTCCTGTTCCCTGCTGAGGGCTGGAGCAGCCATGTGGCACCTGCACTCCTTGTTGGGCTGCAGGTGCCTGTGTGTCAGGCTTTGCTTGCAGCCATGCAGAGGTTACTCCTTGCACCTAGCTTGGTAGTCAATCAAACCCTAGGCATTTGCTGCTAATAAAAGTGAATGCTTCTGGCCAGGGTTGTAAAATGTGCTCATAAAGGACACTGGATATTATTGTCTTTGCCAACAGATTTGTAAATACCAATCAGTAAAGTAGCCTTTCTTCTGTTCTAATAGTAATAAATACAATCTCCATGGCTGTCTCTTTTGTGAATTGTCTTTTTTTGTGAATTTCTGCAGCATGAGTAGATCTGTGTGGGGCTGCACATTTCAGCCTGAACGTCAGTGCTCTTGAGTAAGATTTGAGAATCAGCATGAAGTAAGCACTTGTAAACCATGCTCTGGGCTCGTTCTGTTCTTAATTCACAGGCAGCTACCAAAAGACACTCAATCTTGGAAGAGAGTGGGTTGAAACAGGTAAAAGACAATACTGCTTTACACATATCTTCTGGAGCCTTTCAGGGTCATAAAGGTATGAGAGAAGTTTATGGGCACTTGGAGGGTAAGAGGTATATTCTGCTTGTGTCCCTCCTCCAGCAGCTGGGAGTGCTGCAGGTGGACTGCAGGAAGTGGCCACACAGGCATCCTGTGCATGGTCCCCTGCAGAGTCTCTGCTGATGGAGATGTGGATAATTGGGCTGTAAGGCTGACCTGATGGGGACATTTGTATGTTCAGACTGGAGCATTCTCTCATCTTTCCTCCACTGGTAGTCTAAGGAACCATTGGGAGCAGTCTGTTGATACTCAAGACTGGTTGCACAATGTGGTGGAGCTGCAGGGCAGGTGCCAGCTGTGCTACTTCAGCCACACAGGGATGAACCCAAGCTCTGGCTCATGTTGCTAGTGCTCTTGGGGGTGGTCATTTGTTGTTGTGCATGCTTTTCCCCAATGGTTTAGATCTGACTTTCCCAAACCCCCATGCAATTGGTTTGGCCATAAAAATGCTCCCTCTCCTTCTCCATCCATCAAGTTGACCCTGCCCCTTCTTCTAGATCCCTCAGTGTCAATCCTTGGTTGTTCCAGCCCCTCACCTGTCAGTCAATGTTTACCCCTTCCCCTTGTTCTAGAAGATTCCATGTTCCTCGACATCTTGTTGGTCCATCAGCTTTATACCCTCTCCTTTGTATCCCCTTGGTTGCAACCTTATAGACCACTGCTTGTGATCCTCCCCCACTAAGCTGTTATTGGTTCCTGTGTTGTTCCCTGTTTAAAAAAACATATCTCCCTCTGACAAGTGCTCTCTCTCCCTGAACCCTTCAATTGCAATAAACTCATGGTTGGAACCTCACACCAAGAGCCTCCCCATACTCCTTTATCTGGCCCTAGTCGTAGCTTGCTTCATTGGCTTGGGGTTGCAAACCCCAAAGGTCCTGCTCCAGGCACTTTGCACCTTGGCAGCTCCCCACTCCTGCCATGGAGCTCCACTCAAAACCTAGCCAGGGCTTCAGAGACCTGAGAGGAGCACGCGACAGTTATTGTCCTGTCAGACTAGGAAAAGCTGGTGCACTTCAGACAAAGCCAGTGAGGGCTGCTCTGTCACACCAGCAGTTTAGGATCACATATGCTGGCCATATCACTGGGTCTTCCCACCAGTCTGGCTGGCAGAAGGGCTGTAGGTGGGCTGTAGGACAAGTGAGCACAGAAGGAAGACCAGGAGCATTGTAACCTCACACAGACTTTTCCTAGGGGGATGTTGCAGCCCAATTTCTGAGTGTTCCCCAAAGCTTTTCTGGGAAATGAGCTTATTTTTGCCAAATCAGAAAAGGCCACAAACAAATGCTTCAGCTCAGGCTTCAAGACTCAGGCTCCAAGACTCAGGCTCACTCCTGCAGTCACCATGGCCTGACACCTGGGTCACTTAAAGAATTGATTGCCAGAGCAGCAGCTGGGTTTGGAACAAGCTTGCAGTTTGTTCTGGGCTTCCATGAGGAGTGCAGTCAGACCTGGTGCTGGAGTGAGGTTGGGACACAGCTCCTTGAGAGGAGGCACCAGCGGCTTGTCCATGACCTGGAGAGAGTGATGTGTCCCAATGGGGCCAGCACTCCTGCAGTGCTGGGTGCTCTTGCTGGTGCTGTTGGATTTCTGGCTGGTTTGAATCTCCTTTTTACAGAGCCTTGGGAGAGCTTTTTGCTATGCCTGCAAAAGGAAATGGTAAAAGCAATTCTGCTCATAGCAGCTGATAGACACCATTCCCTCAGGTCTGCTACCTGTGTGCCACCTCAGCTCCTGAAAAGGTTGGGCAGATGTTGGGGATCACAGGTAGATTTTGGACCTGTCTATAAGGTTCAGCCTGAGATGGAGAAAGGGCTTAGCTTTGGCAGCTGCCCAATGTTTTACAGGACAGAGCAACCAAAAGGCCACCCCTCCTGGTAGAGAGGTTCCCTGCTGTCCCTCCTCCACTTGCAAACGTGAAGAGTCTCCCTGCCCTTGTCTACTAGAGAGACTCCATTTCTTTCTCAAACCTTGGATGCACAGAGGTTCTGCCACCTCCTCAAAGCTCCTGGGTAACAATAGGCCAGTTTTTAGCATAATTCTCATGCAGGTTTTTAGTCCAATCTTTACATGGACCTTTGCCCTAAATCAGCCCTGTGGGAAGGCAGAGACCAGAGGAACGGACAGGTCTGCTTCAGGAGCCCTGCAGCACTGGCAGGAGGCAGAGATAGGAGGCTCCCTGTCCTGATGCTGCCCCAGTGCTGCTTTGATGTGGGTGCAGTACACCACTGGCAGGTTCGGCAGAACTGGCCCATGGAAACAGTGCCAAGCCAGGGCTGTGTGGAGCAGGGCTCTGGCTCTGGCACACCCATGGACTGCCTGCAGGACACCCACCAAAAATAACATGGGAAAAGTTGAATTAGCTGCTGAGGTTGCTGCTTTTAGAACTCCCGTTGTCTTACACCATTTGTCAGCCATGGTAAATGGTGGAAAGAACTGAGTGTGGGTGCAGTGGGCTGGGGAAACCAGCTCAGGCATTTGTCATCTCATGACAAGGGAACAGGAAAGAGCATGGGCGTTCTGAGTGAAGTGGACCATTAGGGACCTGGCCAGCATTGAGTGCTTACAGGTAGCCATGCAGGAAACTTTTTGGGACACATGGAGTCACTCATCAGCTGACCATTCCTTCCAAAGCAGGGGACACCAGCTGAGGACTCTGTCCAGGCCACAAAGATTTGAACCTACATCTCCTGCCCCAGCCTCTACCTAGACCTTCCTCTGTCTCACCATGTAAACTACCCATTTTGTCTGAAGTGCTTAATGCTTGCTGATACCATAGAGGGAGCTTGTGTCTGAAGACTGGAGGGCTGTGTTACCTCTGCTGTCAGGGCTGGATGCTGGCAGGAATTGAGGCCTGAAGCCAAGAAGGTTCAGAAGCTCAAGGCTATTCTTAAAAGCTGCAGCTTCTCCCAAAGAAGAACTAGTAGGTTATGTCAGCTCATCTCTGCTTGCAGACACATTTCCTCCATCCCATTTGTGCCATGTCTGGTCTTTTAATTCAGATCACAAGTGAGACAGGAGACAAGGTGGGTTGTGAGGGATGTAGAGGGTGTGGAATGGAGGAGGGAGTGGGGCCTTTCCTTTTCAGTGAACTGCTGGATTGCCTCAGCTGCCATGAAACAGGCTTCCCTGAAACAACATGGCCTTGGTGCCTGTTGGGGAAGACAAGGGCACTGCAACTGCAAACAGTCCTCAAATACTGAGCTAAGGTGTCCCCTGATGGGTGTTACCTCCTTGCTCTGGGGCATGTCAGCCAGACCTTATAACCCCAGGGACCACAGAAAGGCCTGTAGAGCCTCATCTGCCAGTGGACATGAGAAGGTGGAAAATCTACAGCCTTCTCCCTTCTCCCAGCTAAATCACAGGAATGTCTGGGTGCAGTGATGTAGAAATGTTTGCTTGTCTGTGTGTCCCTCTGAGCCACTCCCTGAATGGAGTTGTGCTTGCTGTGGCCAAGGGCACAGGCTGAGGGTGGGCACCATTCCCTGGAGATCTGTAGCCAGTTCCCAGCCTCTGGTCTGGGGTGCTCTGGTCAACAAAGAAGGAGTGAGAAACTGTCCCGACGTAGAAAGTACCCAGATGTGGAATCCTGCTGAGATGATGGCACACTGACCTGGTGAGTCACTCAGCTCCCATCCTTGTGTGCACCTGGCAAGCAGCCTGGAGGTCAGCTAGATCAGTGGGACCTCCAGCAGCACTCTGACAAAAACCAGTACAAGCAGGGTGAAGCACAGTGGGGAGAGCTGGACACAAAACTCATCCCTGGCCTGCTGCACATTGGTGTAGAGGGTGGGGACCATGTCCAGATGAATCTGTAATCCTCCTGCCCCAGAGCAGGACACTGCAGCAGCTGAGCATATTGTAGGGCCCCCATGGGGGCTGTGTTGAGGCAGCTGAGGGTTTAGGCAGAGATCTAGGTGCAGGAGAAGACCCTGTGGGCAAAGACCCCCTTCCTTCCCACTGCCATGCAGGCCCCAGAGTGGCCAGGCAGGGATGAGTGGAGGGTCTCAGGCAGGGAATTGCTCCAGCCAGACACAGAGGCCTTGTGGTGACTGCTCACTGGGGCTGTTCCTTGAGTGCATTGCCTTGCCACGAGTGTGATTGTCTCTGCTGGGATGCTGGGTTGTGAGCCAGGACAGGCAGTGTCGGAAGCAGAGCTGCTAAGCTTGGGGCCAGCTCTCCAGTAGCCAGGCCCTTGAGGGGAAGTAGCTGAAGGACGCCTCACTTGGAATTTCCTCCCTGTTTCTCAGGAATGTTGCCTAACCACAGACCTTTGCCCTTGGACCTCTGCCTGAGCTGGGTCAGCCATTTCTGTGATGATGGGGATCCTGGTCCAAGCCCACACACTGACTTCCTCCCCTGACCTGCCTCATCACTGTAGGATTTTCCAGTGCTCATCTGGTCACTGTCACTGTCCCTACTTTGCTCCAATTTACCACTGGCCTGTCCTGTGCTGGATAGGGCAGTGCCCTGCCAGCTCAGTTCCTGCTCACCTGTCACAACTCCTGCTACTCCTTGACAATGAGTCCTGTGGAGTGCATAACTCTACTCATGCTGAGCATAAATAAAGGCTTTACAGGTGTCATGGGTTAACACAGTTTGTTTTTTAGTTAAACAGGAATATGGAATATTACCCTTGGAATTGTTTTAGAAGGGACAGACACCTATCAGAGACCATTTTTAGACACTGGCATATGGTTTGACCATTGAGGACACTGAATGCGACTTTGGGGCAGTATCCATATAAATCCTGATCTTGTCTGAGCCAGTTCCTTTTCCTTCCGACCTTGCAGGAGGTAAGAGGGGCAGTCTTGGCTCTCTCCTTGCTGGGCAGTGGGCTGGGATGGCCCAGCCTGCCCAGGCCCAGGCTTTTTTACGAGAGGCCCGTCTGGTCCGGTGACTCCTGGGCCAGGGGAGAGGATGAGCATATGTGATGGTTTCACGTTCGCTGAATTTTGTTTACCAAATGTGAGATAGGATCTTTTGGAGGAAAAGGAAAAACAGGTCCAACTTAAAAGGTAAACAGATCGTTTATTAACACACACACACTAAAGGAAGCAAAGGAAAGAAAACTTTCAAAACCCCTCCCTTCTTCTTTACAAACTGTTCAGTTTCTACAAACAATGTAAGGAGGCAAAACTCAGAACTCCAGGTCAATACCACTTGTAAAATAGTCATTCATTCAGTCTGAGAGAGAGAGAAGCCTCTCCTGTTGTTTTGGTAACTTTCCAAAAGAGAAAACAGTCTGCTTGTGGCTCTAACTCACACAACAGCAGCTCACCCAGGACACTCTGCAATTGTGGAACCTCCCATACCCATGTAGCCTTTCCCATGACCACGATATGGGTCCTAGACTCACAGATTGGGGTGGCATCTAAAAAAAAAACCCCAAAGAACTTCAAAGGCAAAGAACCCCTTATCCCAGAGAACAGAGAGGTCTCCTCACTTTTTCACTTGCAGAGGGCTCCTTTTCATCTCTCTCTGTTCAAGCCTCTCATGGGATCACCAAATCACAACTTCTAGTTCAATATTCACACAGTAAATCACAGATACCTTTGCTTTAAAATCCACAAATCATATCTCCAATGTAAATTGTCCACAATTTAAAGGAATACTTTGGCATATTCACATCACAGTCTGTTACTGAAAACTTCCAGGAGATTTCAGCCTAAAACTCAGGCAACTTGTCATCTCTTCCACTTAAAAAGTCACTCTTCATTTACTGACTTAGATACCTTCATACTGTCCTTTTACATATCTCTAATTTGTCCTTTTCTCTCGGAGAAGGGTTAAGAAAAGTCTCAATCTGTGTCAGGAAAGAGTTAAAGCTTGCCTGGGTGGTCATGTGGTCTCTGCCAGGGGAGCTGCAAAGCTCTCAAAGCCATGGTGCAAAGTTCAGAAACAGAAGTCAGGATCTCAGTCGTTAAGCAGAGTGATGGATGCCTTTCTCCTACAACCCCTTGATTTCAATCTGAGGTGGCCCAACTGAAAGGTGCTCCCAGGGGGCTGAGTGGAGGAGGTGGGGGGGAAATCCCATTCTCCTCCTGTTGTGGTCTCCCATCACGCCGTCTGAGCTCCAGCTAGCTGAAGAGGGAGCCCAGCAACAGGCGTGGGGAACTGCAGGGACACAGATGGCACCGGCTGCAGAACCTTTTGGGGTGGAGTGCAACCCAAAGGCAGGCAGAGAAGGCGATGATAAGGATCCAGATAAAGGAGTCGAGGGAGGCTCTCAGTATGAGGTTCCAACGGAAGGTTTATTGGGGTTGGAGGGTTCAGGGAAAGAGAGTGAGAGTTTCAGGGGTGCAGCACCTTTTAAACAGTGGGTGGTACAAAGGGTG
>VWYP01032466.1:7760-18365 GCA_013400435.1 Pycnonotus jocosus
GGGAGGGAGGGAAAGGCAGTGGAAGACTTGAACACAAGAGAACGAAGAAGGAATTTTTCTGCCAGATTAGATAAAGCTTATCTGGAGATAATATTTAATTTATTTTTTTGCATCGTTTTTTAAGGGAAGCAAAGGTATCTACCCCAACTGCCAATGTGTTCAGAAGCCATAAGTAAAATGTGGCTGAAATATGAAAACAAAGTAATAATCTCTGACACCAAATACTCCATTGCCATGTAAATATCAGCTGCAGAACAGAGAATAGATATCCTAGCAAGCTCAGGTCTATAGAACACTACATTATTTTACAATTACAATTATTTTAAATTATTTTAAATTAATCTTCTCATTCAAAACACTTCCACAAATGAACTGTGGCATAAATTCATATCTTGCACAGAGACACGCTCAAAACTTGCACAGAGAGAATACCAAAAGATTAAGCTTTGGGCTTCTAATCTAGATCTGTAAAAGACAAAATTTGGAAAGATAACCTGTGCACCTAAGGTAACATCCTGCCCCAGGAATTCCAGTGGCATTTTTCCATCATTTCCAGAGGAAAGGGCTTGTCTCACTCTTTTATTAATTTTTTTGTCAACTATCATAACTGTGCATTTAGTAATTTTTCTCTCTTAAATCAAAAGTCTTCAATGAAATGGCTGGTGCTATCCCATTGCATTTTCTATTTATTGAAGTATTAAGAGCAATCACCAGAAAAAAAAGGTTATCTATCAACTTTTACATAATATTGCTTCAATACTATCAAGTCACATAAATACAGAAGTGACAAATAGCCATAAATACTGCACACAAGCAAATTTAATTAGGAGCCTATTAAATTTTACTTCTATTATTCCCCAGAATCCTGTGCACTGTATATAGGCACTCCTCTCTTTCTGATAAATGCTAGGCTAGCATGCATGCTTGCAATGACTTCTCAGACCTTTGCAGTGCTATTAAACATCTTCACATCATTATTGTTTCTTTATTTTTTTGGTTCTAGTCAGATAAGGCAAAGATTATCAGAGAAAGAATTTATTTCAATAGAGAGAGCAGCATGTGAAATGTCCCAGCTCGATGCAGCAGAATACTTGCAGGGTGACAGGCATCTCTATTTCCTCACCCATCACCACAGTAGCATACAGAACTTTTACATTATCTTTACTCATTTACTGGTGAAACTCTGACCAGTTTAAAAACTATTCAAGCCCACCAAAAAAATCTCTTAAGATTTTTTTTGTAACATGATTTTGGTGGCCCTGATGAAAATATCATCAATACTCTAAATAATAATTTTTCAAAGAACACCTCATTTAAAGCTACAGATACATTGCCATTTAAAATAAAACAATTGATAATTACTTAGTAATGATGGGAATGAGCACCAAAAACATAACACAGCAGCTGTACAAACACTTAATCCTTCTCATTTTACATAATGATACTACTTATTTTAAAAGAAATATCTTTACATAATGCTGATGACAGACACAGAGTAACCATGCTCTAAATCACCTTATGACTTGAGAAGGAATCATAACACATAGGCCTTGTGCTATTGATTCCCAAACATGTCCCTCTATATGTTTTCCCACATAGATCATAGTTAAATTTTAAGGACTGTACCAAAGCCATCTCCTGAAACTAAAGAAACATTGATAAAACACAATCCGAACACTATTGGGATACCCAGGATTTTCAGATAAAAGAGTTGGGCTTTAAAGGTCCAACACAGTTAGCAAATATTCCCCAAGAGAAAAATTTAAAAAAGAAAAAAAGAAAAAAAATCTTGGCAAGTGAACTTCATTCTACATAATTTTTAACTGTGATACAGCAGTTAGCAAATAACTCAGGTTTAGCTTAAAATAATGAGCCAACTTAAACCTAAATGCACTTCCAGGGAATCAGTTAAAGCTAGGCCATTGCTAAATGTGACCCACTCTACACCGCTGGCTTAAAATGGGCTATTTTATATGCCTAAACTTCTGATTTCATGCTGACATTTTGCCAAGCAACCAACTCGGCAAAAAAATTGAAATAGTACTTAATCAAAGTTTCAATCAAACTATACTCCTCATCAAAACATGTTCATGCCAAACAATAAACAGAGAGACAGCATCCTCACAAATTCAAAGTGCAGCTACTCAGAGCTATTGCCAAATAACCAAAATAATGTGAATTTAAAAACGTGGCCTCATNCTGTACCAAAGCCATCTCCTGAAACTAAAGAAACATTGATAAAACACAATCCGAACGCTATTGGGATACCCAGGATTTTCAAATAAAAGAGTTGGGCTTTAAAGCTCCAACACAGTTAGCAAATACTCCCCAAGGGAAAAATTAAAAAAAGAAAAAAATAAAAAAATCTTGGCAAGTGAACTTCGTTCTACATAATTTTTAACTGTGATACAGCAGTTAGCAAACAACTCAGGTTTAGCTTAAAATAATGAGCCAACTTAAACTTAAATNAATAATGAGCCAACTTAAACCTAAATGCACTTCCAGGGAATCAGTTAAAGCTAGGCCATTGCTAAATGTGACCCACTCTACACCGCTGGCTTAAAATGGGCTATTTTATATGCCTAAACTTCTGATTTCATGCTGACATTTTGCCAAGCAACCAACTCGGCAAAAAAATTGAAATAGTACTTAATCAAAGTTTCAATCAAACTATACTCCTCATCAAAACATGTTCATGCCAAACAATAAACAGAGAGACAGCATCCTCACAAATTCAAAGTGCAGCTACTCAGAGCTATTGCCAAATATCCAAAATAATGCGAGTTTAAAAACATGGCCTCATAAGGAGCCTTTTCCTTGAGAGAAGGCATGCTGCCATATGCATGCATAAGACACAAAATGATCTGTTTTCTAGAACAGACAGACCTTCCCTTCCAACCATAAATGTCAAAAATTTGTATTTAACAATATGCATTTTCATAGCTAAGCTTCATAAATTTGTGTTGTGATAGAGAGCATTCTGTCAATAAACTCCCAAATAGTTCTCTTGGCTATGAAGTCTTAATGTACTATTAAAAGGAAGAGTATGTGGGAAAGGGGATCAGCAGGTATCAAAATAGTGATAAACAGCAAACACTTTGGGCCTGCATCACCAAAGGATACTAAAAAGCATTTGCTTCACTGTATCGATTAGTAGAGATGGATATTCTAAGCACTGAAAATAAAATATTTACACTTAGGTACTTCTCCAACTTTTAAAAACTTTGGAAGAAGTGTAAACTCTTCATTTACCTCGCACCTTTTGAACAGCAGATGCAAGGTCAGAAGGGTGAATACAGCTTCATTTCTCTGGCTAGTGCACACCTGACAAGAAAATATCTCTTCAAAGAGATCCTATTTAAGGGAAAAAGAACTGATTCTTTGAGCAGCAACACAGAAAGACCTTTTTTTTTTTTTTTTTAAAAGAAAAAAATATTGCAGCTGAACCCTTTCCTTTGTCAGCTGTCATTTCTCTGGACACAGTTTGCAGATATCCCTCGGTTCCTCAAATGCTTAAGACTCCATGGGCTAAATTTCCCAAAGTAAAGGATGCCGGGTAATGTTTTAAATTCTGGTAGCAGAAAAGGGAAAAAGGCAAGGCATTCCCTATTGCACTGCTGTGAAAACATGCTTCAATAAGCAGCTGCATGCTGTTATTTCAGTGCTCTTAATAAACTGTCATCACTAGAGATAAAAAAAATTAACTTATTTGATTTAAAATTGTATTTTAGGTCATTTATTTTATTTGTTGTTACTGACTTTTATCTGCAACAGTGACATACAAAATAGTCATTTCTGTGATTTAGACACCTAGCCATCTCATTTTCACTCTTCATACTCCAAGAAAAGGCAAAAACTTGCACGCAATACCAGCAATTTAAATTCAGCAGAGCTGCTACATGACATCTCAATCTGTTGAGATATATCATACAATTACCACTGTAGGCCACTTCAAAATTATCCTCCTTTCTTTCAGAATGCCATGTGGGGAGGGAGACATGCTGGCTTCTTAAGTTCTTGCACTTCCTCACTCTAAAGATCTCCACTGAGTCAAAATATCTGTCAGTTTGCAGATTACGTTGTCATCTATTTTCAACATACTGATTTCCACAGAGACAAAAATCAGGGTTTTTTTTTTATTTTTTAAGCTGCTTTATACTTCAACAGAGATGCCAAAGTAGCAGCAAAACCAGACCTGTTCAAGCTACTACTGTATGTAAAACTCTCTACACAGCTACGCTTCCTTTATGCTAAATAAATCAGTTTCACTCTCTTTTAAAAGGGTCTTGCCACATTAGAGTAGATGACATCTTTCCTCTGCCCTTTCTCCTGCATGTGTTATAACAAATCCATGAAAACCAAAAACTGACCTTAGAGAAACAGACCTAGATTTTCCTGATATTAATGACTGCTGTGAAAGCTCTTCACACACATTTTGTCAAAATTCTTGCCCTTCTAATACAAAAAACAAAAGCTAGACAAGAGTGAGACAACAACTGAAGTACATGGCATCCACTCAGGAATTAACAGGTATCTTTCATTCTACCCTGCTGAATCTATGTCCTCTCAGCACACCTGGGGTCAAGGTGAGACCCAAACATACAGTTTTTAAAGAGCAAAAATAAAGCATAGTAGAGAAAAGGTAGCTTTAAAAAATACCATAGATCAATATATCAATCTCTCCTAAGTAAACATTGGGAAGCTATGAAGCTTCATGAACAGGTACAAATTAAAGAGCAGAACTATAAAGGGAAGCAAGTAAATGGAAAAAAACAGCTACTATTTTTAGCTTCTTTTCAACCTGTTAGGAAATGTAAATAGAAGGTGACTTTATATATTCATAGAAAGGGCATTTATAGATATATTTGTTATGAGTAAAGCTTGACAGCAAAAACCATCTTGACAGACCAACACATTGCCAGACCAGGGCATTTTCTCTGTCTCATGAATTAGTTTCTATTACCAGAAATGCTTGAGAGATCATATTTGTGATGGTACCTTCCATAGCAGTACACGTATGTTAGCCAAGCTCTGGATAATGATTTTGCTCATGGGAATCCTGAAAATGCTCTTAAGCAGTATTAAAACTAAATTAAAACTAAAATCCCCAAATTAAATAAATGGTTGACAAATGACACCACGGGCACGTTCAGCAACCATATTGTGAGTATTCAAAACTTGGCTGATATGTAATGTTTCTGTAGTGCACAGAGGACCTCAGTACTGCTTAAGGAGACAAGAATTAAAGAGCTGTCAGACTGCCAAAAAATGTCATTTTAGGCAGCAGATGTGCATCCTGTCAACAACTACTTTCACACCACACAGCAAACCAATGGCAGGCCTACTTTTTGGGTTTGTTATTAACAGATTACTGCAGGGGATGTAAAAAGAGAAACATGCTCTTCTGCGACAACTGGAAAGAATAGCATGAGCATAAAATAAAGAAAAAAAAGGAAAAAAGCAAAGGTAGATAACCCACTTGCTGGTACTGCAAAGTCACCGTGCTGCAAAACAGATACTCAAAATCTGGTTTCTGTATTGCAGACAGGAAATAATTTATTAACAGTTATGTTACATGGGCTTCTAAGAAATCAATATGCAAAGTAAAATTTTCTATCAGCACAGATGTTTATCTTTGACATCTGCTATTAGGCATTATTAAATCAAATTGGTAATTTACAATTCAGGAGACCTTTACAGCCATGTAAATCCAGGACAATAATTGTAATGCCAAGAATTCACTGACAAATACCAATACTTCCTCATTTACCATTTGCATGATCTGGAATTCACAAAATCTTAAAGACTTTGAACTAATGATCACAGCCTTTGATCTCCAGAAAATTATTATGGCATGTGTAAAAATGAGATTCGTAAGAATTCTCTTAAAAGGGAAATTAATTTAATTATTATATCACATATTTTTTAAAAAATATAGAAAAAACAAAAAAACCCAGTTTAAATTTCAACAAATAGATTGATCTAAGTACTCATCATCCATATTCAGAACACCATGAAAGACATTCCTGAAGATAAAAGATAGTTCCATGAATGCATTTGCAGCCTGACACGCATATTCATTTCAGCATATTGCACCATTAATTATTCCTTTATAAACTCTGCTGTGATCATTTGTCACTCATTTACGTTTCAAGCCTTCTGAAAGTGACAAATCTCCTGCATTTCCAAGTACTGTTGAAGGTACTTAAGAAAAAAGCAGCATTAGTTTTTCAAGTTCTTTTATACCTACCCCACAAAGCAAGAAGATTGGTAAATTTGTGTTCAAATATTCCCAGTCTTGGTCGAAAGGCTCCGTCTTCACTCAAGACATCACTAACAATTAACATCATGATTTTATCCTAGTCCTTCCAAAATGTCATAAACGAACAAAAACCAGGTATCTTCAAGTAGATGTACAAAGGATCACCTCTCTCCTTGATACAAAACATAGAAAGCATTAAAGCTTCCTGTGAGATATTAGGAGTCATTAATATCTGCTAATAGGACATAATTGGCTCAACTGCTAACATGGAAGGCAGCTGTGGTGTCTTAGGAGGTGTCATGGACCATCAAATATTCCTGAAGTGTCTCTTCCCACCCCAGGAGAGGTACTTGGGTGTTCCCTCCTGAACCTGAGCAAATATAAACCATGGAAATTTGGTGGTGTTTTGGTGGGCTTCCTCAACTCTGAAATGTGTTTTGGTGGGCTTTCATCTTTCTTGTTACACTTTCATCCTCTCCAACACATAAACCATGGAAATTTGGTGGTGTTTTGCTGGCCTTTCCTCACCTCTGGTGGGTTGAGACACAGACTATCAGGCATCAAATTTGATCAAGTGGTTGGAACCAACAGGTGGTGACTATATATCCCTTTGTATTCTTATTCCATGCTTCTATCTGTTTTTACTGCCGAATTTTCTGTTAAATAAAAATCTGCACTACTGACTTTGCCATTTTGTCTCATTTGCACCTTAATTTGGGCAGAGGCATTACTGTAAAAATTTTAACAACTGGATCATAACATTATTAAAACATTTGTTATCTATGTAGTTCAAGTCCTGAGGGAGTTTTCCCCACACCCCCCCTTACTTCTCTCTGTATCAGCCAAGCATACAATTCTCAGACAATATCTAGTAGTAAATATTCTATAATGTGCCCCAGAAAAACAAAAGCTCACTCATGTCTGCCATATTTCATCTGAAAAAAAAAAAAAAAATTGGATGGAAATTTTGGAAGATTCAAATTAAAGCATATCTATATGGAACATTCAGAACTCTGGTTAAGGATTAGGAACATAACTTGACATACCTGTAATGAAAAATACCATCCCCCTGAGAGCCTGAGAGTGTGGTTTGGAAACCTGCTCAGAGGAATTTGCTTCTATCTGTACCCTGGTTCTGGCCAGGATGGTTTGGAGGGTTTCAATGGGAACACTAAACTGGGGAATACCATTCCTAGACCACAGCAATCTAATCTTAATAACGCAGTTTTTCTGTGGGGAAAGAGGTCACTGAGAAGGGTTGCAATTAATCATCCTCTCCCTAAAGACCCCTCCTAGCAGCACGAATGCTGCTCATGTTCCTACACATTTCATACTCATTACAAAAAATCTTGATTTAACTAGGAAAGAGATTACTCTGCCTGAGATCAGTGTCATTAAAAAGAACCTGTCAGATTTGGCATCCATTTCTTTCCTGCTAAATCACAGTCATCAGCTTCAAGCTGAACAAGCTGACTTGGTGTTGCAGTATCAGCAAAACCCCACCTTCCACAAAGTTTGGTACAGCTCCTACAACTGGGCACTCAGTTTGCAGAGTTTGTGCATTTCAACAACAATAGTTGAAGTAGATTTCTATAGATTTTAGTGCCAAGTTTTTTTCCCTGGCATGCCCAGTACTCTTCTTGTGCACAAGCTGTCCCCACCTGCCGTGTTTTTGTAAATGAGATTTTGCACCTCCCCTAGCACTGCACGCTGCATGCTCAGGCCTGATTTTCCAGGCTCATCAGCAAGGACCTCCTCTTCTGGTGCTGTGGTTAGGGCTATCAATTAATCAATTCAGAGGCACGTGACAGCTGAATCAAACATTACACAAACCATGTAAAGGTTTCTGAAAAGTACACTGTGCTTCAAATAGTACAAGAGATAATACAATAGCAATGAGAGAGAATACAAGTAAACAAAGCAATAAAACTCTTCCACATATCCCTTATTTACTATGTGCTGGAAGCTAACACGAAAAATCTAAAAGTAATCACATCCAGAAGTCATTTACCTACCCAACCTGCAGTAAAATCAAGAGGATTTAGGTACATACATGATTTTGAGCAGCAGGTTTATTGTTGTCATTTCGTTCAAGCTGTCTTTAAATCATTCATTAAAACAGGGCTTAAGTAAACAATTAAGTCCTGAATTCTACATGTAGTGAAACCTGTAAAAGAAGTCAAACCTACCAAAGCCTTTTAGCATCTGATTCCTACTGACTCCACAAGAGTTAGAAGCTTGTATGACACAGTGCATAGGAACCTAGCTCCATTTAAGCAGACAGTTTGTAGAACTCAATAAATAGGAATTTGCCATTTTAAAGGCATAGAGAGATTTCATTAGAATGAATTACATCTGAGAGCCCTGATGAAACAGGAGATGCCTAATTATTTTTTTTTTTTCCTATGGCATTGCAGACCTACTTTTGGGTGTTACAGAAAGACAAAAGCAAGACTGTGTTGCATCTTATTTAATACCTCACACCACATGTTCTGTCTGAAGCTTTTGCATTTCAAGAGAGCATTGTATACATAGCCTTAATGTGTAAAACAGACCTTTTTGGATTTATATCTGAGAAAACTCTCAAAAGCTTAAAATTCACCTTGACCAATAAAATTCACCTTTCATCAAATAAAAACTCAAAGTCACAATATTATCTGCACTCTAAAAATTATTTCAGTAATATTAAAGATTACTGGAAATGAGAATTTGAATGGTATAAGAATTTTGCAGCAGTGTGAAGAATATGTGAAGAGGAAAATTTTTGCAACTCAGGATAGTGTTTTCATCAGAAATTTTATTTAATGGACTCAAGTCTGAAATACTGAAATCACATGAGATATCCTATTTTCATATTATTTGACATCAGACCTAATCACTTCCCTTGACTTGATAAATCTTATAGAATTACTGTCAAGCTATATTTGGCTGAGAGATCTGTTTATTTGAATATGATTCGTAGTTTTGCTGCTAAGCAAAAAGATAAATCCATCTGCTCTCTTTCATCTCACCTTTTTATGAAAGCTTGCAAGATGAAGCCTGTAACTTTTTTTTTTTTTTAATCTTTCTTTGGCTGTTCCATTTTCAAATATCAAAAGAGGGTTTTTCAACACAGCCTACTGAAGCTTCTTTCCACTGAGGTTATAAAGCATCATTAATTCTTTGCTCTAAAACTTACATATCCAAGATGGTCGCATATTCAAATGCTCATCAGCCTTCTGCTTCAAATGAAATGCAGAGAAATGTCATCAGCCAGCTTTACTCTATTGAGTTAACTTCATTGCAAAGGCTCCCTGATACTGAGAGCCAAAGAAGAAAGGCAGGAGAATTCATTTCCTTATGCCTTAATATTTTGTGTCTTCTAATTATTTGGGGGCCTGTCTTCCTCTGTTGATATACTACATGAATTCTACACCAACAAAGTCATTGAAATAAGGTAGAACATATTCCATGGTAAGCAGCACCTGTGTAGTTTTCCTAGAGCACAAAGCCACTCACAGGAAAAGAAATGGCATTCTGATAAGATACCCACCTCATCTGCAGCAGGTCATGATTTCCTAAAAATCAGCCTCAGGTTAAGGACAGAAATAGAAGTAAACCAGAAATGTTCACGTGATTAGAGGATAAGACCTTTGCCAAGCACAGGAGCAGGCGCACCGAAGCTGCTCAACAGCAAACAGAGGAGTTGCTCAGTAGTTACAAGAGATTTACTAACATTTACAGATCACAAAACAACATCATTGGTCATGCATGCTCCATCTTCCCTTGTCAGTCATCTGGTTCCAGCTGTGCAGACGATGCTAATTCAATGGAAATTCACCTTTGCTGCTCATGCAGAAAATCGCTGACAGAGGGACAGATTTCTTTTTGTGAAATTCGGTTACACATCACAGGTTAAAATTTATAATAATGCCTGGCAATAGGCTGCAGTTTATATTTCACTTCTTTTTTCAGAGAACTACCCCTGAATGGACAGAGGCTGATGCAGCAGTTCCTTCACTGTATATATTTAGTGTATTTATTTTCCTGTTTATCATTAATAAAATACTCAGCAGGAGCACAGGGCCACCTGCAGAAAAGGAAACCAGGCCAGTTCCCATGGACCTCCCACCTATAAAATTTAGGCAGCAGCAATTTTTTAAATAGAGGGTTGGGGCTACACAGAAAATCTTTTATGACAATGTTAAAATCTTACAGAAACATCTTTTAGAGAGAGCTAGGGGGGCTCTGCATTCCCCATCTCTTCCTATAATGTTCCTACATTCATAATTTCTAGATTCAGCTATGGGATTTACAGCTCTTGGGAGTGAAATGGGAGGTAAGACATTTGTGTTCCAAGTACT
>VWYP01032471.1:0-12681 GCA_013400435.1 Pycnonotus jocosus
ATAAATAAATAAATAGATAAAATGGTTCATAGCACTTGAGGCTGTGCCCTCAGCAAGGGGAGATGCCAATTTGGCCTGACCCCAGGCTGAGGAGGGATGTGCCCAGTGGGTGATGGTACAGAAATCAGTGCTGGTGCCTTTCTAGCGCTGGAAATGTGAGGATTTATCTGGAGTTGGCTTCGAGTTCTTGGAATCCTAAGCAGACAAAATTTAAAATCTTAAAGAGTTCAGTGATGTGCAATGGAGTCATAAACCATGGGAAAGCCCTCAAAGTTCATGGAGTCTGAGTGTTCCCCTGGTACTGCCAAGGTCCCCAGGGTGCTGAAGGGCCTGGAGCAGCTCTGTGCCCAGGAGGGGCTGAGGGAGCTGGGGCTGCTCGGAGAGGGGACACGGCTGAGGGACCCCATCCATGGGGATCAAAATCCAAAGGGAGGTGCCAAAGGATGGAGCAGCCTCTGCTCTGTAGCACCAGAGGAACAAGCAGGAGCTGAGCCCAGGAATTCCCCCTGGATGTGGGGCAGAGAGCAGAGAGGGGCTGGAATCTCCTCCCTGGGGACATTCCAGAGTCACCTGGACACTGCCCTGAGCTCTGGGATGGCCCTGCTGGAGCAGGGAGTGGCACCAGTGACCCACTGTGGTCCTTTCCACCCTCACCCATCCTGGGATTCCATCTCTGGAATAACAGGCTGTATTGTTCCCTGCGTTGTTTCCATCTTTATTTTTTTTTCCATGTGAGTTAATTTGTAAGTGAAGCATTTTGACGCAGAAAACAAAATTCATCACCACCAATTTCTTACAAGATTCCCCTCTCTGACTTAAACCAACCTTGAGATATTTCTAACTGCAACTTGCACATTAAAGTGTAGATAAAAACGAATTCCTTGCAACCTTTACTTCCTAATTAGTTGCCTGGAAGGAGGAAAATGCTTGGAATTCTATTAGTGGTAATGGCTGGGGTGTGTGAGTGTGTAAAGAGGAGATGATGCTTTGCAATATGCATTTCCATGTAAATTTTGGACACTTAATTCATGTCTCCTATCCCTAATTGAGGAGTTTGATGGGGCTTTGAGTATTTCATGGACCTGGGGAAAAAAAGCCTCAATAAAATGCCCTTCCTTGCTTGATAAGAGAAGAAGCCAAATGTTTTTTCAGAGGAACCCACTTGAGCTCCTCTCACAAATACCTCAGGTGTCACTTGGACTTTCAATGGACCAGTTTGGCATTATTGCATCAATCCCAGCAAACTGGGCACTTCTCTCTGCTCTCCCATTGTCTCTGTCATTATATCCTGCCTTGCTGCTGGAATATTCTCCCAGAGCCTGTCTGGAACACAGAACAGAGAAAAGCCAGGGGTGGGTTTTATTCAAATATTTATAGCTCGTTATCCTTCTTGTTGTTTCAAGAACTCATTTCATTTATAGAAGTTTATATCATTGATTTCATTGATCATTCCATGATTCTTTCTCAGAGCCTGTGCTTTTTATCCTGAATTTTTGAGCTGTTCACACATTTGTGTGAAGCCCGTAGGGAGTTGTGTTTTTGTTGGCACGGGGATTTTGGGGTGGGTGTACCCTGAGCCACTGGGCTGGGTGGAAATGTTCCTGTGCCACCTGTGCACCTCAGATCCACCTGCTCTCCTGCAGCTGTGAAGTGTTTGTGCCTCTAAAGGCTTCATTTTTATGACTTTTGTAACTGGAGCATCCAATTTAGGAATTGAACAAAAAGTCGCCCGCTGGAGCTTGGCCTTTACCTTTGTATGACAAAAGATGCTTCTCCTATTTCAGGTGCTGCAGCTACAAAGCAGAAAGGGGAGAATAACTTTATTTTTTTCCTTCTGTTGAGTGGTAATAGAGATCTGAAATACAGAGAGAAATCTGAGGAAGGAGGAAAAAAAATGGCATCTCTTGCCTGAGAACTTGAGGAGCAAATACTCCATTCCCATTTCCATTTCCATTCCCAGTTAAAAGATGCTGCAAAAAGGGAGATGAAGGAATTCCAGGACTCAGGATTGTGTCCTTCTCTGCCTCTGCTTTGACTTCTTTGGAAAACTGGAGTCTTTCCATGGAAAACTTGGTGTTGTGGTAAAAAATGATTGGTAGTTCTGAAGGACTGACTGGTTTTTGCTCATTCAAAGGATCACCATCAAAGGTATCAGCCAAAAATGACACCATTGGAATTTATAAAAATGGGAATTGACATTTAGGGTTTACTCCTGTACTCCCTGGATGTAACAGCCAAAGGGAAATCGAGTTACAATCGATTCAGAGTGATTTCCACAGAGATCAAAGATGCAAAAGGACAAGGGAGATCCCTGGACAACAATTTCAGGGAATTAACAGCATGGATCTCGTTAGGATGGATTTAACACACTGCCAGCAAATTCCTGAGGGTTTGTGGGGCATGGGGGATCTCTGCCATGGGTTAAGGAGAGATCTGTCTCAGGTAAAGAATTCCAAGCCTTGGGAGACATCTCAAGGGAATTTTGAAGCATTTGGAGTGTGGTAGATGAAGCTTCATCCTCCATCCAAGGTGCCATTTCTCCTCTTCTATTGACTCCATTCACATTCTCCTCAGCCAGAAGTGATTAAAAGCAAGTTAATTGGAATATCATGTTCTCCTGGTTTAATAGTGCACTGTGAACCCTCTAGTAAAAAAAAAAAAAAATAGATTTTAGTTGAAAAATTCTTTCATTTCTTCTGTATTTTTTAATTCCATGCTATAATAGCACAATCCCTATCACCTTAAAAAACATCTTAAAATGTAATTAGTGTAATTTATCCAGAGGACACTTGGATTACCATCTTTTCATTAGGAAAAATCAGTCCCAGGCTGCCTTTCTGGCCTGGTTTAGTAAATGAATCTGATCTCTCAGGGCTACATAAAATCAGCTTTAGGTGGGAACCACAATGATTGTGTGGGGGGTTTTTTAAAGGTTGGTTGTTAATTCTGTATTTAGTAGATACAAAAATCAGAGAGAGAATCATGGAAAGGTTTGGGTTGGAAGGGACCTTAAAGATCATCAAGTTCCAACCCCTGGCATGGGCAGGGAACCCATAAAAATCACATAGAATTAAATCACAGAAGGAGAGTAGGAACGAATTTCCCTCCTTTCCCACTGGAATAAAGGAAATCCACATGAATCCCAGCTGATTTCCTTTTTTTTTTTTTTTTTTTTTTTTTTTTTGCAGTGATCTGGGAGGTTATTTTGGAAATATTCTGAGCAAAGCCCTGTTGGGTTGATGTGTTGGATGATGCATCTTTCTCACCTTGTAGAAAATCACTTATGTTGGGGTACAGCCACAAATACCTGATTGCCAGGACCAAAAATGCTTCATTTTATCTCTTTTTCTTCCATTTTTTCCCCCTTACTGGCTGCAGAAACTTCTGAATTAGTCCAAGCCAAGCAGAAACCGTGTCTTGTGCGCTGAGTCATTAAAACAATTGAATTAAATGTGGAGGAAGAAGATTTAAACCTCTTTCTCTCTGCTTTAATAGGAACTTGATGCAAATGGCAGCAGATAAGCAAATGATAACACATTTGGATGAAGAAGTGGCAAGTTTGGAGTGAGAGGTTGGATTGTGGGGATGGGAAGTTAACGATGCAGTTGTGAAGCAGAATGAGGGGGATGGATGTGGTGGATGGAATTAAGCAGGTTCATTCCGAGCCTTGCTGCAAGATTCCATTACTCTGCACTCTGAGAGCAGAGATTATTACAGTTATTTAATGTCTTTAACCCACTTAATGCTTTTGGATCGTGCTTATGCAGGAAAGCAGAGGATGGAAGTGGTTTAACTTCACTTTCTTTTTTTTTTTTTTTCCAGAAAAAAAAAGGGATTTTGTTTTTAATTTGAAAATAGCCACATATGGCACACTCAGTGTCCCAATTGCTGATGTTCCCATGGAGAGCAGGGATTAAATTGAAAATATTTACCTGGAGAAAAGGGCTCTGCACTTTGTGCTGGGGTTGAGCATCATTTCCAACCAAAGGGTGAAACCCCAAACATCTTCATCTTGTGTCTCTCAGAAGTTCCTGGTGGGTTCTTCTCAGCCAGTTGCCTCGACAGCTTCTCCTCAAGCAGATAAATGAGGGTTGCATTGTTTTTATTACCCTCAATATGTTGTCTGCTGTGCTGTTAATGCTCAGTGGCAGCAGAAATTCCTGCTCAAGCTCATGCAGGGAATCGCTGAAGTATCCAAGAGGCCCCAGAAGCAGATGTGAGGGATCTGATTTTCTCTGCTTGTTAACTTATATACAGGAGATAAAAATGAATCTTTTTTTTTTGCTTCAGAAATTCTTGAGGCTGAGGCTGTGGATTCATCCTGACAGCTGGCACAGAGTCCTTAATGGAATTGTGAGCTGGGCTGCTGCAGCATCTCTCAGCTTCCTCCTCCAGGGCCACGTGCAGGGCAACGAGGTGTGAACATTGGGAAAATTCCTCTTGTCCTCATCAAGGAACAGGAGATGTTTTATCCCTCTCTCCCAGGATTTACATGAGCAGTGGATACATTTTGGGGCAAGTCCTGCCACGTTTTTCTCTGTCCCTTGTGTTCTTGCCCCTCTTCTTGTCCTGGTAACCTGAGGGAGCAGCAGCACTGACCCTGCACATGCTGGTGATGCTTTATCTGCCACTGGAACTTCTGGGTCAACCCCAACCTTACCTGAGGGTTCTTTTGCCACCATCTTTTTCCCCTTTATCTCCCAGACCACGTGCTCTGTTGCACTATTTGTGCAGCATTCCTTGCTGGAGTTTGGAAAGGATGAGGTAGACAGCTCTGGGGTCAGCATGCAAGAATTCTCTTTATTCAAATTTCTGACTCCATTTATATGCACTGTACACAAGTGGCCAATTATTGGCTAAAGGCATATCACTCATCATTTGGATTGGTGAACATTCCCATCACTCAAATGCTTTTCTCATAGCAAAAGAATGCAAATATTTTCTTATTTACATGAAAAAGTGTGAGAACTCAGCTCAGAGTTCTAAAACATCAGAAGGCTCATCTAAAATATCAGAATGCAAGTTTAAGACATGCAAAAGCAAGGTGACAATGGTTGGCTGAGGAGCACCATCCTGAGGGAGAGAGCTGATGCTGTTTCCCTGTTGTCCTTCTGATGCTTTTTGAAACTACCTAAAAACAGAGGCCAGACAAAATGAAGGGAATAAAAATCAGTTATATTTATTGCAGGGCCTTCAGGTACATTTAGGGCAGACAAAGCCCCCAGGGGCTACACCCCAAAAATGGACCACGGGTCCAAAACAGATCACAGGTTTTCATACTTTTATAAGTGTGGTTCATTTGCATGCTGGGGGTTAATCATCAAATAATAAATCAGCTGATAGTTACAATAAATCAAATAATAATTTACAGCTTCAGATAATGAAGTTTGCTCTCCCCACAACTCACTTTTGTTTACCTTTCTCAGGGCCTGAGACAATGAGGTGTCCATGATTGCCAGGCCTGGAGAGGAATTGTTGTGTCCGACCAAAATGGGGAAGCAGCAGCTCCCACTGAGTGTGGATTTAGAGTTACACACTAAAGAATTGCAGGATTACAAATATGTGAAAAATATAAAAGCTAAAATCCCAAGGCATCACTTTGAGCCTCGTGGTTGCCAGGGAATGCCACCACCTTGGGGAGGGCATTGCCTTCATTCTGGGGCCTCTTTGTTCCCATGGGGCTCCTGAGATTTGCTGATTTTGTATCTAATGATTATTTGTTTTCCATTTTTGCCTGTTGCACTTTCCCTTGTTGGTAAAGTGTTGTTTTTTCACTTCTATCAACTCACAGTCATTGCTTATTGGTGGAAGGGGATTGGTTGAGTTTAAGTGGAGGTAACCTATTTTAGAGTGTCCTCCTCTTTAAATTATCATCCACCAAGACAAGGAGCTCCAGGAGAGCTGGAGAGGGACTTTGGACAGAGGCCTGGAGGGACAGTACAAGAGGGAATGGATTCCCACTGCCAGAGGGCAGGGATGGGTGGGATCTTGGGAAGGAATTCCTGACTGGGATGGTCAGGAGACCCTGAAATAGAATTTCCAGAGAAGCTGTGGCTGCCCCTGGATCTCTGGCAGCATCCAAGGCCAGGCTAAACAGGGCTTGGAGCAGCCTGGGATAGTGGCAGGTGTCCCTGTCCATGGCAGGGGTGGCACTGGATGAGATTTAAGATCCTTTCCAACCTAAACCATCCTGAGATTCCATGAATCCCATCACCAACCTCTAGGAAACATTTTCCAGGTTTGGACAGTGTTTTATGATTTTTTTTTGGCAACAGAGATGTCAGAGGAGAGGGAAGACTTCTGACTCCAGTGATGGAAAAACAAACCAAGTGAAGTTCTCTGCTCTTCCTGATGGGTAGAGTTTAAATTTCAGGTTTGTATCATGCCCTCAATACCTGAGTGTATATATTCAAAGAAGTGAACCTATTTCAGTTGGTAAGCAATGTTCAGGAGGTAAAAAAAAAAAAGCTGCTCCATTGATTTGTTCTGTGTGTTTGTATCTTTGCATTGTGTACTCCTGTGTTCTGGGACTGCTGGGGAAGATCTCGAATGCAGGGAGCACAAGTCTAATTATTTTGTTCACTAGAGGCAATAATTGGCTTGTTCAGAAGTAATGAGATAATTCAGATGTAAATTCGTTTTGGAGAGGGGGAATTTTAATAATGGATAATCTAGGAAATTATATCGTGAATGAGAGAATATTCTGTTTATAAAAGGAGCAAGCAGTGTAACTACAGAAGGTTGGGGCCATTTCAACTCGTTCACAGCTGGAAGGAAAATCTGGGTGATTGCTGTTGACTCCTGTGTAAGTGCTGGGTGCTCTGAGCTGGTGCAGAGGGGTTTTAACAAGGCTCTCATCCCGTGAGTATTTCCAGCATTCAGGAACTTCCCTACAGAGAGAGTTTAAGAGATGAAATTTCTGGAGAAAGCACATGGGGGGGGGGGGCATTGTAAGTGTAAACCTTATGAACATGTTCTGGTGAACAGAATCCAGACTTGAGCAGTTGTGTCTTGATATTTTTCCCTAATTTTTTTCCTTAGCATTCCTCAGAACACCCTTCAGGCAGTTTTGCTGAGCCCAGTGTGTGTTTCCCTATAGAAACAGGGTTTCTGGGGTTTTTTTTTTTGAAGGGCAGGGCTTGGCTTATTTAATGTCACAGCTTCATTTCCCTGATTCTCGAGCAGAACTGCTCTGTGCTGACTCCACATCCAGTGCTGGAGCTCCTCAGGAGTCTCCATGCCTTGGAATTTCAGCCTTGGCTTAGTGAGCTTTGCTCTGGTGGAAGGTGTGGAACAAGGGTGATCTTTAGGGTCCTTTCTGACCCAAACCATCCTGGGATTCTGTGAACCTGCCCAGTGGTGTCCCCAGGAGCTGTAAAGGTGAGGATGAGGTAGGTGGGCACTTTCTGCCCTCCACTTTAAGTTTTAACTCTGACTCTTTTGTCTGTGGAAACAGGGAATTGAGTAGTGGAGGAAGATTTGAGATGCTGAACCTTGTTGAAGGATCCTGATGTCTCTAAAGGGGGGGAAATGATGCCTTAAGTTTGAGCTTTCATGTTTTTCATGTTCTGTGCTGCCCAGGGGTGTAGTTCTGAGCCTCATATTAAGTGTTAGTCAGCTCTTCACAGAGCAGGGACACAAAACAAATCCTTTTCCTGATGAAGACCAAGGACAATGAGTACAACTTTTAGGCCCAAAATTGTAAACAGCGGTGGGCAGAAGAGAGAAAACAAGAAAAATGAAACCTCACAGCCTGAAGCTGTAATTGGACAATTAAACCCCAATATGCAAATGGACCAACACTTACAAAAGTGTGAGACCTTGTGATTTGCCATCCATTTTGTGACCATTTTGGGTCCATCTTGGGTGTAGCCCTGGCCAGGCTCTTGTCCTGCCCAAGGTGTTCCCTAAAGACCTTTCAATAAATATCTACTTTATTCTC
Source organism: Pycnonotus jocosus (assembly GCA_013400435.1). Taxonomy (NCBI): domain Eukaryota; kingdom Metazoa; phylum Chordata; class Aves; order Passeriformes; family Pycnonotidae; genus Pycnonotus; species Pycnonotus jocosus. Next base: position 7,943 of record VWYP01032471.1, read on the forward strand.
CAGCTCTGTCCAGTCTCTGTTTCAGGTCAGCCTTCCCAAGGCATCAATCCTGGATTCAACCAGAGAACATTTGTTGGCATTTTTAGCATCCTTCTGCTCCTCTCCCCTCACCTTGCCCTTTGTTTCACCCTCTCCCTCTCCTCTGCAAGATCTGAGTTACGTGTCAAGCCCTTCTGCTTGGTCCTGTGCTGAAGAGCCGGGGCTAATTTTAATCAAGCCTGAACTGTCATTCCGGTTCATCAATGTCACATTAGCGTCATTTCTCTTCATCAATGTCACATTAGCAGCAAATCCCAACTCCCTGATTATTAAAGTGGATGGAAATCACAGCTCTGTGTGTGGCCAAATAGCTGCTCATCAGCGGGGTGCTTGATGGGCGCCCTGATCCTTCCATTCAGGCCTTAATCAAGGACTCTCTGTTCTGCTGGGTTTGTCCCCATGCTGTGGAGTCACATTAACAGCTGCACACGCTCCCTGTTTCACATCTGGAGCAGAAATCTGGATTTCAACTGAAGCTGAAATGAGCAGCTTAAGCCCTCGGTGGTAATGAGCCAGAATTAAGAATTGGTGTTTTAAGACTGGGAAGATTGGGAAGGTGGGGAATCGTTAGGGAGGGAGGATGAACAAATGTGTTTAGTGCAGAGCACTGCCTGTTTATCCCTGGGATGAATCTTCACTGCCTCATTAACCTGGGCTTTGTTTGATTATTGCTTTCATTTCTTCACTTTTCCCCCTGTTCTCTCCCTGTGTCTCTGCCTTGCCCTGTTCCCACGAGTTTGTCCCAGTTTTGACCCAAACTGCTCACAAACTGTTGGTTGTGCCTGAATTTGTTCAGGGTGACCCACACTTGGCTCTGAAGGTCCAAGGAAAAGCTTTGAGGTTTTAATCCAGCCTAACCTTTGTTACTTCTGTGAACTCTGTCTTTTTGTTTTGTCTGTGGCCAGACAAAAACTTCCCCATTTCAGCAGAATGGGTGTTTTGACAGGAATGATCATGGGATGTGATTTTGGAAGCACAGATGATGTTCAGGTTGGAACTAGGTGGTATTTAAGGCCCCTTCCAGCCCAAACCATTCCATGATTCCATGAGAGATGCAAAGCATCACCACAAAATCTCGTGGCTGCTGTTATTTCTCAAATCATTCTGTGCTCTGTTGAGTTCCCTTGAGGCTCTTACCTACCTGTGACCCCTTATTAAAGAATAATTTGCTCTTCTCCAATTGGCACAAAAGATCCCAGTCCAGTGCAAGGAGCATTTTGGTAATTCATTAGTAATGAATTGGTAATTAGCTGAAATTGCAAGTTAACCAGCAGTGGTGCCCAGCAGCATAACAGGACAGATGACAGCGTGAGGCTGCTCAGGCACCAAATTGAAACCTTAAGTTTCTCCACACTTAGAACAGTATATTTATGATAGAATTCCATACAAATACCCCTGGATATGTGAGCATTTAGGATCAGTAAAGGAGTAAGGATGGAGAAAAGGAGTTTGTGATGCATTTCCTGCACTCCAGCCCAGGCTCTTTCTGCCTGAAGCCACTTGAGCTGCTGAATTTCCGAGACATCTTTTCCCCAGTTCCTGCCTCAGTTTCTGTGTGCAGTCAGTGCTTTCCCAAGAATTTCTGCCCAACTTTTAGTGCATAATTGATCCAGCACTGCCACAGACCTCACTGGCATTAGACTTAATTAGTGCCAGCCTCGTTAAAGGGAAGAAGAAGGCTTGTCCTGGTGTATTTGTCAGTGGCAGATCCACTCTGTCAAGGGGAGTTACAGTTAACCTTTCACTGGTTTGGATGGCAGCTAAAAGGTGCCCCCATCCTCTTCAAGTGTCACCAGGCCTGGTTCAAGGTCAGCATTTTGGTCCTGGCACCAGGATCCTGCCAGGACATTCTTGTTTTCCCAAGAGCCCACCTCATCCAGGCTCTGATTTCCAAGCCATACCCTTAAAAGACAACCAAAAAAGCAAATAAAATAAAGAAAATGAAGATTCCATCTTAAAAACAACCAAACAGCAGAGCACATGTTTTGGAAAGAACAAATGTTCTTCATTAGTGAGGCCTGGATTTAATTGGAGTTGTTCAACCAAAAGCCCTGGTGGCTTCTTTACCCTGGTGTCACTTGTCAAAGAATCCACTCTGCAGGAAGAAGCTCAGCCCCTTGTTTCCTCTTTTTCTCTTTTTTTGGGGCTCTGTTTTTAGGATATATGAAAAATCAAATTCAAATAACGTGGTCCTCAGGTGGGATTTGTCAGAGTTCAGCATCTCCTGCCTCCAAATTCTTCCCTCTGGAGCAGCAGCTGAATCAAAGCTCAGCTTTAGCAGCATTGGGCAGCTGGAAGAGAGTGAGAAAAGGGATGTTGGAAGGAGACCTGGGGGGTGGCAGAGCCTGTTTTTATCCCCTGATGATTCTGGAGCCATGGAAAGCCTTCAGGGTCAAGATCCACAGTGAAAATGATCACAGAAGCTGCTTGCAAACCCAACTGGACTTTTTAAAATCTGGACTTTTTATCATCCACATGACAACAGCAGCAGCTGAGGTGGAAACTTTACCTTGGAGCTGAGGAGATCCAAAGGCAGATTCTGAAGTTCATGTCTAAAATCAGCTCAGGTTTGGGTTTATCAGCTGGTGAGCAGCAATTTTTAAGGCTGTAGTAGACTCTGGAGTCCATAAAAATCAGAGTAGCTGTGGGCAGGTGTAAAGTGTTTTCCTTTCTCAGTATTTGATATCTTTCATGTTGTTAGAGCTGTGTGATCAATAATAGGATTATTGATATATTGGTACATGGTTTTGTAAGGCTTTAATTGAACAAGGATCCTTTACAACCGATTTCAAACTCATTTGTGGGTGGCATTGTGATGCATTTCTTTATTTTGGTAAGCTACATCTTGATAAAACCCAAATCATTTTGTCTTTCTTGGGTGATAGCCGCCTCTGGTGGAAAAAACACCCATTTTTTTGGGATCATTTCTCAATGAATTGATGCTGAGATTTTCCTGGAACTGCCACACAGGGGGAATGAAAAGCAATGACACAATTTACAAACAAGAGTAATTTCAGCTGTTTGTACACTATTACATCTCTGCTCCCCAAGGAAACTGCTGAAGGAACGTTGTAAGTTTAAGAACAGCTTTATTTTTATAAACACTTCTTTTAATTGCTGAGCTGAAGTTGTGTTTATTACTGAAAATTCCCAAGGCTTTCTGCAAACAGTGCCATCTCCATTTAGTTATGTACTTTCATCCTCCTGGTTATGCTCTGTTTTTCTCATCTCTCCTTACACTCGTTTCGTCTCCAGGTTTCCATAGATTATGGAAATAATAAATTATTCTTTTGCCTGTTTGCCTGAGACCAATTCCAGCTTTCTAAGTGAACAATACTAAAAGTTAATGAAAGACTTTGTTCTTAAATACCATCCCCATACAAGGCTTGGAAGTGTTACAGAAATATTCGTATTTATTCAGTGTTAGCCTTGTCTGAAGTATCTTAATGTTGATTTTCCAGAGTAGTAAAAGGAACAGAGAGGGATTTACCTCATTTATGTGCAGCACCAAAGACTTTGTTTTAGAACCTATTTTACCCTTCTGGGATATCATGGAATGGTTTGGATGGGAAGGGAATTTAAAGCTCATCCAGTCCCACCCATGCCATGGCAGGGACACCTTCCAATGTCCCAGGCTGCTCCAAGCCTCGTCCAACCTGGCCTTGGACACTTCCAGGGATCCAGGGACAGCCACAGCTTCTCTAGGAATTCTATTCCAGGGCCTGCCCACCCTCCCAGCCAGGAATTCCTTCCTTTGGGAAGGCTCCTGCCTTCTCTGTCTTCCTTTTACCTGAAGAGTGCAAGAGGATTGAGCTTCATTCCACCTTGCAGTGATCCCTCCTCTTCTTCTGGTTTTGTCACTCATCCAGAATCCCAGTTTCCCAGCCAAGGATTAACCTGTGTCCCATTCTGGGCAGGAGGAGGAGGAGGGGAATCCAGTTCACCTTGCAATGCCACCTCCACTGCTGGAGGAGGATCTCTGCATATCCCTGATCCAACCAGCACTGAGTGAATGCGAAAGGATGGACTCCCCTGGCTCAGCACTCCATTTCTGCAATTCCCTTTGAAACCTTTCCCAATGGATTCAGTAGGATTGTGACCTATTTTTACTATTGCTGCCTCGAAAAATTCAAATTATGCTCCGTGAGTACTCCGGAGCTGTTTTATAGTCACTACAAAAAGCAGCTGGGATGTGCTTTTCTTCCTCAGTCCTGTTCTGCTGTCCCAAATATGGATTTTAGGGAGAAGCTGAATGTGAGCTTGTGACTGTGACTGGGTGAGAATATAGGACATTCCCAACTATTCATTTTGGGACTGGTGAGAATTTCTTAAAGCTCAAGTGACCTGACAAATGAGCGTTTCTTTTGTTTGTTCTTTGTGTTTTGCTTCTTCCCCCCAGTCTCTCTAATCCTTTCGGCACATGCAGAAATGGATTTCTCACAAAACTCCCATGGCACAGTGACCTGTCCTGTGATTCCCACCAAACACTCATTACCTTCTGTGTGAAACCCATTTCCCTAAATTCTCCCATCTCGATTTCCGAGTGCCTGTCCCACTTTTCTTTCTTTGCCATTAACAGGAATTCCTGAATACATCTCCTTGCAACAAATTAAACGAGGTTACGGCTTGGCGGCCCATCCGCACGAGAGCCTCAGCTCGGCTTTGTGCCTTCAATCTTTGAACTTTGGCTTTGTCCTTTT
>VWYP01032472.1:0-54427 GCA_013400435.1 Pycnonotus jocosus
CTGAGCACGCTCCTCCAGAGTCCCACCACACTTGAGCCCCAAAGCCAGCAAAGCTGATTTTAATCTGTCCAGTCCCAGGGAGGCCAGTTTCTTCCAGGAGAAGGCTGAGAGGTCCAGGTGGGCACCAGCATGGGTGAGGGCACTGCTGGTCTCTTTTGGCCAGCCCAGGAATGTGCTGTTCTCCCACTTCTTCTCGAACTCCATCTGAATTTTCCCAAAAAGTTCATTCTGGTCCAGTAATGGTTTCACTCAATCTGTGTAATCCTGCAGGTACTCAAGGAGCATTTCAAGATGTCTCTTATATTCAGCATTTTTTCTCTCCTTGGGAATACTGAAGAGTTGGTCAAATGTGGATAGGTAAGTGATATAATCCAATTTCTCTGATGATTTTAGGTTAATGTACTTGAGGTAACAATCATACAAATCCAAGTATTGCCCATACCCTTCCTCACCCGTGAACTCCACCAGATTCTGAGCTTCTTCATTCGGGTTATCTCTGGCCTTCAGCAGCTCCTCAAACTCCACTGACATAGGAACACAGATCTCATTTGGGTGCTTCTGGTGAAATTCCTTAACTTGCTTCAGTCTGTTGTAAAACGCCACAAATTCATTTGGCCTGCAAATGGCACTGAGTTCTTCCTTACGTAGGCCATCCTTGTCATCATACAGGTCCTGCAGGTTGCTGCTCACTTCCTTGCACCTGTCCTGCATGGTCCAGGTTGATCTGGTCGTGAAGTGTGGACTTCTTGGTGAGCATCTCCTTCACCATCACGTCCATGAGCCGCTCCTGCTCCTCGCGGTACCACCGCTGCTGCTCCAGGATCATCTCCATCCTACACACGGCTCCCACTACTTGCAGCTCTACTCTTCACCCAAGATTACTTGCAGCAATTAATTTTAAGTTCTTAACTAAGTTCTATAACCTTGAATTTTATCTGCAGCAGTTCTTTAAAGTTTAGAAATAATTAGCTCACAAAAAAGAATTTTACTGCTGAAGCAGATAAAGTCAGAATACAACCTGACACCCCTGTCAGGGTGTTGGTAGCAGTCTGAATAAATGTTGGCTGCAGACCTCCTGGAGTGACAAATGGGGTTCTGTTGAAGCAGTGATCCTGTAGAAGGGTGTAGTTTTCCTCTGAAGCTCCAGTGGTGGCACAGAAGGGTCTGGTCTTCCTCTGGGAATCCAGTGGAAAAAGGCTGTCCTGGTGTTCCAAATCTCAGATTATATCCAGGTAGGAATGCTTGGCTCCTCCCCCTGGGTGGAGCATCTCACAATGGGATGATGTAATTTTATCAGCCATGCCCATGGCCCATTAACAGAAGGTATCTCCTGGAGGGAGGATTGGTTGTGGATGAGGCCCCACCTCATTTCAACAGATGGTGATAGAATGCTGCTGGTTACATCTTGCATTGCAATATAAGACAGTAAAATACTACTTTTCTACCTTGTAAGATATATAGCTGTTTTCTTTTAAGAGATAAGATGACTCCAGCTAAAACAGCTGTGATGAAACACTGATAAATACTTGTTTGTGGATACAGCATCTTCACCCTTGATTTTGTTGAAGATTCTACTGCTCGTTACAATCTCTGCTGTTTTATCTTCCATAGATAACACAGAAGAGTCAGGGATGATTCTGCTTTATGGCTGTTATTGATGGTAAGCTGTTTTAGTGTTTTCCTTTGTTTCATTTTGCTGTCATAGGTACATGACTGTTTAGAAAGGTGTTATCTCAACCTCCTAAGACGGTTCCACTGATGTATTGATTACATGATGTGAATTTACTGATTTTACAACATGCATTATTCATAAGATGTTAGTACTGTATTTATAGCCAGCTTCTAATATGCTTTAACATCTCTTTGTGAAATTATCTAAAAAACACATTTTAGGATCCTTCTTTTTTATTCTCTAGCTGTTTATGCATCTCTTAGACCAGGTTAGTCCCTGCACTGGCTCTATGGTTTGGCTCAATGCTGTCTCATAATTTCAAGTATTTTTCAGAGTTCCAAGAAAAGATATCTGAGCTTTGTTGAAAGCCTCCTCTGAACTGCTAGTCTTGTGGCTTTTCCCAGTTATTATTACAGAAGCACTCCAGCAGTTTGCTGTGTTTGAAGCATCTCTATCCTGAAGGAAACTTCAGAGGGGTCCAAGTACTGGATGGTTTGATTAGTCTTTAACCCCAAGACCCTTACTCAGAACTGCTGTTCTTAAGAGCCTCGTTTTAAAATGTGTTTATGGAATTCCCTCCCAGCTGGAGCTTGGGCGGTGGCCAGGCCTCAGCTCTACCTGGATGGAGAATTTCCCAATAAACCCAGATGTTTTCTGTATCAGAACTAGATTCAGGTCACTTGGACTTGGCAATTTGACCCTTCATATATGATAGCTGAACCTATTTTTAGAGGGAGCTTGGGAATTATTATCTGGAAATAATTAGCCAAGCCTTCACTAGATTAAGGTTTGTCAGCTGTTGGCAGACTCTGGGATGATTGTACAATATTTCAGAGATTCCTAATTACCTAATTTCACATGTATTATTAATGATGTGTATTATCTGAAATATTCTTAATTGTTGTACCTGACTTATTCCTGATTGCTGTCAGTTTCTTGTTCACTACATGTATTGTTCTGCCTTGGTGTTCCTTCATGCTCATAACCAAAGACATGTATCTCATTTAAATAAACTAAAAGAAGGGGAATTTAGTGCCTTAAGAACATCCAAATAATGTAATACGTACATTAGAAGTTTAGGCAACAAATCATTTTGAATAATGCAATATTTGCACTAGAAACTTGGAAAAAAGATCATCAAATCTAAATCTTAATTGAGTGTGCCACAGCAAAGCCTAATTGATTCATTGACTTCAAGGGAGGGCATGCTTGTGTTTTATCATCAGTAGGTTTGAAGTGTTCACCTGTTTGATTAGACACCTCCAAGAAAATGAGGCCCAGTGGAAAGAGAAATAACCTAATCACCATGCAGCCCTCGTGGCCAGAACAGCAACAGAAGGAGGACTGCCAAGACTTAGCTGTGTCTGCAAACTACAGAGGCAATTTGCCAGCAAAAGCTTGATATCATCATCATGGTATAGTGTTCCTACTAACCTTCTTCAGTTATTCCCTGTTCCAGGATCCAGGAGGACATTCAGTGATGTCAAAGATCGACATTTCCAGCTAATGGACTTTCTCCTGAGTCTCAGCTATTTGGACTTTAAAACAATGGTCATTTATTTCCATTTCCCTAAGAGACGTTGGACATCACTTTTGTTTTCTCATGCTGCAAAACTCTTTGTTGAATGACATGACAGAATTTGATAGCTTTTGTTGATTGTAATCCATCTCTTATGTATCTTACCCCATAACTAATAGATAACCAGTGATAACCTCAATGAGACAATACCCCCACAAGAGCCAGCTGTTTTAACATCAGAACATATGGGCCCTTTTTAAATTAACAAAAAGGGTGAAATGTCATAGACAGGTGGAAGAATTATAAAAGAAAGGCCGTATGAAATCAGGCCTCACTCTGCTAAAACTGCCAAAGCTGGCCTGGCATTTCTTCTCAGCTAACAAGTAATTTGCAAGTCCCCATGTGAAGCAATTTTGAGAATGAGAAGTTCATTTAACACAACAATCGATTCTGAAAAACAAATGCACCTGTGTAAACAGTAAGATTTGTCCCATGAGAACCCACAAAGGAAAAATGTAGAGAAAGAAAATTTGATAGACAAATACAATAGCCCTTACTGATCAATGAACTGAGTTTCAGTTCATTGGTCAGTAATGTATTGATGACCAGTTAGGTTTAACACAGTGCCTTCTCATATTTCCTACAAATATGAGTTTTGTGAATAAAGAATTGGCTTTCTGTATGAAGAAAATGGAGTCTTGGCTGATTTATTCCACCTTATGGTGAGGGACTTGGAAGTGAAGTGGAAAGGAAGTAAAGTGTTCCAGGCCAGCTTGGACAGGGCTTGGAGCAGCCTGGGATAGTGGAAGGTGTCCCTGCCCATGGGAGGGGGTGGAACAAGATGGTCTTTAAGGTCCCTTCCAGCCCAAACCATTCCATGATCCTTGTAAGAGTTTTGCTGGGGATACCTGACCATTCTCCCCAACACCAGCACTTCCTGCAGAGCTTTGTCCCAGCTCCCTTCCAGAACTTCACCAGCTCTCTTGTCCCAGATCATTTCAGAGCCCTCAGAAATGGATCCCAGCCCTCCTGGATGAGGTCTCCTGTCTGCAATCACCACCTGTGAGCACCATCCACCTCTCCAAGCTGGTCACTTCTGCCCAATAAAAACTTGTGAGCTGCACAAGGGAACAAAAGCTCTGTCAGAGGCTCCCTGCCCCATCTACCTTGCCCAAGCTGCCTCTTCCACCAAAGTTTTTTCCTAGGAGCAGAAGCCAGGAGCTCTGTTGCTTCCCCAGAGGGCAGCAGAGCAGCAGCACAACCCTTCCTTACCCTCCTTCCCTGGCCCCGAGCCGTGACAAGTCATCATCGCTGTCGTAGCGCCTGGGATTGTCAAAGAAATAAGCCCTGGAGCTGTAGCTGTGGCTGTTGACCATCCCTGCTGGAGTCTGCCAAGGAGAAAGGAGTTAGGCCAGAAGCAAAACATTCCCAGAAGTCATCCCAGGCAACCTCCCAGCACAGGGGGACTTGCTCAGGCCTACCAGGTTCTGGCTCAGTCTCTGAGCGCGGAAGAACAGCACCACGAAAGTGGTTGGCACCAGCTCCCAGAGGAACAGGACCACTCCAAACACCACGTACTCCTCGCTGCTCGCCTCCATGTGCACCTGTGGGGACAAGGCAGAGGGCTCTGTGTCATCCTAGCCACCCACAGAGCTCCCCAAAGCTGGAAATGGGAGTGCAGAGAAACCTTTCCAAAAGGCAGGAGTCCCTAAAGCAGCACAGTGACCTTCACCTGGCTGCTGCTGCTGCTGGTTTGGGTGAGCTGGTTTTGCTCAGAGTGTGCTACCAGGGCACTGGGAGCTTGCTGCCCACACCAGTGACTCCCCCTCACACACAGCCATGCCCGATTAAGCATTGCTGTTCTGCTCTAGTTGAGTCGTCCCTCCTCTCCCTCAGAAGAAGAGTTGGCAGGCTGAAAGGGAAGAGCACAACAGGGAATCCTTCCTCAAGAACTGGCTGAAGGGAGGACTCAGGTTTGCTGGGTGGAGAGAGAAAGCAGAGTAGAAAGGCAGCTCATGTGGGGGTTCAGCTGCCCAGACACCCCCCAGAGCCCTCTGTTCACCCTCACAGGGTGAGGAGTGACTGCATTTCACCTCCCTGGCTCTGGATTGGGGGGTCACACACTCACCTTGTCTGAAAGGTTGTCCCAGCCATAGTTAAAAGGACCAGGAACATTGTCTGGAGATATGGCCACAGCTACCAGGTTATAGCAAGCCCTTGAGGAATACAGGAGGGCTACTACAGATCCCACCAGAATAGCCTGGCAGACAGATGTTCCCTAGGACAGGAAGAAATAAAAAGAGTTTTAATACAGAGCTGTGATGTTCTTCCCCGTTCCCTTAAATGCATGAGCAGCTGTGCAGGCAAGAATGACCCAGAACATTTGTATGTTGTTGCTAAAATATTCAGAGCTGGGTAAGAGCTTTCTCATGTGATGAGTTCATTGCAGGAGCCACACAGCCAGAGCTGCCTGGGAGCAGGGAAGGATCTGAGGCACTGGAGTGTCCCTGGCAGGACTTTGTCAGTCAGCTCCAAACTGGGGTTCCAGGGAGATGCTGTTCCACCCCTGGCCTTCCTCTGGGAATCTCCACAAGGCCAACAACCAACCAGCAGGAAAATCAATTCTGCAGAGGTGTTCACCCAGCCCTTTCACTTGCAGCCACTCAGCACCTCAACACTGCATACAGTGTTTGTCTAGGAAAGAAGCTCAAATATTTGGGGTGGGCAGAAAGAACCAGAACTTGAACCCCAGTACCTGAAGGTGCAGAAGCAGGAAAACCTTCTGGGGCATCTGTGTAAAATTTCTGCTCACTCCCACCCTGTTTCTGCAGCAATTTCCCACACACAACATCAGGAGATGCCCCCAAGGCAGGGGAGGGAGGCAGAGACCTTTAGCAGACAGCCAGGGTGAGTAGCCAAGTGGAGAGCAGAAGCTTCCCTGGAGCACACTGCACACAGCCCAGGGGCAGCCTCAGGCATGTGAGGAGAGGAAGTTCCTGCACTGGGGCAACTGGGTGAGTTAATGAGCAGCCAGAGCTGGATACCAGGCCCAGGCCAGCAGGGATGTGAGCAGCTTCTCTGCTCCTGCCTCATTGCAGATCTGGATGCAACCTGCAGCTGTCACAGGAGCCAGGTAGGACACCAGATCCAGCCCACACATCCTGGATTCTGGGAAGCCACCAATGCCCTCTGCTGCTTACGGAGCCAGACATCTCCTACAGGAAGCCTCAGCTTCAACTGGCTATGCTCAGGTGATCTGGTTTTTCCTCTGGATGTTTCCAGGCACTCAAGTTGACACTGACTGCAGCCTCCTGCCACGTTGCTGGTGGCTTTTCCACTTTCCTATCTGCTGGAAAAGAGCTCTGTGTGTTCAGACCCTCACCTGTCCTGCTCTGAGACAGGACCTAGAGCAACTTCTCCTCCCATTCCAAAATGCTCATCTCATCCTACCCAAGCAGAGTCCAGCTAAAGCTGGATTTCTGGAGGATCTCCTCTGCAGGGGACACACCTGCTACTGGTAAAATACACAGCAAAAACTGCATCTGCTGCTCTTAGAGAACCCTCTCTTCAAGGCAAACCTGGAATTTTCTATGCCTGAAAAGCAGAAGCAGCTCATAAATCTGTTATGCCACAGCTGCAGACAAAGTATTCCTCTAAAAAATGCAGGAAACATCTCTCCCACAGCAGGAGTGTGCACTTAGTGAAAGAGAGGAATCCAAGAGCTGCCACCTCCCCACAGGAAGGAGAATTGGAGTTAGAGCAGCTCAAGTGCCACCAGGCTAGCGCTGCTCTGAGTGAGCACACCCAGATCCAGCAGTGCCAATTGGGAATTCCCAAGGCATTTACCCACCTTGGACTCGAGGTAGACGTTGGCTGAAGACATCTTTCCCAGTTTGCACATGCAGCAGGCCAGGGAGATGGCACAGAGGATGAAGAGGCTGTCGTTGAGCAGAGCCCGGGCCAGCACCGTCCACCTCAGCTGCTTCTCTGGCACCTCACCGTGGATCAGCATTGCACAGGTTAAATTAACAACTAGGAACAGGAGGCTGGTGAGGATGGAGCCCAGGTACAACAGGACCCTGCAGAGATGGTGAGGGGAAAAATGCCCAGGTTCATTCTGCACCTCCCTCCAGTCTCAGCAGACCCTCCCCAAGTGCTCTGCTTTGCAGGGAAGCTCAGGCATTCCAGCGAATTTCAGGGGTTGTAGTGGCAGCCCAAGGCTGCAGAGGATTTGTTGGAGCTGCTCTCATAACACATGAGCAGCGTAAGCAGTCATGAGTTACAAGACTCATCTTCTGACAGTCAGGTTCTTATCTTGCAGATTTTAAGTGTTGCTCCAGCTCTGCATTAACTCCAGTCAATAAGCCATGAGTCATCACAACCACTGCAACTCCTTTATCGAGAGCCACTGGAACTCGCATTTTCCACCCTGGGTTTCCCTGGGAAGCACCTGGGCTGCACAAACCTGGGGCTCACCCCTTGCTCAAGCCTTGTTCTGCAGATCTTCCCTGGGCTGGGACAGCTCAGAGTGACCCTAAGAATCCACCCAGGGGAACTGGGATGCCTGAGCTGCTCTGGCACCCCTGAAGCTCCCAGTCCTGCTCCAAGGTCCAACTCTGCTCCCTCCTCAGAGCACAGGTATGGAATTAGAGCTCTGTTCAGCTTTTGGGGCCTGACCCTCCCATTTCCAGCCAGTTCCCCTGGGACCAGCTTTGAAGGGAAGGTCAGGACAGCAGCACTTACTTGTACTTGTTGAATTCAGCTGCACATTTCACTTTGAATATGACCTGGAGGAAAGATTAGCACAGGGTTACTTTACACGCCCTACAGTTTCCTTTCAACTTTGTCAAGAGATAAACAGGGAAATCAGAAGTCAGCTGGACATCTCCAAGGACTCTGGATTATTTATTAGCACCAAGTCTTGGTCTGGACTCAAAAGAATGGTACCTTTTCCTTGTACAAGCCCAGCCCAAATACAGGTTCCCAACAGAACATAAACATATTTAACACCCTATAGTGACAAGCACTTTAACACCACACTTTAAAGATTTCAAGAAAAGAAGGGAGTTCAGTACTTAAAAAGCCATTAAATACTTCAAAAATACATCTCCTTTTCCCAAAGTTTTGGGCTGTTTTATGACCTCAGCCACGCTGGATTTTCACATTAGAGAAGTAGGGAGAGTTTAGGAAGGTGCAGATACTCCCAAGTCACAGCTCAGATGTGAATTCCTGCTGCAAAGGCACAGAGAACCAGTGCTCACACTGGTCAGGAACTGGGTTGTGTCCAGCTCCAGGTCCAGACCCCACCAGGAAGGATCCCAGAGCTGGGGTCACATTCAGCCACAGGCAAAGCTCATGTCCTGATCAGAGACTTTGAAGGAGCTCAGGAACAGGCACAGACACATCCAGAGAGATCCCAAATGTACTTGTGGGATCACTGCACAGAGGTGGAGGAGGTTCAGTTTCTCTTCTCCCACAAGGAGCCTTCCCTGTCAGCAGTGAAAGATCACTCCTCTCCTCCCAAGCATCCTTAGGCAGCTTTTATCCTGGTGGGATTCCTTGGCTCCTGCTTCCAAGTCAGCACTGAGGTAGAAATGGCACATGAGCTTCAGGAATCAGGCTGCTGCCAACGGGATTTCCAGAGACATTTCAGGATCTGAGGCTTGTCTGAGCCCCTGCAGTGGTTCCAAGCATTTCAAAGGACATTGGACAGCTTCAGTGATTCTCTTCCAAGAGCCACTTCCACTGCCTGGCTCCTCTTCCCGAGGCTGAGGAAGGATGAGCTCAACTTAGTGAGGAATGAGACATGGCTCTTCAGCAGAGGGAGGTGTCCAGCCTCAGGAATGTTCTCTGTCCCATTGTCCTGGCACACAGAAGTACAGGAGTGTGGCACAATCCTCTCTGAGCCCTAAAACTCATCTCAGTTACAGGAAACTGGGCCTTGGAAGGGCCACGTGGTGACTCCAGAACAGAAATATCCCTGAATCCTCCTTTGTTTGCCTGTGGGTGCCATTCAGGCACTTTGGGAGTGTCATGGAATCACTGAATCACTGAGGCTGGAAAAGCCCTCCAAGATCACCAAGTCCAACCATTAATCCAGCACTACCACATTCACCACTAAACCATGCCCTAAAAGTGCCACATCCACGAGTTTTTGGAACTCTTCCAGGGATGGGGACTCCACCACTGCCCTGAACAGCCTGTTCCAACACCTCACCACCCTTCCAGTGAAGAATTTTTTCCTAACATCCACTTAGGATCTAAATATTCCCTGGCACAACTTGAGGCCATTTCCTCTTGCCCTGTGTCAAAACAGGCACCGGTGACATCCAGCTGGGAAACTCCTGGTCCAGCACCCATTCCAGCAGCATGGAAATCCACTGAGGAATCTGCACTCTGTCTGTAACCTCAGCCTCTGAACAGCTCTGCAGAGTCCCTGGCTTGTATTCCAGCTGGGAATGTCGTGTTCTCAGCTGAGCAGGGAAGTGCCCCTGGCTCACAGGAAGATGCTGTTTTGGGCAGGACACTCTTCCCAAACCCTGCCCTGCAGCCCCGGGGATTAAAGCACACAAAGCTGAGTCAGGGTTAAGAGTGCAACAGCAATTTGAGCCTCATGCTTGGCTCGCTGCCACGGCAAGCAGAGGGAGACCACAGCTCCAGCCTTACACTTTTATTAGCCCCTGGATGGTTATTCCTATAACTTCAGGAAGGGAACAGACAGCACTGCTTTGGTGGGTTTGGTTATTAAGGCTGATAAGTTATCTGAAGGTTGCTTTTCCTTCCCAGGGACTGGGTCAGGAGGTGCCACCAGCAGCGTGCACAGGGTGTCTCTGGGTGCTTATCCTTGAGATGAGCTCTGAGCCTCTGCTGCTCTCAGAGCCCAAGGACAGCTCAGGCTGAGGGTTCTGCTGTGGAAAATCCAGCACAGAGAGCTCAGGAGCAACCCTGTTCTTCAGAAAAATGGGAAAAATAGACCCCTGTGCTTCAGCAGGTTCATTAGGCCAAGCTGCGAGCAGCAATCCTTGCAAACGGAACGGTTCCTTCAAATCTGAGCGGAGCTCAGCTCCAGAAATCAAGCATGAAAACAGGGAACAGAGGTCTCAGCAGCACAGAGCAGCAGGACTGGGAACATTTACTCCTGAACAAGTATTTTATAGCAGTTTGGAATACTCAGGTGCCTTTCCAGAGCCATGGATCCCCTGAGCACTCCACATCAGCCAGAAGGTGAGGCTGAAATGAGCTACAGACCCCAAAGCCCTCTGTGATGCTGGAAGCTTTTGGGTTTGTGATGAGTGGATTTATCCCATAGAAGTGATTTCCTTGCTCACAGCACAGCCCAGAGAGTCCACACTCACCCTCAGAAGGTGCACTGGAGGTGTCACAGCTGCTAAGGGAAGATAAGTGACCCATCCCAGATCCCACAGATGAATCCAAGGACCACTCCCAGTACCTGCACAAGGCAGGATCTTAACCCTACCAGTGAGGCACTCAGGCTGGACCAAAACCAAGCTGTTCTCAGCAGATCTGAAAGATCCAGGAACTTCTTGTTGTCCACTGGAATCAAATTCTTTTTTTGCTTCATAAAGACAACATGAATTTGGGCTCTGCAGAGGAGACACAACCATGCCCTGCCCAACACAGCTCAGCTGTGCATCCCCAGGCAGATCCTTCCCCTCATCACACGAGATAATGGGAGCACAGCACAGACTATTTTGGGATCACACCTTGTACCAAGTGTGCAAACCCCTGCTCCAATCCACAGAGGAAAAGCTGGAACTATCCACGAGGATCTCTCACCACCCTCACATTAATATCGAGATCATTCCATGCCATCATCAACACAGGCTGCAATTTTGCATGTTCCCTCCTTTCCTAGAATAGCTGGTCCCCAGCAGGGCCACCTGTTCATCTGGGAAACATGGGAATCATCAGCTATGGGATGGAGCAGTTTGGAGTCTCAGTGATCCCTCACCAGCTGTCCCCTCTGAGGCACAGGGCACTGCCAGGTGTCTGCTGCACAGGGGAGGTGAAAGAGGGAAATGAAGGATGGAGATTTTTTATTTTTTCCAGTTTTCCATCTGAGAAGGCAGGAAGACCCAGGACAGCACAGACAAACATCTCTCAGGCTGGATGCTCTCTCCATGCCTGTCTCCAGTGCAATTAGAGCAGGAAGGGATGAAAGGGGCTGATGTCATCTCCTCAGAGGGAGCACTTAGAGAAAGCCAGGCAGGTGAAGGGCTCTGGCCACACCATCAGCCCCACCAGGCCAGCATTCCTTACTCATCCCTGTGCCAGCTGCTGATTCCCAGGAAAACCAGGGGTGCCAAGGGCTCAAGGAGGTCTTTAAGATCAAGGTTGTTGTGGCTGCATTTCCACAGAATTATTTGGTTTGGAGAAGACCTCTAAGGCCATCAGGCCCAAGCTGTGCACTATTCCCACCTTGTCACAAGCTCAGAGCACTGAGTGCCACCTCCAAGGGTTCCTGGGACACCTCCAGGGATGGGAACTCCAAATCTCCCTGGCAGCTCCTTCCAATGCCTGACAACCCTTTCCATGGAGCAATTTTCCCTAATATCCCATTTAAACCTCCCTTAGACAGCTTGAGGCCATTTCCTCCTGGGAAGCAGAGCTCAAGCCCCCCTTGGCTGTCCCCTCCTGTCAGGGAGTTGTGCAGAGCCACAAGGCTCATCCTGAGCCTCCTTTTCTCAGGCTAAATATCCAGAACTCCTTCCATGTATTTCCATTTCCATGTACCATGCTCCTGACAGGAGGAGGAAAAGCAGAAGTTGCAGACCCTTGGGAAAGGTAGCATTATTCAAGCAGCTGGCAGCACAGGAGCTTTTCCAAAGGCAAGGCAAAGGAGCATCCTAGGTTGGATATCAGAGGTATTGAGGCAAGACTGGGAGTGGATCTGAGGAATTCTGACCTGATGGACTGTGAAGCCCAGATTCCCAGGAAAGGACTCCTTCTGGTACAAGCTGAAGTAGAAAGGAAGAAATGCTCCCAAGCTAAAGGGATATTCCAGGTGGAAAAAGCATCCCAAGGGAGCCTGCAGGAGAGCAGGAGAGGACAAGAGTGTGGAATGAAAGGACACAGGGAATGGCTTCCCACTGCCAGAGGGTAAGGTTAGATGGGAAGGAATTCCTGGCTGTGAGGGTGGTGAGGCCCTGGCACAGGGTGCCCAGAGAAGCTGTGGCTGCCCCTGGATCCCTGGAAGTGTCCAAGGCCAGGTTGGAGCAAACTGGGACAGTGGAAGGTGTCCCTGCCCATGGCAGAGGGTGGAGCTGGATGGGCTTTAAGGTTTTTTCCAACCCAAACCATTCTGGGACTCTATAGAAAAGAAATACACATCCCACACTCATTCTGTCAGGTGCCTGCATTCCCTCAGGAATCTCAGGGCCCAAGATGGGGCAGGAAGAGGACAGCCTGTCCCCACGGAAAGGAGGAACACCAGATAGTTCAGCAAATTTGAATTTCAGCCCTGAAACAGCCTGGAGTGTTAAGTAATACCAGTTCTCCACTGGTATCTGTTTCCTGGAGCTTCTTCCCCACCACCCTTCCATCCTCAGCCTCTACACAGCCTGAGGAGCTCTGTAAATCAAGCAAGATCAGCTCAAATATCAGCACAGGCCATTTTCTCCCCCAGATGCCATCTCTCCAGCATCTCCACAAAGGAGGCTCTGTGTCCAGGGACAATGAGGCTCAGCACAGCAGCAGCCCCTGCTTTTATCCGAGGACATCTAAGATCAGGATGCCACTCCCAGGGCAGCAGAAGCTCAGTGTCCTTCCACAGGCTGCTGCCAAGGAGTCCTTAAAAACTGGGAATGGATGGGCACATTCTGCTGGAGTCACACCAGTAAATACACCTCTAGATCACAGGAGCCAGAAAAGCTCCAGAGGCTTTCCATTTTTTGCTCCGAACCTCTGGAGCTGCAGCACTGAGATCTTCCAAAAACCCTACAGAGTGATGGACAGCCCTCCTGGTTGCTCCAGGGAAGTGTCAGGCCCTCCCTGGAGCTGAGCAAACAGACCCATTTTCATGTGTCACTTTATCCTTCCCCACTCCAGATTCGGAGCTCTTATTTCCTCAGACAGGATTTCCCTTGGCTCTAGGTCTTCAAGGAGAAAGAAGTGGGATATAGGCAGAGTTCACCGAAAAACAGATATCATGGGGAGGAGGAAAAGCCTGGGAATCTATCTGGATTTACTTTAAGAGGACCTTTAAACAAGCCTGCAGAGAGGCAAATCTGCTGTCAAATCCAGTGACCTAGAGGAAAACAGAAATCCAGCCACTCTGTGGAGCAGAGCACAGAATCCTTGCCTTTCAGGGGACACAAACCCCTCCTGGCTGGAGCAACTGTGAGGTCAGGCTCCCTTCAGCAGGCAAGATGGATTTGTGCACCCTATGCACCATTTGTTATTCCACTGCCACTCCATCAACAACCCCTCCAACAGCTTTTGCAACAGGCAACTCACCCCCCCGCAAAGCCTCCAGGTGTTTACTGGGGGAAAAGAACCAGAACAGTGGAACAACCCCACTGCTCCAAGTATCACGTGAACGTCAGTGTCCTGGGGAAAATGAAATCATAACTCCCGTGGGTGACACATTGGAGGGATTTTGCTGTGTGCTAGCGATTCCTTTGTGAGGCTGGGGAACAGCTGAGAGCCGCAGAGCAAAAGAATCCCAACAACAACAACAAAGCTGGAAGGAAAAAGTGGTGACTTGTTTCATAAATAGGCAGCGAACCGGGAAGCAGGCGAGCAGAGGGCTGCTCACGAGAAACTGGAGCAGAAACAAAATATTCAGGAGGAGGATGGGGAGGGGAGAGCCAGGGCTTTAGGCGATAAAGGCAAGTGGAAGGACTAAGGAGAAGAGGCTTAAAATCACCACACGAGTGATGGGAAACCCAGAAAAAGCAGGGACACAGCTCGGTGACAATAACAAGCGGCTCGGCACCGTCCCAGCAGCGATGCCGGTGTTGGGAAGGGGCCCCCCTCGGCTGCCTTGGGCTGTTGTGCGAGGGATCTCGGGGTTTTTTTGTCTGACAAGCTGCGGAACAACAAGCCCGGTTTGCAGCGGAGCGATGGAGGGAAGGAGGGAGCGCAGCAACAATAGCAGAAGAGGCTCTGGCTGGTGACGTAATGGTTGGCATCACTCCAGGCCAGAGCAGCCCCTGCTGCTGCCACTTTCTGGTCCCTTTTGCAGAAGGGAAATCAATTAAAAAAAAAAAAAAAAAGATGCAAAACAGTCCCTCAAGTGACGCCCCCCCCCCCACACACACACACAAACACGCCGCCGTGGGTCTGGGTTGCAAAGAGGAAAATCCCACCTGGGAGCAGGGCATCACCTTGCACCCCCCAAATCCCAAATTCAGGGCATGTGCCTGTGCCCCGCCCCCCCCATGCGGGGTCTGCAGTCGGGGTACAGCCCCGCACCCCAAAGCCCTGATGCTAGGATTCTGGGCACACTTTTAGCTCACACCATCCCCCCCAAATCCCACCCCGCCCCCCAAGCTTGGATTCAGGGCACAATCCCTGCGCTTCTCCCCAAGCCTGGATTCAGGGCACAATCCCTGGGCTTCTCCCCCGAGCTTGGATTCAGGGCACAAACCTCTGCATCCCCCCAGGCTGTCCCAAAGCTTGTACCGGGGGCTGGATTCAGGGCACAATCCCTGTGCCTCCTTCCAAGCCGGGATTCGGGGCACAGCCCTGCATCCCCTCAGGCTGTCCCAAAGCCTCCACCCAGGGCAGACCCCCAGGATCGTGTCCCACCCTCACCTGGACGCTCACATCCCCATCCCATCCCAAAACCTCAGCTCCAGGGCGCTGCAAGTTTGGCGAGCCGGCTGAAGAGGAGCTTCTAACCCCGGCGTCCCGCAGGGTGGAGGTTCGGGAACGGGAATTTTGGAAGGGTTTTGCCCAAAAGCCAAAACTTACCTCAGCGAAATAGAGGTTGAGGAGGCAGAGGCTGGAGAAGAGGAGGCAGCCGGGCAGGCAGTACAGGAGCCAGTGGGCGAAGGGCTGCTGGAGGCGGAGGGCCTGCAGGGAATTCTGCAGGTAGAAGGAGAACAGGGTGGTCCTGAGGGCTGCCCAGAGCAGGCAGAGGAAGAGGCAGAGCGTGTGGTAACTCAGCCGCCGCTCGCGGTAGTAGAGCAGCAGCCAGAGCTGCAGGTAGGCGAAGAGGAAGAGCGCGGCGTAGAGCGCCGTGTGGAGCACGGTGAGCCCCAGCTCCACGGCGTAGGGCACGGCCGCCCCCTCAGCGAGGGCCATGGGGCAGCGGGAGGCACCGACCCCCTCCCTGCCTTCCCTCAGCCCCGGCTGGACACCCCCATGCAACAAAGGGGAGCTCCCCGTCGCTTTTCCCCTTCTTCTTCTCCTCCGCCTCCTCCCGCCCGCCCGGCTGCACCGCCCGCCCGCCGGCCGCCAAACAACTCCGTGCCGGGGACAGCCGGCTGAGCCCGCTGATTTGAGGGGCGGTGGCGCGCGCTCCCCATTGGCTGCCTGCCGGCCACGCCTCCGGCCCCGCCCACCCGCCGCGCCCACTGGCCGGCGCCTCCTGTCAATCACCCGCGCGACGCCCTCACCGCGCCGCCGCTTTGCTTCTTGGGTTGGCGGCGCCGCCCGCCCGCCATCCCCCCTTTTCGCCTTCCCGGGAGGCGGTGAGGGGTGAGAGGAGAGAGAGGGACGGTGAGAGGGAAGAGAGGGATGGGAGGCGAGAGGAGAAAGGGATGAAAAGGATGAGATAGGAGAGTGAGGGACGAAGGGGTGAGAGGGGCGGTAAAGGGGTGAGAGGGGCGGTGAGGAGAGCGCTGAGGGGCCTCCCGGAGGAGCCGGGGGATCTGGGCATCCCCGCAGGCAGAGTCGGGGTGCGGGAGCATCCCCGCTTCAGGCTGGGGCTGTGGCGCTGTGGGGATGTCCAGGGGTAGCTCACAGCCCCTCGGTGCGGGAGCATCCCCGCTGCAGGCTGGGGCTGTGGGGATGTCCGGGGGTGGCTCACAGCCCCTCGGTGCGGGAGCATCCCCGCTGCAGGCTGGGGCTGTGGGGATGCCCGGGTGTCGCTCACGGATCGTCTGTTCCATGCAGGCGGCCATCCCTGTGGGTGCGGGGACAGCTCCGGGACCCGCGCTGCGAAGAGATCTCGGCTCCGGACGGATCCCCTGGATACCGAGAGGCCTCGCTGCGCTCAGGGACCGCTTCCCCCGGCTGGCACAGAGCCACCCGCGCTGCTTTGGGCATCCCGGCTTTTCCAGAGGGGCAGCCGGGGCCGAGGGACGCCTCGGGGCAGGAGGCTGTCCCAGCACCGCGGAGGAGGGATGCAGGGATGAGGACATCGACCTGACCGCTGGGGACACCAGGTAGGTGACAGCCCTGAGCCGTACGGAGCTTGCTCAGTGATGTGCATCCAGCGCCGGCTGCTTTCCAGGATCTTCGGGGGGCTGCTGCCCAAGGGCAGGCTGAATGGGGCAGCAGCAGCAGCAGTGGGTAATGCTGGTTCCACCAGGGAAGCGGTGGAATTCAGCAGGTGGTGATTCCAGCGGGATGGTGATTCCAGCATGCAGAGATGCTGTCAGGGAAGGGGTGGATTCATCATCCTTGAGAGTTTTCACAAACCGTGTGCATGTGGCACTTGGGGACATGGGGTAGTGGTGGGCTTGGCAGTGCTGGGGGAATGGTTGGGCTCGTTGGTCTTAGAGGTTTTTTGCAGCCTGTGTGATTCCATGCTGCAGGCTGTCTGCTGTGCACGGGAATCAAAGCTCTCCTCTCCTGGCAGAGGCAAAGGCTGCAGTGTGTCCCTTCTGCAGCCTTGGATAGCAAGTGAGACCTAGCTGCTGGGAAGTTGGACCTGGAAGTGAAAATGAAAGTGAAACTCTTCTGGAAGTAGCAATATAAAAGACAGCCTCAAAAATCCAGGCAAAAAATCCTGTAGAAACCCATCTGAAGCACACTGGGCAACACACTGGGATGCACTTGGATGTTCCCCAAAAAGGATCCCTGTGCTTCAAGATGCTCCCACAGCTGCCCCTGTAGGCAGTAGGGTGATGGAATGAGTGCGAAGGGCCAGTGGTTATTTCAGTCCCATAATTGCAGGCTCATCCCAAAGTTCTGGAGAAGCATCTCACTGTTATTCCAGCTCCAAGTGCTGGGGAATTGCAGCTCTACCACCCTGCTCAAATCAGTTGTGTCCAAGAACTCGCCTATGGAAAATTCGAAAAGAGTTGGGTTGAGCTCTGTACCAACTAATTGGGTAATAATGAACCTGTGATAATTATCATGGGTTTGTGATAATTAACTTGTCAGCTGTGTAGGAAAAGTCTGGAGCAGGGAAGGGAAGTGTGTAGTGAAAAATGAAAAGTCAATACGATTCCAGGCAGGGAATCATGGTTTGGGTTGGAAGGGACCTTAAAACTCATCCAGTTCCTCTCCTGCCATGGCAGGGACACCTTCCACCATCCCAGGATACTCCAAGCCTCATCCAGCCTGGCCTTGGACACTTCCAGGGATCCAGGGGCAGCCACAGCTTCTTTGGGAATTCTATTCCAGGGCCTCACCACCCTCACAGCCAAGAATTCCTTCCCAATATTCCATCCAACCCTGCCCTCTGGCAGTGGGCAGCCATTCCCCCTTGGGGAATGATTGGATTCAATGATCTTAGAGGGCTTTTCCAACCTTAAGGATTCTGTCGTTTTTCTGGATCACCTAATGGAAACTTGTTTGTATGGACAAAAATGAGGGAAGAGCCATCAGTGTTCCTCTCTGCCTTGCATTTTGGAGCAGCAACAGGAGGGATATTTGTGCTGGAACATCCAGGAGAGCTGGAGAGAGAGCTTCAACCTGTCCATCCTGCTGTAGCTAAGGGATTGAGCCAGCTCCATGTGGATTTAGGGTCTGGTTTGTGCCCTCCCTGCCAGGAAATTTGGGAGAGCAGCTCCCTGGTTAAGTGCTGCCAGAAGGGCATGGAGGGCAGGTGAGAATCCTGCCAAAAATCTGTGCCAGCGGGGTATGGGGTGAATGTCCTGCTGCAAAGAGAGGCCTGGTTTGGGTCAATCACCACAGGAGAGCTTCAAGTGACTCCATTTAGGAGCATCCTAAATGCTCCTGGTTTAGGAACATTATCTAGGGAGTTAAAACTTACCAGCTGAGGTCTCTGCAGGTTGGGAGAGGATGGAATGGGATAAAATTAACAAGGAGCAACAGGGTAGTGTATTTCTGGTGAGACACTGGCACAGCATTCCCAGAAAAGCTGTGGCTGCCCCTGGATCCCTGGCAGTGTCCAAGGCCAGGTTGGACAGGGCTTGGAGCAACCTGGGATAGTGGAAGGTGTCCCTGCTATGGCAAGGTTGGAACCTTCATTTTTAAGGTCCCTTCCAACCCAAACCATTCTGGGATTCTGTGATGATATTTGGACAAGACAAAGTGTAGATTTTACATCACTGGCATTAAAGTCCAGGCTGGTGGTGTGTTGGACTCCTGAGCACTGAGAATTCCAGGCTTTCCGTGCTGCCAGGCTCTGACCCCCAAGCAAACCCTGCATTGAGCTGAGGCCGTGGAAAAGGCTCCCAAAATTGAGTGACAGCGCTGNCTGTGTCTCTCGAGCATTTAATCCCGGCTCTAACAAAAAAGAAGATAAGAAACCCGTAGTGGTGTTTCTCCCAAATCCAGGGAATCCCATGGATGATAGAGGTGGTACCAGCTGGCTGTGCAGTCCATAATTCCTGTAGGGCAGCAGTTCATCCTTGTCTTGTGACTCTTAAATCCCACCCCACAACACCCTCCCTTGGGGAAGCTCATCTTCCTCAGTGGTAAATCTTGGCTGCTGAGATCTATGTGAGGAAAAGTGTCAGGGAAAGCAGCTGGGATCAGTGGTTATCCCAGCCCATGGATTCCACTGCAGGATTCCCAAGCAAAACTGATGTGGCACAAGCAATTTATGGCCTCACAAGAGTTTGGGCTGGATATCTCTGGTGGATTTGGTTTCACTTCAAGTCTCCTCCAGTGACCTTAACCACCTTGCCTGGCTCTGCCTTGGAATTATGACAGTGGAAACATGAACCAGGCCTGGCATTCCACCAGTGGTGTGCTAGGCTGGCCCTTGTCCGTGGGCTTAAGGTTTCCCAGCAGAGAGCCAGAGCTGCTTCACACATCCATGGTATTTTCACACATCTCAGGCAATCCTGCAAGTGTCAGTGGTACAGGGTCTTGGCTGTTTCCAGCCCTGGGGTGTTAATTTTCCATTGATGGGAAAGAGGTGATGGAGGAAATGGCCTAAAAGCTGAATATTCAGGTGTGGGTTGATGGGGAGCAGAGGGAAAAGCTGCTGGGTGGGATGGAGTGATGAGGAGGTGAGCAGGGAAGGGGTGAGCACACATTTTTCACTGGATCCCAGAATGGTTTGGGTTGGAAGGGACCTTAAAGCCCATCTCATTCCAACCCCCTGCCATGGCAGGGATATTTTTCACTATCCCAGGCTGCTCCAAGCCCTGTCCTTGGACACTTCCAGAGATCCAGGGGCAGCCACAGCTTCTCTGGGAATGCTGTGCCAAGGCCTCACCACCCTCACAGGGAAGAATTCCCCGTTCCCACTATTCCATCCATCCCTGCCCTCTGGCAGTGGAAGCCATTCCCTGTGTCCTGTCCCTCCATTCCTTGTCCCCAGTCCCTCTCCAGCTCTTCTGGAACCCCCCTTAAGCCCTGGAAGGGGCTCTGAGGTCTCTTTGGGGGCTGGAGTTATGTTTTGAACTGCTGAGCCTCTCCTCCAGGTATAATCCTGTGACATCTTTGAGTCCTTGGAGGCTGCTCCTCTTCCTTCCATGACAGTGAGCTCTCCCATTTGACCTGGGCTCATTCCCACGTGCCAGGATTGTGTTTATTTTTCCATCCTGCCGTAGCCAAGTTTGTCATTTAATAAACCTCACCCCCCCAGCCTGATCCCTGTCCCCTCTGTAAGTGAGGGGAACAGATGGGAGGGCACGGGACCAGAAATGCCTGACACTGCCCAAAGCTGGAAAGGAGACAACTGGAGATTTTGAGATGAAAAGAAAAAGAAAAATTAATGTGTTCCCACTTCTGTTGTGCCTTCAGGGCTGATCCAAACCCCTCAGCTCCTGGAGAAGGAGCCTGTGAAGGCCGAGTGTGCCTGTCAGTAACTCCTGGCTCCTGGAGCATGGCAGAGGATCTTTCCCTGCTTGTTTTTGGAGTGTTGGAGCTTGGGTTGATCCCAGGGCAGCCGTGGTGAGCTGGCAGCTTCTGCCAGGCTGTTGGAGGGAGTGACAGCCCATGGACACAGGGGTGTTTGTTGAGGGAAGCAGCTGCAGCTCGTGATGCAAATTCTGCATGGATTCAGTCCCAGCTTTGTCCCTTTGTTGAGCAGGGAGCAGCCACGCTCCAGCAGCAGAGAGCAATCCCTGAGGAGCAGGTTGGGAAGGAATGGAGTGGGAAGAAGGTGGCTTCTCATCCTTTAACCTCCTCACATCATCTGCCATGGTGTGAATCCCAAAATCCCAGATTTGTTTAAGTTGGGAGGCACCATCAATCATCTTATTCCATCCCATGGACACAGACACTTCCCACCAAACTCAATCTGTTCAGGAGAATTCACACTTAATAAATGTATTCTCTGGGAAAGGTGGCTGCTAAGAAGTGGCAAAATCAGTAGCCAGAAACAGAAAAGATTTTACAGAATTCTTGTCTGACTTATTGCTACACTTATTTTAGGTCAAGGGTAATCTGATTTTTTAATTAATCCTTTAAAGGTTAAATTGTATAGAACGTCTGATCACAGAGTAAAGAAAAAAAACCCAGCAGTATATATAAAAATAGCATCCATTTAAGTTACATAAATCCTTATAAATATAAGAGAGAAATCAGTTATTATATAAAAAAAAAAAATTCAGAACATGTGTTCCTGAAGCACCAGCAGAACATCCTCATGCTAAGGACTTCAGCTAGAAAATCTTTATAAATATACCTGCAAAATTCTTCCTCACTCTGACCAGAAACAAGTGTCACAAGATGCACATCTCTATTTTGCACTGAAACAGGAGCTCTCCCATTTGAATCTCAAATGGCCATTTGCTTTTTGGCAACCACAACGTGTCCCATCCCTTTGCAAACACCTTTCAGGGCCACATAAATTCTGTTGGCATCCTCGAAGCTTTTGAGCAGGAATTGAGACAGTTTGGGCGGGGGTTTGTGGATGATGCTGTCACTGCTTTGATGCCTGTGTATAGAATTTTTGTTTGACTCAAAAGAAATAAAAAGGAGGGAGGAAAATCAGCCCTGAGCTGAAACCACTGAGGGTCTGTGCACTTGAAGGTGCCACTCAGAGGGAAGAGAGTGGCCTCTGCTGTCCTCTCTGCAATTGTCTGAGTCACCTGTGGATTGAGTGACTAATTCATAATATCCTCAAGATGTTTGTGTCATATTAATAATAATTTCCACAGTTGGAAATTATAGTCATGTAACAGAGACTAAAACAGAGAAACACTCATATATGTGTTTGTGTGTGTTTATGTATTTTTTATATATATAATAGATATTTTTTAATTTTTTTTCCTCCAGTTGTGACTCTCCTGTGTCTGTAGCTGAGAGTAGCCATGTCAGCCCAAAAGGAGAGATGGATTTCTTCCTTGGTTTTCCTTCTCTTCTGTGCCTCCTCCATCCCAAACTGTGGAAGTGCCAGCCTGCAGCAGGAGCCGAGCCCCCAGCATTATTTCAGTGGCTTGGAAACTGGAAAAACATCCTTGGCTTTTTTCACTCCCAGTGGTACGTGTTTAATGTGAATTTCCATCAGCCTGAGGGCTCAGCAAGGCTTGGGTGAGAGTGGAACAATCACAGAATCCTGGAATGGTTTGGGTTGGAAGGATCTTAAATCTCCCCCAGTCCCACCCCCTGCCATGGGCAGGGACACCTTTCACTATCCCAGGCTGCTCCAAGCCCTGTCCAACCTGGCCTTGGACACTTCCAAGGATCCAGGGGCAGTCACAGCTTCTCTGGGAATTCTATCTCAGCCCCTCTCCATCCTCCCAGCCAGGAATTCCTTCCCAATCTCCCATCCATCCCTGCCCTCTGGCAGTGGGAAGCCATTCCCTGTGTCCTGTCACTCCATCCTTTGTAAAGAGTCTCTGTTTATCTTTCTTGTTGGCTGCTTCAGGCACTGGAAGGCTGCAATTAATTCACCCCAGAGCCTTCTATTTTCCAGCTCTCAGCCTTTCCTCTCCCAGAACTGCTCCATCCCTCTAATCAACTTGTGGCCCTCCTCTATGGAGAGGCAGTTCTGGAGATTTTTTAACCCAAAGGGGTTTTGAAGAGCTGGTCGAGCACTGTGTTTGCACAGTTCCAAGTGCTCCTGACAGGCAGGGACCTCTTGATCTGGTTTCTTTCCTGGCTGTGTCCTCAGGCACTGGCCTTCAAACATCTTCATTCATTTTCTGGATTATTTTCTGGAGATTCTGTGGGGGAGAAAGCCAGTTTCCTAAGGAATTCTCCCCTCTCCCATAATACCTGCTAGAAAAAGGAGAATCCCTTTCATGAGGGAGAACTAAAGGCTGTCATGGATTAGGAGAAGATCCTTGGCCTTGCTTTTGTTTGTAGTTTCCCAAAGACATTGGCTTGGGCTGAGGGACATCTCCCACATCTCAGTGTGTGGCAGCAGGATACTTTTCACCTTGAGGACTTGCAGAGGATTTTTTTGTGTGTGTGTTTTTCAGTTTCTCCTGGTGCCCAGCCCTTCCTGGAGCAGATTGAGAGCTCAGCTGAGGCCCTCCAGGACTATGGTGTTTCTGTGGTGAAGGTAAATGGGGCTCAGAGAAGCTGCTGGGTGGGATGGAGTGAGTAGGAGATGAGCAGGGAAGGGATGAGCACAGATTTTTCAGAGAATCATGGACTCACAGAACAGCTTTGGCTTTCAGGGTCCTTAAAGCTCATCTCTTTCCACCTCACCTTCCATGGGCAGGGACACCTTTCACTATCCTGGGTTGCTCCAAGCTCTGTCCAGCCTGGCCTGGAACATTTCCAGGGATGGAAAATCCACAACCTCTCTGGGCAGCCTGTTCCAGTGTCCATATTCCATGATGGATGAGGCTGGTTAACTTCTTTTCAGCTCAGTGCAATAAATATTTCATACAAAGGAGTTTTTAGCTGAAATTTTGTGCAGATTCACGTGAGGGAATTACAAATTCAGGCAAGTGTAATTAGACTCCAAGAAGTGCTTATATATTTATATTTGGATTTATTTCGCTTTCTCCAGCTACAGATCAAGTTCAGTAAGGAAGCACTGATCTGTCACTTTGAATATGCTGGGCAGGTCATGGGGTCTTTTGATCCCATCTAACCCAGCAGACTGAGCTGGAAAACTGAAATACAGACTCTACTTTCTATCTCTAGTCTCTATTTTGGTGGATTTTCCCTCACAGAAGGTTTGGAAAGGCTGGATTTACACTCTTGAGTGGAAGAAAGTTGTAGGGGCTGTGTGTGGTCATTGTGGGGCTGAATGTATAATTACAAGCATTTGCTCTCTAGGTGAATTGTCCCCAAAAGGATGTCTCAAGATATTGTGGAAAAGAAAATGCACTAAAGAAAGCTTTCCTGTTCAGGTGAGGGGCATTTCTGGGCACTGCACTGCATTTTTTTTCCAGTGCAAATGTTTGAAAGAAGCACTGGCAGCGATCAGAGATGTCTGTGGAGGAATGAGAAGAGCCATGAGGACAGCAGTGACCTGCATAGCTTAGCCATGGGTACCCCCAAAATTCCAGCACAGGCAGAGGAGATGCTTTGTTCTCAGTGTGAATTCTCCCATACTGCCCCAAATTCCTTGGAGCAGCAGAGGGATGAGCTGTGGAATGAAACCACAGGAGAAACCCTCCATCAGTGTTCTCCTGTTCCTTTGACCTCCCACCCCCAGAGCTATACTCAGGCCACAAGATTTTGGGTCTAGTCCAAGAAAGAAACACATTTTGGTGCTCTCCTTGTTGGTGGGGTTAACTCTTCTGCTCTGGATGGGAAGGTTCAGCTCCTGGTCTCTCCAAGAGTTGTCACCTGGAAGCTTTTCCATGTATCAGCTCAGTTCTCATTTTCTGTTGTGCTGATAATCATGGAATAATTAAGGTTGGAAAAGACCTTTAAGGTCATGAAGTCCAACCATTCCAAAGACCTTTTAAAGTCATCAAGTTCAACCATTCCAAAGACCTTTAAGGTCATCAAGTTCAACCATTCCAAAGACCTTTAAGGTCATCAAGTCCAACCATTCCAAGGACTCTTTAAGAATCATTGAGTCCAGCCCTTCCCCCAGACTGCCAAGGCCACCATGTCCCCAAGTGCAGCAGGAACCTGCTCAACCGGGCTTGAACGATTCCCAACTCGGATCAAAGACATCTCAAGTGTGTTCTGCCATTTCTCCACCATCCTCCCTCCTCCTTCTGTGCCTGCCTTGGCTCCCTTGTCCTGTGTGATCCCTGCAGTGAATCTCTCTCAGCTCCTTTGGTGACTCTCTCTTCCCTCCTCAGAGGAAACCGGCTGATCCGAGAGTTCCCCACCGACGCCCTGTTCGATGTGAACTCCATCGTCGCCAACGTTTTGTTGTGAGTCCAGACCACATCCCACTCTCTGAAATCCTTTTCCTTTCTGCTCCCACTAAATGCCAACCCCAGGTCCCTAGTCAAGCTTCTCTCTTCATTATGGTTTGGCCCTGTTAAACCTTTTCTCTTGAGACGACTCACCAGCACACACCTGGGCACCTCCAGTTGGCTGTGAATGCTTAATCTGCCAGCAAGAAGCTGGAATTTTACCCCTTTTTTTCCCATCATGATTGTGTGGCTGCAAATTTACTCTTCAACCAGTTGCTAATGAGGTTTCTTCTGCCTCCTCAGTGCCCTGCTCTTTAATGAAGTTAAATACATTGAAACGCTGGCAGACCTTGAGAACATTGAAAATGTTTTGAAAGGGAAGTCCAACATGGTCTTTGCCTATGTACCAGCTACTGGGACAGCAGGTATGGACACTCACTTTTCCATCTTTCCTCTCTTCCTCTAGCCTTTTTTTTTTGGTAGAATATCCAGGAGCTGAGTTTCTGACCCAAAATCTTGCAAATGGAAACCTGCAAGGGCCACCCAAGCCACAGGATCTCTACTTCCATATGTCTTGCTTTGTTTCCAAAGGGATCAGTTGCACCAGAAAAGTTTTGCTGGGAATCTAAATCTTTAGAGGACTTGGAGAGGGAAAGCAAGCCAGTGGTTGCTGTCTTAAAAATAATAAATCCCTGGGCTTAAAATAAATAAATCTGGCTCTGCAGTGGAATGGATTCTCACACAGCACCTGTTTGCTGGGGATCAGGAATGAGATCCAGCTCCAGTTGCTCACTTCCCTTCACAGTGTGTTTTCAGACAGACTCTGTGATGTTGTACCAAAAGTTTCTGAAAGGCTGGGGTTTGATATTTGCACCTGAGATGTGGAGAAAGCAGAGCTGAGTTCACCTTGCCTTTCCCTTTGCAGAGCACAGAGCTGTGATGGAGGCAGCTTTTGTCTATGGCACCATCCACCAGTTTGTCCTGACGACTGAGGCAGCACTGCTGAGAGCCACCAGGTACATCCAGACACACCCCCACCATGGGGAGCTGCTTCCCTGCTCTGTTTGCCTCACTCCTGGTGTCCCAGGTTCCCAAATCAGCTCTGGGATGGCAGTAGGATGCTGTGCCAAGGCTGGACAGTCAGATCTGTTTTCCAAAAGCTGCTGGTTGTGTTCTTGGCCTTGGGGTAGCCTTGCTGGTTGTATTGGGTGGGATTTCACAGGAGAAGAGCCCTCTGTCTCCTTTCCATGGCTGATGGATCAAACCTCAGCCATGGGTTTTCAGGAGAGTTGATGTTAAAATCCTAAAGCACTCCCACCTTGTGCTGTGATATCCTAGAGCAAGAACTGTGGCACTGCTCATGGATTTGGGAATTCCCTTCCCAGGAGGAGCTGCTTTAGAATGGCAGATCCTTCCATGTGACTGCTGCTGTGACCTCCTGCAGCCAGGAATGTGAGGGAGGCAGTGGGAGCATCACATGGGGTGTTGCTTCCTCAGCCCACAGTGTGCCCAGCTGGCCAAGAGGCCAATGGCACCTGGCTTGTACCAGCCTGTGGCTGCAGGCCCAGGGCAGAGATTGTCCCCCTGTGCTGGCACTGCTGAGGCCACACCTCAGATCCTGGGGACAGCTCTGGGCCCCTCATGACAAGAAACACTGAGGGGCTGGAACGTGTCCAGAGAAGGGAACAGAGCTGGGGAAGGGTCTGGAGCACCAGGAGAGGCTGAGGGAGCTGGGAAAGGGGCTGAGCCTGGAGAAAAGGAGGCTCAGGGGGGACCTTGTGGCTCTGCACAAGTCCCTGACAGGAGAGGACAGCCAGGGGGGATCAGGCTCTGCTCCCAGGGAACAGGGACAGGAGGAGAGGGAATGGCTTGAAATTGTACCAGAGGAGATTTAGATTGGATATTAGGGAAAATTTCTTCCTGGAAAGGGTTGTCATGTCAGAACAGGCTGCCCAAGGTAGTGGTGGAGTCTCCATCCCTGGAGGGATTTAAAAGCTGTGTGGATGTGGCACTTGGGGACACGGCTCAGTGATGGCCTTGGCAGTGCTGGGGGAACAGTTGGACTCCATGATCTTGGAAGGCTTTTCCAACCTTAATAACTCCATAATGATTTACCTGGGATTTTGTCACAGGTGACACCAGAGCAGGCACCAGGGTGGCCCTTCCCGAGGTGCCATTCCATCCTTGCAGGATTTCGGGGAATTGTGCTGTGGCTCCCACTAGATGGCACGGTTGTCATTGCACAGGAATCGCCTCAATTCTCCTTAAAGCAGCGCCACCACCTCCCGAGCTGCTGGAATGGTGGGAGCTTCTCCAACAGGAAGAGCTTCCAGCCAACAGAGGCAGTAGGATTTGAGGTCTTAATAGTGCACTTTGCTCTTCCAGGGAGAGCTCTTAAATCTTTATCCAAAGAAGGTCATCCCTGTTTTAGGGGCAAGGAGCAGGTGCATCAGAAAGGGAAAGTGACTTCCCAAAGTTACCATAGGCCAACAGCAGGGATGGTGTCACAGTAACCAGGGACACCTTTCACTATCCCAGGTTGCTCCAAGCCCCATCCAGCGTGACCTGGAACACTTCCAGGGGCAGCCACAGCTTCTCTGGGCACCCTGTGCTTGGGTCTTCCCACCCTCCCAGCCATTCCTTCCCAATCTCCCATCCATCCCTGCCCTCTGGCACTGGGAAGCCATTCCCTGTGTCCTGTCCCTCCATCCCTTGTCCCCAGTCCCTCTCCAGCTCTCCTGGAGCCCCTTCAGGCCCTGCCAAGGGGCTCTGAGCTCTCCCTGGAGCCTTCTCCTCTCCAGGTGAACACCTCCAGCTCCCCCAGCCTGTTCCACCACCCTGCCAAACCCTGAGCTTGAGGATAACCTGTGAAACACATCAGCAAACCTGGTCCTTCTGTCAGGACACTTTGAACCCCTGCTCAGGGTGGGTTTTGTTTCCTCTCTCACAGCCATGATGACCCCGATGTCTCTTCTGCCTGCCTCTTGTTCTGCCACTGCCAGCAGGCCACAGAGCCAGCCCAGCCCTGCAGGAGAACGGCCCTGGCACAGCCCCTGACCCTACTCAACATCCACAGGCACCTCAAGCTCATGGGGGCTCCACTGGTGGTAGGATGGGGAAGGAGGAGCTGCCAAGGCCCTGGGTGGGAGGGCAGGGAGGGGTGTGAGGATGAGGGCGGTGGGAGCAGAGAGAAAGGCTGGGTGTGGGAATCTGCCCCTTCCAGGGTGGGTCCAGGCAAGGAGCAGGAATCATCTGGTGCAGCTGCCTCACCAATGCAGGGCTGGCTAAAATGTAAATAAATAATTGAGGGTGTTTTCCAAATGACTCTTAAGCACTGCCCAGCTCAATGTGAAGCTTGTTCCAGTGCTCTTGGTAAAGAAACCTTCCTGATGTTCTGTCTAAACCTCCCCTGATGCAGCTTTGAACCATTTCCACATGTTCTATCCCTGGATACTCTGTAGATATCAGTGTTTCCCTCTCCACATGCCCTCAGAAAGCTGCAGAGACCAATGGGGTCATCCCTCAGCCTCTTTTTCTCCAAACCAGACAACCCCAAAGACCTCAGCTTTTCCTGTAGGCTCTCTGCAGGAGTTTCAGCAACTCTGGAATTTGATATCAGTCCTTTATGCCTTGGTGATCACAAGGAGCAGAAGGTTCCCTCCTATTTCCTCCTTCCAGAGGAGGCAGAGAACTTCAGCAGCCTCCTGTTCCCAGTGATCATCCCTGCCCATCCAAAAGGATCAGTAGATGAGCTGGGAATGCTCCTTCAGCCATTTTCCTGGGTTTAGGCCCATGGAGGGAGAGCACTTCATCAAGCACCTCTGTGCTGTCATGAAGCAACAAGTGGAGATTTGACATCTGGAATTACTAAACCACCAAAAAGAAAAAAAACCAAACCCCCCCCCCACAAAATAAAGCCCAACTTTTTAACAGGGAAGGTCGTGACATGTTGGAACAGTTTAACTGGAGTCATGTGGGTTCTGCTTCCATGGATGTTTTAGAATTGGGGCTGGAAGCTTTTTCCTGAGGATTTCTGTGGCTGGGGAAGAGCTGGGGTACCTTCAACTTGGACTGTTCTCCAGACAGAGGTTGCTGAGGACCCAGAGAAGATCTCCACTGTCCACTTGCAGCTCGGGCTGCCCCTGGTGTTCATCCTGAGCCAGAAAGAGACCTATGAGGCTGACAGGAGGACAGCAGAGTTTGTGGCCTGGCAGCTCTTGGGGAAAGCAGGAGTTGCCCTTTTGTCCAGGTATTTCTCTCAGGTGTTTTGGGGTTCTCCTTGCTTTTTGTGGGGTTTCTGAGCTGGGTTACCCCAACATCAAGATGACAGTCAGTGGGCTCAATCACACTTGGATGAGAGGAGAGGAGGTAAAACCAGGGGCCATCCTGTATGGGGTGTTTAATATTTAAGGATTTGTCCAGAATTGTATTAATTTGGAAGCATTGCTGGCTTAAGGGTGGAAAAATATTCAGACTAAAAGAGATTTTGGAGAGGGAACTTGGCACTGATGGAATTAGGGCAGAGAGAGGAGGGGTGACCTTCCATGTCGCATCATCTGATGTTCACCTTGTGTTTTGGAAGGGACCTGGTAGATCTGAACGTTCTGCACCGGTCAAACGTCGCCCTCAAGACACCAGAGGAGGTTGGATGCTGGATTTCTTTACTGGACAACTCTTAGCTCTGGAGAGGGTGGTGGGATGTTGCTCATCTCTGGTATTAATTTG
Organism: Pycnonotus jocosus; assembly: GCA_013400435.1. Taxonomy (NCBI): domain Eukaryota; kingdom Metazoa; phylum Chordata; class Aves; order Passeriformes; family Pycnonotidae; genus Pycnonotus; species Pycnonotus jocosus. The sequence goes on from VWYP01032472.1 coordinate 29,477, forward strand.
ACAGCATTCACTGGAGCTTGAGGGGAAGTGTCTTTCCCAAGTTGCACACATGTGTGCAACAGGTTATCCAGAGAATCTGTGGGTTTCCCACCCCTGGAAGTGTCCAAGGCCAGTTTGGACAGGGTTTGGAGCAGCCTGGGATAGTGGAAGGTGTCCCTGCCATGGCAGGGGATGGAACTGGGTGATCTTTAATGCCCTTTCCATGATTTGGGTGCTGCAGAGCTGTTGTGCCTGCTGGTAAAGAGAAAATAGTGAGATTATTTTATTTATCAAAATATTGAGTGACATCTCCTTAAGGCAACACAAGGTTGTGAACGACATCCAAGTGCAAACTTCCCAAAGATTTGGACTCCTGAAGGCCTTAGGAAAGGCATCAAAAGATGGGAGAGGGGCTGAGTGTGAAACAAAGAGTGAACAACCAGAGGTCTGTGCTGAGCTGAGCTAAGCCAGTGCCTCTGGTGAGCTGGGAACAGGGCAGGGTGTGAGTTGAATGAGGTTGATCAAGATGAGTTAAACTCTGGAGGGACCTGACCCAGCTTGTGAGGCAGGCTGGGAGTGGGTGCTGGCAGATGCCAGGGATGGCCCAGATTACCTGAACTGTCACATTTGTGATTTCAGGTGCAGGATCAGACCTGAGCATCCCCTGAGGGCTTCCTGTGGCCTGCTGAGAGATGTGCACGTTGGGTGGCTCTGGGAGCCCGTGGGAGGTGCCAGCACTTTGTCATTTCTCTCAGCTCCTGATGAACTTCCAATTTTCTCTCCAGTGCCTTGGTCTGAGCTGGTGCCAGCACTGGTTTTAAGCTGACAAGGTCTCATTTCTGAGAAATTCGTGTTGCTTTCTTGCTTCTTTCCATGGGCTGGCAGTCCCTGTACACTTGGGAACATTTCTCCTGACTGAGCTCCATGAGATAAAGGATTTTTTGTGCTGGTTTCCCAGGCTGTGATGGGCTCCTCTGACCCAGCCTGACCCCTCTCATGAGGAGACATCCAAGTGTCCTCTGTACTTCCCTGCTCTCCTTCCCTGCTTGGCCACTGGGATTTTTCCTGCAGTGTTGGATCTGAGTTCAATTGCTGGGAGATGGGGCTGGTGTTCACTTTCACCACAGGATCCTTCATAGCCACATTTACTTCCTCACAAGGAAACATCAGGCTGATGAGTGAAAAAAACTCATGTACAGGAGAAATTGGGTCAAAGAAACATAACCCAGACATTCCCCTCTTTGGCAGCTCCAGGGATCTGTGGCATATCCCAAAAAATAAGGAGATGATGCCCCATCAGGCTTGAGTTTGGTCTGCAGCCAAAATAAGCAGAAGGGGATTTTGTGCTCCCACTGATTTATTGTTTTCCTCAGGGAATGCCAATCCAATACCTGGTCTTGGAAGACACTGATGAAGTTATAACCCTGGTGGAAGATAAGAACAAGGTCAAACAAATCCAGGAGGATGAGCAGGAGGAGGAGGAGGAGGAAAATGAGGATGAGAAAGAGAACAACAATCAAGGTGTGCAATTAATCAGTGAAAAGCTGATTGTCATCAGACAGAAGGTGCAATCAGCATCAGCCATGGCAAAGCATCAGAGAACACTTGCAAACCATCACAGTCACTTCATGGTGGCCACAAAGTGGCTCTTTCATTCTCTGAGGTCACTGGAATATGATAGGTTTGATTTTTAGTGGAAACACCAGGGAGAAAAATCAGAGCTGTTAGAGGAGCAGGAGCTGTGTGAGGGGCAGGAATGTGCTTGGATGCATCAGCTGCAGAGGCATGGGGGGCTTAAAGTGCACCCAGCACTGTCCTCTACAAGCATCTGAAAATTATCCATTCCTCTGGAAAGGTTTGGGAGACATTTTTGTAAGAACAGATCCAGACTTGCTCCCTCCAGGGAGAAAACTCTGATCCCTGCAATGTGGAATTGAAAATGCACAGATCTCTGTGCAAAACTGGGGGTGTTTTCTTAAAAAAGGGGGGTTCCTAGAGGAGCCTGAAGAGTATTGTTCCAATCCAAGGGCAGAGCTGGTGTGAGGTGGGATTAGGGCATTTTGGGGGGTTTGTCTGTGTGGCTGTGCCTCCTCTCCCAAGATTTCACCCCACATCTCTGCTGAGGGGTTCTGGATTACAAAATCATGCCCTGGGATGGCCCAGGGGGCTGCAGTTCCCCCTGCCCTGGACACACCTGTGGATCCCTTGCAGATATTCAGGATGACCAGGTGGTGGAAGCAGTTTCCAGGGACAAGAAGAGAGAGCTGCCCCTGGAGCAGATCCTTGTCCTGACAGAGGAGAACTTCCACTCTTCCCTCTCAGAGGCTGCCCAGACAGTGGTGCTGTTCTATGCCAGCTGTGAGTATCAAATGTGGCCTGGTGGTTCCTTCTCTCACTTTGGGATGCTCTCTGTGCTTTCCATGATCCTGGAGAGATCCTGGAGACAAGTTTTGACCATTAATCCGTGCCACATTCTGTCCCATGAGCACTAATAACAATCAGATTAAAGCAATTCCTCTCATTAGCTGATGATAGCAGTCTGATATTTAGAGAGTGATACTGATAAATACCAATCTGATGTTTAGAGATTTTTAACCTTCATTTTATAGGAAAAGAATGTGGGACAAGAGGGAAAATTAATCTAGCATGGATTCACAGGCTGGCCTGGACAGTCTGGCTGCTGTCTGCTCAAGCATAAAGTTACATTTTCCTTATTTATTTCAAATCTTACAGAGCTTGAAGCACCTCAGGGTGCAGAGATTCACACTGTGACATTGTCAGGGAGCAAGGTGGGGCTGGCTGTCCCCTGGCTGTCCCTCAGGGCTGTGTTTCCCCTCTCCTGTGTTTCAGGGGAAGCCGTGTCCCTGGCAGTGCTGCGCTCTTACTTCGAGGTGGCCGCTCTCCTGAAGGGTAAGGAGCCCCTTTCTCCTGCTCCTCTTGGCAGCAGGAACCCAGACATTGATGGTACCTCATTCCCTCACCTGGAATACACTGATTTTTTCCCCCTCAGACTCCTAAAGGAAAGTCATATCCACACCAGGTTGTTTAGAAACACTCCTTTGTGTCTTATTTAGGGATCTTTGCAGAGTCTCTGCTCTCAGGGAAAAAAAACCACAGGACAGGAGGAAATAACCTCAAGTTGCACCAGGAGAGGTTTAGGCTGGATATTAGGGAAAAATTCTTCATGGAAAGGGTTGTCCAGCCCTGGCACAGCTGCCCAAGGCAGTGGTGAAATCCTCATCTCTGTGGGATTTAAAAGCCATGTGGATGTGGCACTTGGGGACAATGGACAGTGCTGGGGGGAATGGTTGGACTCAATGATCTTGGAGGGCTTTTCCAAGCTAAACAATTCCATGCTGTTATGATCCTGGAAACATTCAAGGCCAGGCTGGATGGGGCTTGAAGCAACCTGGGATAGTGGAAAGTGCCCCTGCCCCTTCCAATCCAGATTACTCTGTGATCCCATTTGATGGGCACAGTGACTGCACGAGGGAGAATTTGGGAAGGGCCAAGGCAGAATCCCAGTGCCAGTGGGTGACACAGAGCAGCAAACAGCAGAAACTGTGACCTAGAACACGGAAACAGGGTCCTGTTTGTGCCCCTCAGGGCCCAGGAGATCAATGTGCTGGGTGGCATCTCAGCTCTGCTGGAAAAAGGAGCTGTGATTATCCCTGGCTTTGCAGGAAAATGGGACAGACAGGTGTGGGCAGGCCCAGATCCAGTGGGCAGGACAATGCCACAGTTCCAGTGATGGTGCCTCCAGGGCTTGCAGACTGGCTCAGTTATGTGGGAATTCTCACAGGTGGCCACAGAACTCCAGAAATAACACAGTGATGGTGAACAGTCAGCAGCACTTAGAGAACATCAGGGAATCTGGGAACAAAGGCAGGAGGGAGGGATCCTTCAGGAGAGTCTGTGCAGTGTAAGCCCCACATTCAGGCCTTCAACCCCATCCCACTCTTTTGTGGGCAGAGGTGGGTTCTTGCATGGGCTGAATCTCTCCCAGAGGTGCCTTTTTTCTCCCTCTGGCTGCAGGGGACACTGAGGTGGCTTCATCCCTCTGCAGCAGAATGGGGAAAGCACGTGGATCTGGGCAAGAGCTATTCCAGCACCTCTGGAGGTGGCTGGTACCTTCTCCTGTTGTTTTTTTCCTCCATCAAGGCTCATTTTTCCTGGTGCTGGCAGCCCCTGGCACTGGGCACTGTGTCCTGCAGGATTCAGCAGTGGTGGGGACATGAATGGAGTGTGCAGAGGACCCCACAGTGTTCTGGGAAGCAGCTGCAGTGAAAGCTGCTTCCAAAAAGCTCTTCTGGGAATGCTGCAGACAGTGCTGAGGGCTGGAGGAAAGCAGCTCTGCATTCATGGTTTGCATGAAGGGAAAGTCACTGGCAGCTTTGATCTGGACTGAAATCCCAGGAATAAACAGGAAGGGACAGGAGAAGTTGTTGTTAGAGATATTGAGGTTGGTGGTGGTTTGGGGTTTCTTTTGGACTTCCCCAGCAGCCAGAGCAGCTAAAGGAGCAACACAGGAGAATCTGTGGGTAAAACCCAGCCCCTTCCCAAGCCAGTGGCCAACCCTTGGTGGGTCCTGCACTGCCAGGATTTCACCGTGTGCGTTCTGAATCACTTGATAACAATCTCGGGGCAGGGGAGCAGCCACAGACAGATTCTCAGCAGAGATCATGAACTGCCTGGGGTCAGGGCCTTTCCTCTGTGATCACTGAGGTCTCTCCAAAGACTCCCAGGCCAGATGTGACCCCGTGGAATGACTCCAGTCTGATTTCTCTGCTGTGACCTCGGGGCAGACACAGAACAGCTGCATTGGTGGATCTGGAGATCCTTTTTCCCTGCTGCTAAAGGAGCCTCAGGGAATTGGGAGAACCAGAAGAAAGGAGCTGGAAAACCTCAGAGGATGCTGTTCCCTGTGCTCTCAGTGATGGCTGGATCAGGAAGACCTTGAGCTGTGCAGGACCGACAATAAAACACGGGGTATGGCTTGGGGCACTCTCAGCTCCCCAGAAGTGCTGGTATTCCTGCCTGCTCCGGGGTGGAGCTTCTTTCCCAAGGGCTGGGAATCCACAAGCAGCTGTGTGAGGAGTGAATCACCCGTGCTGGAGGCACATTTTGAGTTGCAGAAGCAGGTCCTGCTCCAGATGCCAGTTCTTTGTGCAAAATGGCACAGAGAATGGGCCATGTGTGATCAAACACACGGGAATGGGGGAGGCTGGAGGCTGCAGTGACCCCTGAATCATCCCATAGCAGATGCTCAGCAGATCCTCACCAAGTGCAGTTTCCAGCCCTCAAGTGTTTTCCATTTGTTGAGAGATCCAGTTTAGCAGGAGACAAAGAGGAGCATCTCTTCCTTGCTGAACTGAGCATTTTTTTACCCTTGGAGCAAGAATTTCTCAGTCCCACTGGGGTTCACTGCTGCACCCCTGCTTTGCTTTTGCAAGATGGGAATTTTTGGAAGCAGCAGGGTTAAGAGCAGAGGGCATGAAGGTGAGAAAGTGCTGAGCATTTCTTGGGTTGATTATTGGCCTTTTTTGCAAAGAAGAGAGGAAATCAGTATCTAAGAAGAGCAATATATTGTGATGAAAAATGGTTCTGCTTCCCTCCTCTGTGCTCGTGGGATCTTCTTGACCTGGGACTTGCAAAGACAGGGGGTGAAGTTGTGTGTCAAAAGCAGGAAAATCAACTGCATGATTTAGCAATGTACATCCATGGAGTGTAACTCTGGAGTGAGGATTTTGGGGTTCATTGTGTGATGTTTTCCAGGTAGTTGTTCCCATTCTGTGTTGGATTCTTCCTCTTGAACTGCTGCACTTTGTACATAACTTCTCTTTCATGTTGTAGCCTTTTGGACCAGCTCTTCAAGTGAGCTGTTTTTTAATACAGTCACAGAATTGTTTAGGCTGGAAAAGCCTTCCAAGATCATGGAGTCCAACCATTCCTCCAGCACTGTCAAGGCCACCACTGTCCCATGTATCCAAGTGCCACATTCACATGGCTTTTAAATCCCTCCAGGGATGAGGACTCCACCACTGTCCTAGGCAGCTGTGCCAGGGCTGGAAAATCATTTTCATTAAGAATTTTTCCCTAATATCCTACATAAATCTCTCCTGGTGCAATCTCTCTTCCTGTCCCTGTTGCCTGGGAGCAGAGCCTGACCCCACCAGTTGTCCCCTCCTGTCAGGGAGTTGTGCAGAGCCACAAGGTCCCCCCTGAGCCTCCTTTTCTCCAGGCTGAGCCCCTTTCCCAGCCCCCTCAGCCACTCTCGGTGCTCCAGACCCTTCCCCAGCTCCATTCCTTTCCCTGAACATGCTCAAGCACCCTGCCAGTCCTGCCTTTCAAATAATTGTAAGTTCAAGTGATTATAAGTTCAAGAGATTCCTGATTTTTCTTGCTCCCTGTGGCATTGATGGTTTGTCTTGTCCTGTTTTTCTAAGACCTCTAGGACAGTGGTTCTTGCTGTTGCTGGGTTTAGTAGCACCTAAAACCACAGGACAGGATTTTGTGTTCCTCTTTCTTGCCACTCAGCAGTGACCACAGGGCTGGACAGTCCTTTGCTGAGTTACTCAGTTCCTCAAAGTTCTGCTCGTTCAGTCATTGATGAAATGGCTCAGGTTGGGATGGGAGAGGGACCATCCTGTCCCAGATGATTGTCAGGACAGATGGGGCTCCTTTACAGCACATGGTAGATGATTCCCTGAGCTAATAGCCAAATATTGAAATTCATCTTTGAAAGAGCTTCAAGCAGCCTCACAGCTCGATTTGAACAGGACATCAAAGCCCCATTTCCATGGAATTATATTCCAGAGTTGGGCAAGACACAAGCTGATGTGGTAAGAGATGATGAGAACCAGTTATACTGCATCAGAGGTGTGAAGTAAATCTGAGGTCAGGCTTTCAGTTTGAGACCTTCTTGCAGAGTCTGGGAATGACACAAACCATTTCTACTCTTGTGGAGTGTTTTAACAATTCCTGCCTGTCTGAGTGGATTTGCAGGCCCCTCACTTGTGCTGCTTCCTGCTTGTTCTGCACAAGGGTTTGATGCAAAGCAGAACAGCAGCAAACTCCTCGTGTGAACTGCAGGGCAGAACCTGACATGAAGGTTGCAGAAAATGGTCCAGTGGGAGGCCAAGGATACAGGGATGAGGAGTAGGAACTGATGCTGCCTCTGCCTTTACCTTCATCTCCAAAAATCCTCATGGAATCTCAGAAGGGTTTGGATTGGGAGGGACTTTAAAGCTCCATCTCATTCCATCCCCTGCCATGACAGGGACACCTCCCACTATCCCAGGGTGCTCCCAAGCCTTGTCCAACCTGGCCTGGAACCCTCCCAGGGATTAGGGGCTCCACAGCTCCTCTGGGCAATGAGGGTTTGTGCAACACTCAGCTGTGCTCAGGAACTTGTTTTAATATTTGCTCAGCCCTCCCCACCCTGGCGTGAGTGATCCTGCCCAGTGATCTCACTGCCCCCTCCAGAGCACCCTTGACACATTGTGGGATTTTATTGTTTCTCTCTCATTGGCAGTTGCCAGGCAAAACTTGGTTGGGTTTTTCCTCAAGAGGGAAGTCTTCCAAACTGCTCCAGATTCTCATTTACTTTCCAAAAACGTGCTTCCCAGGCTGACTTGCTGGGCTCTGCAGAGGTTTCACCAGGACAGAAGAACATAATTTTCTTCTCATGCACTGCAGATGTTGAGTGTCCATCCCTTTCCCACAGCACTGGTTGTACCTTTTCATCCTGCTTCTCCTGATGCCTTAAGTTGTAGTTTTCATGTATTTTAGATTCTGTGGTGCCCAGGGGTGAAGCTCTGAGCTCACAGTCAGGGTCACTCAGCTCTGCACACAGCATGGACACAAAACAAATCCTTTTCCTGCTGCACACCAAGGACAACTGGGACAAGTTTGCAGCCCAAAAGCACAACCAGGGCTGGGCTGAGGAGAGAAAACAAGAAGGATGGGACTGCATCAGCTGGAGCTGGGATGGGACAATTCAACCCCAAGATGCAAATGGACCAAAACTTATAAAAGTGTGAGACCTCATGACCAGGCATCCATTTTGTGACCATTTTGAGTTCACCCTGGGTGCAGCCCTGGCCAGGCTCTTGTCCTGCCCCAGGTGTATCCTTAAAGGCCTTTTAATAAATATTTGCTTTATTCTCTTAGCTCTGGCAGCTCTCTATTCCAGCTCAGCCTTCCCAAGGCATCACTCCTCATGGAATGCTGCTGTCCTTACACTTTGCCTTTCAAATTGCTTTCTGCCCCTCAAGGCTTGAGATCAAAACCAGATTGGATGTGTTTTATGCCATCAACCAGGCCTTTAATAAAAATAGTGATCAGAATCAGACCCAGGACAGGGAGAGAAGAAAGCTTGGCTGGTTTCTCTTGAGAAACCTTCATCATCTGCCCCAGCCCTGGTTTCTGGAGGACTCTTTGCCATGATCTGTCTCCATGTGTGTACTTGTCTCTAGGTTTTATCCCATCTTTCCCATGCAGCTTTTGAGTCCTGTTCAAAGAAATTTAGGGAAAGAATGAAGATTTCTGAGATAGAGCATTCCTGCCATGGGCATGGGCAGCTGCACACTGTCCTTGGTCAAGCACCTGAGGCAGCTCAGGTGAGGCTGGAAGGGATGGGAGGGAGTAAAGCTGGTCAGGATTTAGGTCAGGCTTAGCCATGGACCAACAGCAGCAGCCTGTGCTGGGCTTCACCCAGCCCAAAGATGAAAGAAAGGCTGATAAACTCCTTGAAAGTGTCCAAGGCCAGGTTGGGCAGGGCTTGGAGCAACCTGGGATAGTGAAAGGTGTCCCTGCCCATGGCAGGGGGTGGAATGGGATGGGCTTTAAGGTCCCTCCAACCCCAAGATTCTGTGACTCCATGATTCTTTGCTGAAGGAAATGCTGGAGCTGCACAGATCTTGGGCTCATAGAGAACACTCAAGGAACCAATTTTTCATTTGTTTCACTTCTCACCAATCTCTTGAGTTTCTTGCATTGGTGAGACCCATAGAAAGCCTTTTTAGGACATTTCCCAGGACCCACAGTTGGACTGACTGCTCTGTAATTCCCAAGTGCTCTTCCTTTCCCACTCCCTTCCTTGTGAGACCCCTTTCTTAAGGTCCTACAGGTGTCTGCTCATGGCTTGGGTGGGATCACTGAAAATCCTGGGTTGGAAGGGATCCACAAGGATCATCAAGCCCAACTCCTGGCTCTCAGGACAGCCCCAAGAATCCCAATTTGTGCCTGGGGGCAGTGGATGGGAGCATCTCTCTTCCATCCCCTTTAACTTGTCCATGTGCACTTGGCTTCATGCTTGAGGCAGAACAGACATTTTCCAATATTGAACAACTTAATAAATGCAAGAACCTTGGCTGCATCCTCCTTCTCCATCCTGCCAAGCTTCATCTTCCCTCTTTCCTGTAAGTGAGTGCCTGCATTATTTCTTTCTCTTGGCCTTATTCCTCAGGTATTTCCAATACCTTTCCCTACTGCCTTTTAAGCTCCTGGACAGTTGTCAGAGGATTTTGTGGTGTTGCTTGGAGTTACCAGCCAGATGTGAATGTCTCTGGGAATGAGTGATTTCAGGAGGGAGATGGGCTGTGCTCAAAGGGATTGTGTATTTGGAGCTGGATTTTGGTGCATTTCTGACAGCATTAATACAAATATAGACAATAATATCCACCGAGCTAATAAAAAGCTCTATTTTCCAACCAATTTATTATTGTTTTTATGTTTTTCATATAATTCATGAGTATTTCTTTTCCATTCTAGGAACCCCAGGGGTTTTGCTGTCCCGAGTGAACTGCTGGGACTGGCCTGGCCTTTGCTCCCAGGAGAATGTCACCCAGTTCCCCACCATGAGGGTTTACAAGGAGGGACAGCAGTCAGTGACCTACGGTGGCATGTGGGGAACCGAAGAGCTGAGCAGCTTCATCCTGCTGTGAGTGACAAATCCCTCACCACAGGGTGGCACTGGCACGTCTGCCACATCCTTCTGCTGTCACCATCCCTGTCTTCTTGCTGGAATTCCTTCTCTGTGAATTTTAATGGGGATCCCAAGGGATCAGTTTGGCTCTGGCTGTTCTCTCTTCGCTGTAACCAGCTCCAGCTCCTCTCTGGGACTCCCCAGATGATCATTTTTCTCTCTAATGAGGTGTCACCTTTGTCCCATTGTTATGGGGCCTTGGATTGAGGTTGCCCTGTTGTCTCTTCATCCCAAAAGCAAAGGAGACAACAGCCCAAGTCGTTTCTCTGCCTTTCCACAGGAGCCAAGTTTCCTGCCCACTGAAGCTGGCCACGGTGGATGAAGCAGAAGGATATTTAAGAGGGGAGTTTCCACCTGAGCTCTCATCCCACCACCACACCTCACTCCTGGGAGTTTTTAGCACAGCCACCAGCGAAGGTTTGTTGGTTTTGGTGGGTGAAACACTCTCCAGCTGCATTCCTGGTGGGACAGAGCTGCTTCCAGCTGTTGGAAGTTCCCAACACAGCCTGCCTGGCACTGCCTTTCTCAATTTTAGAGTGAGAGGGTAGCAGGGGATTCCAGGTGTGGGATTTCAGATCCATAGCCTGGCTCAGAGGACATTTACCTGCCAGGTGTGTTTGTTACACCCAATGTGGGAGTAGAAACTTCCCAAGCCTGTTGGCCCTGTTGTATCTCCTGCCCATTTACCCCAAAGAATTTGCCTCTGTCCTCTTTATGAGTCCCTTCACAGTAGTTGTAGGCTGGCATTAAAATCCCTCTTAGCCTCTGGTTTAGCCCAGATCCATCAGCCTCTTTCTGTAGCCCATGTACAACATGTCCCAGAGTATCCATCCTTAAAAAAGGAAGAGATCCACTCTTGGATCTTGCTGACTTCTCCTGAAAAAAGGGTAGCCCCAGTTCTTGTCACACACAGTCCAAAACCTTTATTAAAAAAAAAAAAAAAAAAAAAAAACCCAAAAAACCCAAAAAAACTCAGAACAGAAATGAGGTAAAATAGAAGTTTCCTGCACCAGAAGGAATGAAATGTGAATAACTCCATGAAATCCACTTGTGGATTTTGGAATAGGTGGACACAGAAATGCAATGTGTTACCAGGGGAGAGGGAATAAAGCCAGTCTGGAGAGAGAACATCAGACAAATCACAGAATCCCAGAATGGTTTGAGTGAGAAGGGACCTTAAAGCCCATCCAGTCCCACCCCCTGTGGCAGAGCCTCACCTTTGGGAGCTGAGATCTCCCAACCTCAGCGACTCTCAGTTGTCAGCTTCCCCTGGGAATTGCTGCCTTAAAAATAGGAGAACTTCCTGATCTTCCTTAAGATCAAACTTTCAGCCTGTTTTTCATTTTAAAGCTCCCTTGTGCCTCTAAACTTTGGTTTAATGCAAACCAAGCTTCTTTCTCTCGTGAGAGGGTCCAGAGGGAAGAGGTAAGAACAAGACAGGATACCTGGAACCAACTAGGAAACACCTGGGCTGTGTTCCCTGAGCCTGCTGACAGCCAATTCTCTGCCTTCCTCTGGAGGTATAATCTGATAAATGCAGCAGGAAATCCTACTGATCCCAAAAAAACCTTTAATTGAGCCCAGAGAAGCTGTGGCTGCCCCTGGATCCCTGGAAATGTCCAAGGCCAGGTCGGACAGGGCTTGGAGCATCCTGGGATAGTGGAAGGTGTCCCTTCCCATGGCAGGGGATGGAATGAACTTCAGGGTCCCTTCCAACCCAAACCATTCTGGGATTCTACAGAGAAGATGTTGATTCCCTTCCATGTAAACCAGAGCTTTGGAGGTTTCCAGACAGCTCTTTGTGGATCCTGTAGGATTTCCCCTTCCCTCAGGGCACATCCCATTTGCAATCCACAATGGCATCCTCAGGCTGGGGTAACTCAACCACAGGGAGGTGAAATTTGGGATCTTCTCCACTCTTTTCCTGGGGGTGCTTTAACTGTGATGCAGAACAGCCTGAGGGAGCAGGAACCTGGAGCCAGCTGCTCTGGCATCAAGGAGTCAGGAGAGCCACATTGTTCCTAGAATTCCCAATCATTTTCTCATGGCAGAATTCCTGCCCTAACCCCGAGCAGCAGGGAGCGGTGTCATTGCCATTTCTAGTGAACTGAAACGGAGCAATGAGATGTCCTGCTGGAAAAAAATCCTGGAAATTTTCCAACCCTTAGCATCAGGGCTATGTTAAGAAGCCCTTTGAGGGGTCTGAGCTAAAAGAGGCTTAGTGGAAAAATCCTAAATAAAATTTCCTAGGAAGAGGTGAATGTATTATGAGGGCAACGAACGAGCGTTTTCCTGGAAACTCTGAGAACTTTTAGGACAGAAATTTGCTTTTGATGCAGAAACTGGGAACATCCTGGGAAGTAAAACCAAAGTAAAATATTTGAAAATATCCCTGAGGCTTGGCAGCATCAGTGGAAGCCAAGTGAGGAAGGCACGAGAGATGCTCCAGGAGCTGCTGTGCTGGAGAGCATGGTCAGAAGATGCCTCTTTCCAGAGGGATAAAGGGTGAGGCTCAGATCCTGCTTCCCAAAACTCTGCAGGGATTGTAGATTCCTTCTTGTTCCCAAATCAGTGAAGTTGTGTTTGTGCAGTTCAGAGCAGCTGGGATCCCAGCTCCAGGAATGTGCTGCACAACATGATCAGGCCCCTCAGGGAATTAAAATCCTGCTTTCAAGGGGGACTAATTTCTTAGGAAATATTTAGATAGATTTTTTTAAGTGCTTCCTGTTTGCAGGAGCTGTGTGAATTTGGGGGCATTTGGGGTATGAAGCAAAAAACCTGTCACTGGAGAAATATGGGCTGGTGTAAGGCTCTGGGTGTGGTACAGCCAGAAATAGGGAAAAATTTGGAAGTGTGGTGGGGAGGAAGGATCTCATCAGGTCAAGGAATAAGCCTGGCATTGCTGGAGATTGTGCTGACTTAGCAGGGAATTCCTGCAGCCAGGGCAGCACTTCAAGACAAGCTCATATCTCAAGTGAGGATTTAAAGCTTAGTGGGGGAATTTGGGATGGGAACTTTTCTCTCAGCACTAATAAAATCAAGGAACCAAAGACCAGAAGAGCTGGAAAGCAACGTCCAAGAATGGTTTCTCTGTAGCAGCTGGAGAAGGACTTTGGACAATGGCCTGGAGTGACAGGACACAGGGATGGATGGGAGATTGGGAAGGAATTCTTTGCTGGGAGGGTGGTGAGGCCTTGGCACAGGGTGCCCAGAGAAGCTGTGACTGCCCCTGGATCCCTGGAAGTGTCCAAAGCCACGTTGGACAGGGTTTGGAGCACCCTGGGATAGTGGAAAATGTTCCTGCCCATGGCAATGGTGGCCCTGGATGATCTTTATAATGTCCCTTCCAACCCAGACCATTCAGAGATTCAGTGATAATGACTGAGCCCTCAATGAGCCCCTCCTTAAGGAACTCCTTTCATTTAAAAAGGAAAACAATTTAAATGAAAGCTTATGGGCCACGTGGGAAACAGTGGAAAATCCAGCTTGGAGTGTAAAAGCTGCAAAACAAGAATCAAAGAACCAGAGAGTGACCGGTTGTGAGGCAGCTCCATCTATTGAGCTCTGAGTCACTGGTCCCAGGAGCTTGGGCTGGCCAGCTCTGCTGTGACAGTGAATGTTCTGAGGAGCAGTCACTGCTGTGTGACAGCAATTTATATCATAGCTGTGTCTGAGATAGGCCCTGAGTTCTCAGGAAAACCTGGCTTCTCCAAAGAGGGAGATTTCTCCCTCTCCTCGGGTCGGAAGAGCCGTTTTTTGTTGTTTTCAGTTGCTCAATGCAAAGGAGGAGGAGGAGGAGGGGGGTGGTGTTGAAATCCTCCCTGTTCTCACCCCACCTTTGGCAGCAGCTGTTTGGAGCTCTGATCTCTGCATTTCACAAGCTCCCCACCATGCCTTGCACGTTCCCACAAAGCTTGGCTTTCCCATGGATGCACTGCCTGAAACCACAGCCAGGCTGGACAAGGCTTGGAGCAGCCTGCTCTGATGGAAGATGTCCCTACCCATGGCAGGGGGTGGAACAAGATGAGCTTAAGGTCCTTTCCAGCCTAAACCATTCTGGAATTCTGTGAAATTGGAGGCTTTTTATAAGGGAATAAACCAGCTCAGCTTTGTTTTGGAGCTGTGCTCTCAGTCTCAGCCATGATCAAGAGAGCCCAGCCTGGTTTTTCCCTATCCTGAAACAGCCCCAGTCTGCTGGGAGGAGCTGGATAAACCAAGAGACACTTGAGGGAAAGGCTGGTTTATCTCCAGGCTCTTAGCCCTACTCCAGTAAAGCCATCATCCATCATTTCTCAAAGGTCACTGGGATTTAGAAGATTTCTGTTTAGACTTATAATTGCTCTCTTGCTTCCAAGAACACTTACAGACTTTTAAGTCCTTAAAGACATTTCATTTTCCAGCAGTGCCTCTGTCCTGCAGATCCTGGAGGCTCAGTGCTGAAGAGCAAACACTGTTCTCATAATGAGAATTTTCCCCTAATCCTTGCTCTCTGCCTGCTCCTCCTGCCATGGCCTGCAGCCCTGAGCTGCAATAATTTCTTGTGAGCCTCTAATCCTGGTTTAGTGCCTGAAAGTCTGCCCTGGCAGGATGTTGTGTGTGTGGGCATCGATCAGGTTTGCAGGAAAAAAACCTCAACACCTCTCTTTGTATTGTTTATTCTTGTATCTTTGTCTTTTTCCAGCCAGGGAAGCTTTTGAAGAGGCAGGAAACATCCTAAGTGGCCACGTAAGGATGGGGATGTATTTTGAAGATGATGCCTTGGCTTTGTAAGTGGTTTTCTCTTTTTCTTTGGGAAGAATTCAAGCTGAGCTGCCCTTAGTGAAAGGCGAGTGTCACTGTGCTGAGTGACAGCCAGAAGTGACTTTTTCCTGCAGAGAGATGTGTCAGGGCTCATCCAAAGGGAATTGTCACCTTGGCTGTGCCACTGATTCTCAGCCTGTCCATGGTCACCTTCCTGCTGCTCATATTCACTCTGGGTATTTTCAGTCCTTCAGCCCCTGTGGATGTGGTTGTGTTCTTCACACAAACAGGAGCAAACCTTTCTGAAAATAATAATAAAAAAAAACAGGCTGGGGAAATCATACCATCAGTGTGTGCCGGAGAAAAAGTCGTGCCTTTCTCTTTCTGTGAGGAAAAAAAAATGCTGGATAGTCACTGCAGTGCCTTCCCTTGCTCTGGTGGTTGCCCCCAGTTGCCAAGAACAGCCAGAAAAGAAGCTGCTTGTGAACTACTTGGGCTAGGAGTGGAGTGGACATTGAGTCTGGCTGCTGGAAAAGGCTTTGGAAGCTGGGAAATAAATGCTGGCTTGCCATGGAGCTGCATTCCTGACTTGAAGCCAAATGGGAGCTGATGGGATCTTACCTGTGTCACTAAGACTCCAGCAAGGGGCAAAGTCCTTTGGGTTGGAGTGTGAGAGGTGCTGCAGTGCCTAGAAATGCAGCTGGATCCAGGAGGAATCTCCAGCTTGCCTTGGCTTCTCATTTCCATCAGGCATTAGCTATCAAGGCAGCATTAAAAATCCCAGGAGGTTCTTGGCCTGTTTTTCAGGTGTGGGTTTAACAGCCTGCAGTGCAGCAGGGAATTATTTTCATTAGTTCCTCAGAGGTGTGATGCATTCCTGATGAGACACGGGCCTTTTTGTGGTGAGCACAGAGAATAAAAATGCAAAATACCTTGGGAATACATCTCTATTAACCAAACTGCTCCAGGCATCAGTTAAGACTTTTCTTCCCTGAGGATTTCAGCCCAGCTGATGGAAGGCAAAAAAAGCAGAGGACAGGGTGATCTCTGAAGGTAGAAGAAGGCTGTGCTCTCTCAGAGCTGACACATGCAAGAATCCACCTCCAGGAGTCTGCAGCCTGCTCCTGCTCAGCAGGAATATTTAGTGCAGTTTATATTGATAGTCCTCCTGCCAGATTTGGCTTTTGGCTGTGATTTGTGGGTGAAGCTACTGTAGCTGATGGGCTTCTCAACTGTAAGCAGAAAGTAAACACTTACAGGAATTCCTTATGCAAGAGCCAGCCTCACTTCCCTTCTTCAGAAAATGAAAATATGTTCTTCAGCTCAGTGCTCACGGAGAAAATATTTGTGGCTCTCAGGTCACAGAAAGCTGATTCCCCCTCCTGTGCATCCTGCAGACGTTTTCCAGAGAAAAGGAGCTCCAGGATACACAAAGGCTGTTGTCAGCAAAGCTGTTTGCTCAGCAGGCACCTGCTGGGCTGGTCACTAATGAAGGGGGAAAAGGCATTGAGGAAGAAATGCTTTGCATGAGGTCGTTATTTATTTCCACGTGGATCTCCGAGATTCCTGCCAAGTGTTTGTTTGCAGATGGTTTTGATTGAAATGCAAGGCTGGTGTTACCCACTGAATGGTCCTGCTGCACGAGTAGAGAGCTGTGGTGAGCAGCAGCACAACCCCTCGTACCAGGAAGAGGAGAAGGGATTTCAGGATAGAGTGTAGCTGGGGAATTTGGTGATTTTCTGGCAGTATATAAGATATTTCCTTATAGAATCACAGAGCAGGACCCCAGAATGGTTTAGATTGGAAAAAAATCTTAAAACCCATCCAGTTCCACCCCCTGCCATGGGCAGGGACAACCTCCACTATCCCAGGTTGCTCCAGGCTCCATCCAACCTGGCCTTGGACATTTCCAGGGACGGGGCAGCTTCTCTGGAATGCTCTTCCAATGCCTCACCACCCTCACAGGTGCTTATCAAAGGCTCCTTTGTTAAACATCCTTGTTAGGCAATGTATTTTAGATACAGGAAAAAAGAATCCTCACTCCTCTGAGCCATAACCAAGCCAAAGAATCTCTTTAAAACCCATAGAAGTTTAATAAGTACAAAACCCCTGAATTAAATATTTTTCAGGGTTTTGCCAGCCTTAATCAACTGTAAATACATCAGCTCACAGTGAAGTTTGCAGTGGGTGTTTCAGTCCCAGAGAGATAAATGCTGTCATGGAGGGTGGGAAAGGCCTCCCTAAGAGTTGGACACCATGGAAATGAATTGTCTGCAGTTCCCTCCACTTGTTGTGTCATTGATGACCTAAAGAAGCTTCCCTGGGAGGGTGGGGAGGCCCTGGCACAGGGTGCCCAGAGAAGCTGTGGCTGCCCCTGGATCCTGGCAGTGTCCAAGGCCAGGTTGGATGGGGCTTGGAGCATCCTGGGACAGTGGAAGATGTCCCTGCCCATGGCAGGAGGTGACACTGGCTGAGATTTAAGGTCCTTTCCAACCCAAACCATTCTGGGATTCTTTGTTGTCACAGCCTTTGAAAAATTGCCAGGAGCCTTTGAAAAACAAACCAGACATGGCCCCAAGAACTGCAGAGGCAGCTGATTTCCCCTGTCACACCCTTCCTCTGCCCGGTGCCATCTGCAGCCTCCAGGGCTGAAGTTCCTCAAACTTCCAGAAAATTGCTGTCCTGGCTTGGCATCCCCTTTCCCCTTTCATTGCTCAGACTTCTCCTATTTTTTGCTTTTCCCACTTTCTCAGCTTTTCTTTGAACCCTCTTACCAGGAGGACACGATGGAACAAAGGATAATCTGGCTACTCCACCAAGAGTGGGTGTGTGTTGCTCCAATGTGGGGCTTGGACTTCACCACCATTTTTGGGCTCCTTCACTGAGACAAAGATTGGATCTCCTGGAGGATGCAACCTTGGTTTGTGTGGGTTGTGTCCCTTGGATGTGTGGTGTGAAAATGAAGGACAAGTAGGAATAAAATCCCAGAATTCCAGAATGGTTTGGGTTGGAAGGGACCTTAAAGTTCATCCCATTCCATCTCTGCCATTGACACAGACACCTTCCACCATCCCAGGTTGCTCCAAGCCCCATCCAAGCTGGCCTTGAACGTTTCCAAAGATGGGACACGTCTCCAGGAGGGTTCCAGCTCTGTGTGCAGCACATTTGGGATGTGTCCAACCCCTCTGTGCCCATCCCTCTTTTTCAGATCCCGAAAATATTCCGTGTCCCCCCCTGCCCTCCTCCTCACCCGGAGCGGCGGCCGGAGCGTGGAAAGCATCTCTCTGTCCAAACACAGCGTGCAGGACATGGTGCAGATGATCAGATATGAACTGCTGGACATTTTTGTGAGTAAAAATAAAAATCAAAATGTCCTTTTTCCATTGCAGTCATCTGCAGGGCCCTGATTACAGCGTGGAGTTCTGCGGGACGGCCGTGTCCGCTCGTTATTTTTATCGTGCCGAGTTTGTTTTTAAATTTTATGACTTGGAGCAGGGAGTCTGGGCAGAAATCTGCTGTTTGCTGTGTGGTCTTGGAGCAGGAGACCCTGGAGCTGAGGGACAGGCCTCAGAGTCACTCACCTGCTGCAGCAGTGGCTTGTGCTCCCACAGGATCTGTTCCCTATTCCCAAGGCTTTTTCCATTTGCCTTTCCTCTGCCTGCTGTGCTCACATCCCCATCTCCAAGCTCACAGCTGCTCCCATAGATTTGGGGCACTTGGGTTGGGCAAAGACATCTCCAAAGTGCACCCAAATCCCAACCCTCTTCCAGCTTCCCACATTCCACATGGACACTGCAGCCCTGCTTAACCCCTGCACCCCCATGCAAGAGCAGAAAGTGGAATTTCCTCCTGTTTCCTCCTCCTCACAACCCCCAATTTCTTGTTTGTGACGTCCTGCAGCCAGAAATCACCGTGCCAAATCTGCCCCAGTACCTGCAGCTCGGAAAACCCTTCCTCATCTTGTTCAGTGCTGGTGACATCAGTCAGATGGAAAGCAAGGAAATGCTGAAGCTGGCAAAAGGAAGAGCCCAGCAGGCGTTTGTGGCTTGCTGGTTGAATCTGTGAGTGTTTGAAAGTCCCTCCTTTCCATTGACTCGCTCTGAGCCTTGCAGGGAAAAAAAAAACACAACCAAACCCTGAGGCTGCAATTACTGAGAGCACGAGCTGGTAATGTGATTATTGGGTCTGAAATCTTCAAGAGTTGGGAGGTCAAACCATTGAGCAATGGTTCACTGAGTGTTCTGGGCAACTGCAAAAAATGCCTGACAAAGCAAAACTAGTAAATGTTTAATTGATTGCAGAAATTGTTTTCGATAGAGGAAAATGTTCTCTGGTGCTTGTAGTCTCTTGACCCTGGGTCTGGTGTTATTTGTATTTTTGTTGCATGTGGGAAGGAAAAAAAAAAAGGAAATTTGCCCTCCTGGAATGTCTTATGGTGATTTTCCAGCAGCAGTTAGAGGGGATGACTGGTCATTGACTGGGGAAAGAAAGTTTTCACAAGAAGGTTCATCCAGAAGCCCCATAAATTAAACTTAAAAAAATATTCAAGCAACAAAATTAATTCGAGACTCAAGAAACAGAAGATTGTAGGAAAGGTTTTGGAGTTTGGGTTGTTTTTCTTTTTTTTTTAATCCTCCTCTTCTTAGTTGCATTTTGAATTTTTTGGCCTCTGTTTGTCTTGCTCAAGCCCAGAGAAACTTCAGTGGCTTAATCATAGCGTGCTTTGAAGTCTGGGAAGCGCCGTCCAGCGTGGGCTGGAGTTTGGCTGAGGGGGAAAACGCACATGTGCTCTGAGAGAAGGGGATTGGGCTGCCAGTAAAGCACCAGAAACGAGAGCCCTGGAACTTCCCCACCTACACATCTGCCTTTGCTCTGCCTCCCTGAGACCCAGAAAGCCTTCCTGTGCCAGAGCGAAATGGCACTGCCACAAAACAGCAGCTGGCAGGATCCCAGGGTGGTTTGGGGTGGAAAGGAACTTAAAGATCATCTCAGTCCAACCCCTGACATGGGCAGGGACACCTTCCACTATCCAAAATATCCAATCCAACCTGGCCTGGAACATTTCCAGGGATCCAGGAGCAGCCACAGCTTCTCTGGGCACCTTGTGCCAGGGCCTCCCCACCCTCACAGAATTCCTTTCCAATATCTCATCTCACCTTGCCTTCTGGCAGAGGGAAGCCATCCCCTGTATCCTGTCACTTCAATGTCCTTGTTAAAAGTCCCTCATCCTGGAAAAAGGCCCTCATTCCCAGGGCAAGAGCCAGCTCAGACCTGAAGCATTAAAATAGTGCTGGAATGTCTCAGCACCTTTGTGGTCTTGCTGTCCCTCTGTCTCAATGTCCTGTTTTCACTCTCTCTGTGTCATTTGAGGAATTGGCCTTTCCATCCCTGTGGAATTGCTGTGGCCGTGGGGCAGTGGCAGCAGCTGGGCTGGAAGGAGCTGGCAGCTGTCCCTGCAGACAGAGTCTGACCCTGGGGGGCTGCAGGACCTGTCCCACTCTTGTCCCACCTGTTCTTAGAAGCTTAAAGAGGAAAACATCTCCCACCTTCCCACAGAGTTTGTCCTGCTCAAGGATTTCTTCACACATCCAGGCTGTTGGCTGCTCTCTCTTCACATGTTCCCTAAGCATCAAGCTTATTTACAATACTTAGAGAATCCTGGAATGGTTTAGGTTGGGAGGGACCTTAAAGTCCATCCTGTTTTCCCATGGGCAGGGACACCATCCACAATTCCAGCTTGCTCCAAGCCCCATCCAGCCTGGCTTTGAACACTTTCAGGGACGATGCTTCTGCAGTCTCACCAAACTCTGCTTTGCTGGGTGTGACCCAAAGGCTTTGCTGGTTTTTTTGGCTCTCAGTCCTGTTGTGCTGCCAAACCTGAATCTCCTTTTCCCAACAGGAAGAGAACTCCAGTGGGACACGGGATCCTGAGGACATACTTTTCCACCACTCCTCCCTTGCCCGTTCTCCTCTGGGTGAACCTCCACGCCGGGGGTCAGGTATTCAAGTTCCCATCAGAGCAGTCCATCACGGAGATGAACATCTTGGCATGGCTGGAGAAGCTCCAAGCAGGGCTGGAGATTCCCAGCAGTAAGTGGACACAGGTTTATAACGTTCCCCAGCACACACTGTGAGCTCCAGTCTGTTTATGAGAAGATACTACGTGCAATAAATTGTCTGCCCTGGAATTTAACGATGGAAAAACCAGCTCTGCTTGTTAGAGCTGGAGAAGTACAAATAGTCCAGCCAGGAGAGAATGCCCACACTCACAAGTTTGCTCTGGGACTGTTTAATGCTCAGAGCCAAACGTGGGTAGTTTGGAATCGACATCTTTTCCCTGTGACAATCCCCAAATCTGGCTGTGTTTTCCCATTCCCAGCCACAGCTTGCTAATAAAAAACCTCCCAGCTCCCAGTTGTCAGTGTAAGAAGTAGCTGCTCCTTTTTAGGCACCTTCCTGCATTTCTTTTTGGATGGGAAAGGCTGAGGAAGCTGCTGTTTTACTGGGAGCTTTGGGACATTAAGGGTTGGCTTGTGCTGTGAAGCTTTTCACTGCATCCCTCCTGTCTTGATCAGCCTGGTGAGGCTTTGGAGGAAGCCAGCATGGATCTGCTTCCTCAAGAGAGCTGGAGAGGGACTGGGGACAAGGATGGGGGGACAGGACACAGGGAATGGCTTCCCACTGCCAGAGGGCAGGGCTGGATGGGAGATTGGGAAGGAATTCCTGGCTGAGAGGGTGGAGAGGGGCCTTGGAATAGAAATCCCGGAGAAGCCGTGGCTGCTCCTGGATCCCTGGAAGTGTCCAAGGCCAGGTTGGACACTGGGGCTTGGAGCAGCCTGGGACAGTGGAAGATGTCCCTACCCATGGCAAGGGTTGGAATGAGTTGATCTTTAAGGTCTCTTCCATCCCAAATCATTCTGTGGTTCTGTGATCTTGCAGAAAGGATTTTTAATTTTGTATTCCTTAGAATGGGGGGAAGAAAAAGCCATAATTCCTCAGAAAGGGAAATATCTGTGGAGGTGGGGCATAACTCTTTACCTGCTAACTGGGACTGTGTTTCCTGTTCAGGTACCCTGTCTGAGGAAGATTGGAAGCCACCACTCCCTGCTTACGATTTCCTCCAGATGATGGAGCCATCCGTGCCTGAGCTGTCCCCTCACCCTGGGGACACCCCGGCACAGCACCCACCCCAGAGCCCCGGAGGGGACACTGCCGGAGGGGACAGTGCCACCCGCTCAGAGCCATCCCAGGAGAGCACGGCAGAGGGAGTTGGTTCCCCTGGGAGGGGCCTGCGGGGGACAGCGCCGAGGCTGGCAGCCAGGGACAAGCAGGGCAAGAGGCACAGCGAGCTCTGAGAGCTGGCCTGGGGAAAGCTGTGGGGCTGCCCTGGAAAACCTCACGCTTTCCCAGCCTTTTCTCCAAGGAGAGAAGTGGTTTCAGCTGTCAAGGAATGGTGAAGGGAAAGGCCACTCCCTGCTGCACAGTGCTGGGGGCTTCTGATGCCAGGGATGTGTCTGTGCATCCCACGTTGTTCCCTGGCTGCTGTTGGGAGCTCACCGAGCAACAAGCTACACTGGAACAGACAAATCAGCCCTGCTCTGTAAATTCCCCAAATCTCAGAGTCTCTTCAGTGTCCCTTGAGCAGGAAGGGGTGAGTGATTCCAAGATAAAAAGCCCATCTCTCTCCTCCCTGGTTGCAGGAGAAGCTCCACTGATGTGTGACAGAATATCCTGTGATTCCATCTGTGCTGGAATTGTGTGGAGCCAGCATTCCACCGCTCCAGGGCTGCTCCAACCAGCCCCCAGTTGTGTTTACACCTGACTTGTGACCCAAATTCGTGAGCATGTTCATCCTCAGGGCGAAGAGGAGGATCTGGTCGAAGCAGATTTATTCCAGAGGCCAGAGCTCAGGTCACACAACAGTCCTGAATAGCTGGGACAAAACTCTGCCAGCAAATCCCGAGGGTGGGCAGGTTGGGAGATGGCTTTCCTCACTGCTGGCATTTTCTTGGTCACAAGCCCAGGGGGTTATTTGCAGCCTCCATTTGTCTTTGCTCTCGGTGACAGCGGCGAGGTTGGTGCCTCCTGAGGCGGGAATGGTGCAGGGAGCAAGGTCTGTGGAAAGCTGAGTGCTGTGGAAGAGGGGAGGGAGGTGAAGGGCAAGGCTGGATCCTTCCAAGGTGGGATGGAGCTGCTTCACATCCAGAACTTTAAGTGGGGAGATGCAAAAACTGGGGATGTGGATTTCCAGCCTCTGCAACCTGGGGACAAGAAATGGCAGGAGGTTGTAAGCAGATGGTTTTGAAGGTTCCTCCCAACCCAAACCATTCTAGGATTCCATGATCATCCCACTCCCTCCAATGAACATCTCCCACAGCACTGCTGAGATGTGCTGGGACAGTCACATCCTCCTCTTACTCCTTAGGGCTCTGAAATTACTGGGAAGAGGAAGAAAGGCTGGTAAGGGACTGCTGAGAGCATCACAAACTCTATTTCTCATTCTGCAAGCAGTACACATGGCTGTGAGTCTTTTGAAATACCCAGAAATAGATCATTAGTCCTGGACTCTCCTAGAAGCCCTTAATTGAGAGAGACATTTTTTAGACTGAGTGACAGGCTTTGAGCCAAAATGTATATATTTAAAGGAGTAAAGTGCAGCCTGCTGATCAGAGGCATTATTCCCAAGGGAAGGGTGTGAGCAGAGCCTTCGTGTGTTCCCGTCATTCCTCTGCGCCATAAGCTCCTTACGCTGCTGAATTCCATAAATTGGACATTGGTCATTTCCCATCCTGTCCCTGGTCATCAGCATCAAATCCCAGAATGGGTTGGGTTGGAAGGGACCTTAAAGCTCATCCCATCTCATCCCACCACTTCCATGGGCAGGGACATCTTCTGCCATCCCAGGGTGCTCCAAACCCCATCCAACGTGGCCTTGGACACTTCCAGGGATGCAGAGGCAGCCACAGCTTCTGTGGGCACTCTGTGCCAGGGCCTCACCATGCTCACAGCCAAGAATTTCTTCCAGTTATCCCATCTAACCCTGCCCACTGACAGTCTGAAGTGGAACAATTGGGCTTTTGTATTGCATCTTAAATAAACTCCATCTCCAGCAGGCTCCTCTGCATCTGTTTTGGGTGGTGGAAGCAGGGAGCCTGGGGGCCGTGCCCCTCATTAGTAGGATCCTTTCCTTCCACAAACCGAGGAGCATTCCCATGTCCCCACTCTTATCCACGTGTCCTTCTCCCGTGCAGGACTGGGGCAGGAGTTTGTCACTAGGGGTCAGTGCCACATCTCCGTTGTGGCTTCCCAAATCCCCGCCTCTCCCGGTGCTGCTGGATTGAGGCTGGAGTGTCACCACCGGAGCGCTGGAGGTCAGGAACAGCTTCCCAGTGAGATCCATCAGCTCCAGCCTCCCAGGCTGGGTTGGGATGCCCCAGAGCTGAGCCCACCTTGCAGGTGGCAGCACGGAGACTTGGGAAGGGATGTGCTTATCCATGTCCCATCACTGCCAGAATCCAGCTGGACTGCCAGCTGTGGCTTTGCTCTGGATGCAGGTCATGGTCCTGGACCACATCAGGTGGCTTTGAGTTGATTGGGGTTTTATTTTTCAATACAAAATGTCTTTTCCACTGTGTAACCCAAGCAGGCACTCGGGGAAATCCATGGAGGCAGAAATGTGCCAGGGGACACATGGACAGGGGGAAAATATTGGGGATACTGAGGGCAGTTTGATGGGGGTATGTATCCCAAAGTTTCCTCATTCACTAGAGGCCCTTGGCTGTTCCCAACAACTCCAGCTCTGGGGGCAGAGAGGGGTGGAAAGAAACACTCTTAAGGGTGTTTATGGAATCAGAGTCATGGAGTGGTTTGGGTTGAAAGGGACCTTTAAAGGGCATCCAGTCCAACCCTGCCATGGGCAAGGACACCTTCCACTGGACAAGGCTGCTCCAATTCCCATCCAGCTTGGCCTGGAATTACAGCCTTGGGTGAGAAGTGAGGCAGAGGAGGGAGAGCTTGTGTTCTGGGGGGCACCTGTGAGGGACAGAGTGATTCCTAGGAGGCTGCAGGAGCAGGATTTGCCGTGTCTCAGGAAGCTGCAGGAGCAGGATCTGCCCTGTCCAAGGAGGCTGCAGGAGCAGGATCTGTCCTGTCCCAGGAGGCTGCAGGAGCAGGATCTGCCCTGTCCAAAGAGGTTGGAGGAGCAGGATCTGTCCTGGCCCAGGAAGCTGCAGGAGCAGGATCTG
>VWYP01032475.1:0-18699 GCA_013400435.1 Pycnonotus jocosus
CTGAGGAGGACCTGGGAGTCTTGCTGGATGGCAAAGCTGACCGCGAGCCACCAGTGCTTTTGCAACCAGGAAAGCAAATGAGATCCTGGGGTCCATCAGGAACAGTGTGGTCAACAGGTTGAGCACTAATAAGGCCACATCTGCAGTACTGTGTTCAGTTGTTGTCTCCACAGTTTAAGAAAAATAAGTATTAACTGGTAAGGGTCCAGCAGGGGGGTCACAAAGGTGATGAGGGGTCTGGAGCTTCTCTCTTATCAGCAGAGACTGCAGGAGCTGGGCCTGTTTAGTCTGGAGAAGAGAAGACTGAGAAGAGCCTCATCAATACATACAAGTATCTCATAGGCGAGTGCGAAGAGGGTGGTGCCAGACTTTTGGTGCTCAGTGACAGGACAAGGAATCATGTACATAAGCTAAAGCACAAGAAGTTCCAACTCAACGTGATGAAGAACTTCTTTACATCAAGGGCAGCAGAACCCTGGAACAGGCTGCCAAGGGATGTCATGGGCTTTCCTTCTCTGGAGACATTCAAAATCCACCTGGATATGGTACCATGTAAACAGCTCTAGGTGATCCTGCCTTTGCAGGGGTTTGGATTATGTGATCTCCAGAGGTCCCTTCTAACCCTAACAATTTCATGACTCTGTAATAATATTTAGAAAAAGAACATTTACATTTGCCTTCATACACAGAAGCAAATGAAAACAAACTAAAAGTGTTGAAACGATATTTGGAGATCACATTGGAACACAAATCTGTCTGCCCTGTGTTCTAGTGACTGCAGTCAGGCTTGTACAGATAAATGTGATGACAACTGATGGCTCTACATCTTGCCTCCCAGAAACCCTGCCAAATCCTACTGACACTCTGACCTCTGTCCCCTGGGCTCTTCCAATCTAACAACCTTGAAGTCTAAACAGATTAAAGAAGTTTCTATTCCAATCAATTGAAGCATATATATTTTCGTCTCATTTTTGTCTCATTTAGGTTGTGTTTTTTTTTTGTTTTTTTTTACATTCATCAGTGGTCTTCAGATAGACTATGATGATTTCTTATATAATTGCACAGTAATTTTTGAAAACACATATAAACCTGAGTTTTTTCACAAACACATGGTGTGATTTTCAACAAATAGCAAGAAAATTCATCACTATTTACTTCTAAATGAAACTCAGAAACCCATCCCGTCTGGAAACAGCTGCAAAAAACAGCACATTGCCAAGAAAACATGATATTATACGTAAAAGAAGAGCCACAGGCAGTAGAAAGTAAATAAGTAAATCTTAGGGTGTACTTATTTTCAATATAGAGCTATGTGAAGCAAAAGCACAAACAAATAAATGGAAAAATAAAAATTTCATTAAACCACCATGGGAAAACTTCTTGTCTTTTCATTTTTTTTTAATAATGACTAATATTTCTCACTTCTACTGTGGAAGATAGAGACCAATAAATGGAAGAGAAGGAAGTAAGCTTCTATTTTAATCAGTGCGTATTTCTTCAAGTAAACTTCTTCACTGAAATTGACCAAGGCAGCAAAACAGCAGACATCCAAACTGAGATCTAGGAAATTCTAATTTTACTATAGATGAAAAGAACTTTTGGTCTTCAACCTTATTTCTTTGAAGCAAAGAACTGTGGGGAAATGCTTTTCTAGCACAGGAGTAACACCCACATCTCTACTTTGGCACTTTCCCTGCACTGGAGAAAATAATGAAAAATAATCTAAACATCCACCATCATCTTCTTTCTACACGAAAGCCACTCACTGCCACGGATTTGACAAAAACTTATTTTTCCAACAGCTCGACTCTGTTATGGTATGGCATTTATTTTTAATTTCCTTTATAAAGGCAGCTGAGTGGTGGGCTTGGGAGACATAGAAAGGTTCTAGAGAAGACATTCAATATAATTTTGTTATCTACTAGCCCTTCTGGGCCTTTAGGCTTTCACAATTCAGTTTGTCTCAGTGAAGGCTGAGCAGAAAAGCAGCTACACAACCAGATACCTGCCCCACTATCTTGTCAGCAGCTTTTGGTCTTGCCAGGAACAGGAGAGTTATTAGCAAAGATTAAATACAGATGTAATGAGAAACACAACTAGGGAGAAACCCCATATATTCAATCTTCACTACTCAAACAGGCAATTTACACAGATGACATGTCTCTAGTTCCTCAGGCTACAAAACCATATCTGACACCACATTAGTTCAAATGACTTCTGTATGCCATCTAGGTTTCCCACCACATTTATCATATTAAATCCAGAGCAATTACTTCTCAATCTTCAAATATGACTTTTCCACATAAGATAAATGTTTTGCCAAACAGTCGATTAAGAGTGATAAGAAACTTCAGACTTTGCTGATGTTGTCAAACGGGATGCTAATTTAAGATATTTCTGGTGATAGCATTTTCTTATTTTCTTTGTTCTTTCTCTCTTTCAGTCAGTGTCAACATTTAATCACATGAAACCCAGACAAAATGCAAACAATCTTAATCCAATGCTAACACAGAGGCCCTTTTCCCCATTGGCTTTTCAGGGATCCTCAATAGCAGGAAAGTTCCTAGAATTTTAATAGCTGTCATGGTGGTACTTCTTCCAAGAATTTTCCTTCCTGCACTGTAAGCAGAATGAATGACTGTTCTGGTAGTTGTAAAGCTGTAAGATGAGCACTATAAGGGTTCCTTTCTCCCCTATTCTGAAAATCAGGAGAATATGCTTTTCCATTGACCTTCTCAGGTTAATCCAAATTCCCCCTTTGCAAGAACATCTGGAGGAAATTAAATGCAATAACACAAATCTTTCTAAATGGTTAGAGTTGATGCTTCCATAAAAGTCTAATTTCATTTATGTTCCTATAGAGTCTTTTCACTCTCTTGTTCACAGACAATAAAAGATATTACTTACATCTATCAAAAGACATTTAAGAGCTTTAAGAAGCAGGGCAAGTTCACCCTTGGCCTATACTGGTGGAAAAAAAAAATCCCAAACTAAACAGTACATACTACCTATGTAAACTGCTAGATTTTAAAGCCTGAGGCAGGTTCTGTGACACACAAAGAACATACACAACATCTGTGTCACATAAAGAACTCTCAATCTTTTTGTAAAAGCCTCTCAGCCTTGGCCAAACAGTTTCTCTCTTCCAGAATGAGTTTTCCATGTACCAGGGAGCTTGCTCATGGCTTTTCATTGGTTCTGTCACCCCTTCATCCTTTTGCCTCTGCCATCACCCCCAGCACCCCAACATCACTCCCAGCATCTTACTGCTTTCTCAGCCTAATGGTATTAAAAAGGTTTAAAATTTGACTTAAGTAGGTTATCCAACATTAAATGAAGACTGCTTCTCCATCTATATCCCTGCTCATGTATATAGGATAGCAAATAGAACCTAGTCTTCTACATAGGAAAACCATTTAATAACCTAAGAGTAGTAATCCATGCAGTTCAAAATTTTTATACGAGATATATCATAAAAATTATGCAGACAGAAACACTACTTGCCTTATCCCATTTAGAAAAATTGCTGTTGCTTCCCCTGAGATAACAAATTCAGTATCTTGATTAGAAAAAGAGGAAGTATCTATATTTCTCTTTTCCCCCCACACAGGCCTCACAGTGGTTTCTAAAAAGATCCACCTGAAATGAGTAACACCAGTGTCATATTGTGATAGATCAAGGACATCTCAATATTATAAATTTATTTACTGGCTGATGGTGAAGCAGATGCCCACAACTGATGGTTCCCCATTTTCTCTTTGAGGGCTACTGAATTGAAATTTAGAGAAAAGCAGCCTTGCTGTTGTATTTTCATAATGATGCTGTGGCATCTGGAATACAAGTCAGTCAATTTTACTCTTAGTTAATACTCCCTTATGGCAATCCACCCTAAAAACAGATCAATTACAATTACACTCATGCTAAAAGTCTGTTAGAGGAATGTGTGACCTGATAGTTAAAGTCAATCAAAAACAAACCAAGAAATATTATTTCTAGTGATGAAGTCAAAAGTGCAAGAAGTCACATGAAAGGATACCTTTCTTGGCTCCCTCTTTATGTTATCTCCTTCTTTTGTATCTTTATTAAAGGCCAGGATGATCACTTCAGCCTCAAGCTTCCACTTGCAGGACCCAGATGGGGACTAGCTCTGCATTCAATCACATGGCTTTCCTGTTTCCATGCTGCTGGTCTGACAGCAGCAGGCTAATAAATTTCTTGCCTTTGGATATGTGGTGGTAGATGTGTTAATGCAAACACCCAATATTTAAGTCATAGATTTCTAAGAATGGGTTGAAGTGAAGCCAAATATTCTGTATTGGTACCACACAGATTTGAGTAGAAAATCTTCCATTTTGGAAAAAAAGTTACAAAAATAAGCAGAACAGCATTGGACGAATTCCTTTGATGATATCAAAACTAGTTTTTCACTGAATAGGGTCAATTGGTATTTTTACAAAATGAAAAATTTATTTCAGATTTTTTTTTCTTCTAAGATTTGTCTCAGTTTTAAAGAAAGACATTATTTCAATTTGGAACTCCAAAAATATTTAATAATACACTATTTTTAAAGTACTAGCATTAATTTAGGATGACAACTAAGACTCTGTAGAGCACAATCTGCATTGCAAAGACTCAATTTTTTTTCTCTGACTTACTAAATACTCTAATTTTCCTTTATTTTTTTTTTCCTTTTTCCATATTCAAAATGCTAACAATTTTACTAAAATGGCACTATGGTTTAAAAATAGTTGAATCTAAACCTATTTTAAATGTATAAAAATCGTTAAGTCATGCTACTCAGTACAAATTGAAATGGGGAGGAGTCTAAAAGAGAATTTGGGGGGTTTTTGTGTATTATGTTTCTGGTGTTGGCCTCAGCACTGTCTTATCACGAGTTTTAGAGCCTTAGAAAGAGCTTTTTTGAATAACCTTTATGGAATCACCTAGCTGCCTACTGAAGCTCAGTAACTCTGCCTCATGGTTTTCTGTGCAATTTCTGTCAACATTCATATTTTAATCCTGTGATCTTGTAGGCTGATGGGTCTAACACAAGAACAAGACTTGGTAATTGGACATCAGCAGCCTGTAGATAAGGAGGTTTGATCTTGTGATAGAAAATTGATGACCACATTTTTTAGGATACACGATTATAGACTGAGAGTCTTTTGGAAGGGAAATGTCACTATCACTGTTACTTAGTCAATAAATAAATACAACAACATCACATAATCCTGTAATCCTTTGAACATCAAGATCCAGATCTGCTCTTTCTGAAGCCAACAGGGACTTTGGTCCAGCTTTTAAACACTTTGAAGAAATTTTATCTTAAGACAGAGTAACAGCTTATGCAAAAAACTGCCAACATTTGAAAAAACTCTCTGGTCTGGGTATGGATAGTGGTTCTGGAAAAAGAAGAAATCTCAAATCCAGAGGAAAATTTGGCCAAACACAAGATACGTAAATAAAAACTTCTGAAACCAGTCTTCACCTGGGGTACTTCAAATAAAAGGAAATTTTAAGAGAGTTACATCAGAAAGTAATTACCAGAAAGAAGAGTGAGAGCATGCACAAATGCAGAGAATGTATGGATAAAATTTGAGAGACTATTCACAAAGAGTGTAGAAAGTTTAGTTCAGGAAGAGTTTATAAGACCTTCCTTGACATTCTGCGGAAAAGCTTTTGACATGCCATGATATCTTTGGTAAGTTTTGCCTGAAATGTGTGGTGCTTCTTAATAGGAAAAAATCTAAGCCAGATGAAAATATAGTGGACTCACTCACTACTTGAATATTCTCAGTTCTCACAAAAAAAAACCATCTGCCATGCTCCAAGAATCCTGTAATATGTCACTCTTTCAGAAGACATTACAGATTGGGGTTTTTTTGCTTTGTCCAGGACCAGTTCGTTATCATTAATTAGCAACTCTCTGGGTATTGTGATTGCAAAACTGTTTATCATATCAAGGAAGTCCCAGCATTTAAAGTGGAAATTGGAGAAATCATAAGGTATTATATGAGAAAAGGTTGAAGTGAAATGCTCAGCTCCAAAGCTTGAAAAAATAAACAGAGTAGATAAAAAGCAGTTTTCTTGCTCCTCTGTGCATTCAGTGGAAAGAAACTATCAAACTTTTGCACCCCACTGATCCAAGATGCATTAAAAATCTCTCTCAGTTGAGAGCAAAATGTGTCAACCACCATTGCTATTCTGGTCCAATTTAAGGGGAAAAAGAAATCTGTTTTTGTAAAAGCTGTCAGTGGAAAACTCTCATCCAAACATTCATGCATGCTCTAGAGTGGTCGTGTATTTCATGTTTAATAGGTCAAATTTAGAGAACACAGATGCTGATAGCCAGCATTGACCCATGCTGAGTGTTGACAAAAGGCATTTAAGTGTGGCACTATTTCTGTGTGAACATAAGACAGCAACTTAATTTAGAGCGTCTTCCAAGCAGTTTTGGTTCTCTCTGTTCATCAGCTGTAGGGTGCAAGTACACAGCAGTTTTTGTATCAGATCAGTGAAGACAGTGAGCTCAGAGTTTTCTTAGTCCACTCCTGAAGATTTCTAAAAGAGATTCAGAGCCCCAAAAGCTGAAAAAAAAGCATACATGGTAGGTGTGGAGGTGGCAGTAGGCAAAGAGAAGAGCTGAATCTCTTCTGCAGTAATCAATGTACCCTGCAGTGAGAAATTCTCCTTTTCCTACTGCAGCACATGGCACTTAGCAGGGTTATTGCAGAACCCTCTTAGGACAATTGTAGTTGTAATTACATGTGCTGCCTGTGCGTCTGAACAGGTAGAGGCAACAGGCATGCAAGGTCATGTATTAACATTTGAGGAAAAGCTATTGGTGAAGAGAAATGAAGGGATGGAGGAAGAATACGACCTTTAAAACATTAAAGGGGATATCACATTGTCTCTGTCAGTGTGTTCCTTTTCAGATGCCTCTTTTTCCTTCTTCTACAGTAACACACCTAAGCTGAGAATTTATGAGTAATGCTTGGTGCAAAACAAGGATAATACTTCTGAGGAATAAACTCTAATGTGAAACCCTGTCTAGGAGCACTGTAAATACTTACACATTCTCATCTAACCTTTTTCTACAAACTGTTGGTAACAGCAGCAAATATTATGATTTCAACCTAATCCCAGTCTAAATCTTTACTTGATAACAGTGCTACACACAGAACTTTTCTCCCAGATATCAGCTTTTATTATGAGGCTAAATTAGAGAGAGTCAAATGTAACGAAAAGACCAGCAAAATACCCTTCTTAAGACTGTAATCAGAAGCTAATTTTGTATTCATATCCATACTGGTTTCCATCTACTCATAAAAAAGAATGGGGGACCTTTGAACCATGGATTTTTTTGTTGTTGTTGTTGTTGCTGTTTCTGTCTTTCTCTGGAAATAAGGTTTTGAAATTCTTCTAATAGTTTTTGTTTATAATAGAACCAGGATAAGGCATGCTGTCCTGTGATGTATTTCAGTGACAGACATTTTCACAAGATGTGATAAATTTGTGATGATCTCAGTGGTATATGCCAGCTGCTAGAGATTGAATTTCATTTACCATTCGGTCAGCCTACTTCTAGTGCTCAGGAAGACAGGATGCCTTGTGTGTCACTGCCTGTGAACAAACATGCTTCATACTCCCAGTATCAGTAAACCACTCCAAAACTGAGCTTGGCCTTACTATTTCCCAGTAAAGTGACCTAAAACCCACACAGAGTCAGATATCCTTTAGCATTAAAGTGGACCCTTGACACAGAATGAAAAGAGTTTATATCTAGGGATTGCTCAATTCTGTAAAAAAAAAGCAACCAACCAACCAACAACAACAACAAAAAACCAACCAAACAAACAAAAAAAACCCAAACAAACCCCCAAACCAAAATCAATTGTTCTTATTTTGCACTCCTATTTTCATTTTTTTCTGGACTTCCCTATTTGGTTTCTAACTTTTAAATATATTATTTGTTTTTACTGTCTCCCTCTGTTCTTCCTTGTCATATTCAAAAGACAATATGCCTCCCACCAAGTCTTGTGCACATAAGCAGCCACTTTCCCAGAGAGACCAGCAACACTGTCTGGAAAACTCTTGCTGAAGAAAAAAACTGTTGCTTGCAAGAGTTCTTCCCTGTCCCCAGCTGCATGGGGGACAACATGGTAAGGGGCTGCTTGGTATCAGAGGGCCATTGTCTCCTATATTCTGCCTACTTATTTTCTTTTATAGACCACTAAAATATGTGCTTCTGATGAATACCTAGTATCCACCTCCAGTGCCTATTTACTACACATTCAGAAAAGTACCCTTCATCTTTCCCACAGATTGTCTAAAATGTTTGGGGTGAGCAACCCATCAGAGGTTTGTTAAGGTGAATTAGCTGAGAGAGAGTACATCATCAGCATGGCACACAG
This sequence comes from Pycnonotus jocosus, assembly GCA_013400435.1. Taxonomy (NCBI): domain Eukaryota; kingdom Metazoa; phylum Chordata; class Aves; order Passeriformes; family Pycnonotidae; genus Pycnonotus; species Pycnonotus jocosus. The sequence goes on from VWYP01032475.1 coordinate 8,415, forward strand.
TAATTTAATTAACCATGAGCATGTGCATCACAGCATGAAAAGGTAAATCCAGAGAGATATAGGTTGCACACTTCCTTACCCATCATATTTTATCATCACACTTGCTCAAATCCATATTTTTAATCCAATTCTATTAAAAAGTAAAAAGTGTCAAGCTGTCCAAAGTTTGGACCCAAGAAATAGTTGGGGAGATTTCCACCCTTGCCAAGTCAGACTGCCTTCTGTATCATGCATTAGGTGGTCTTGTTAATTTATTTCAACATACCTGGCTATTTCTGTCCTCCCTTTTCTGTGGTTAAGAGGATTTCATCAAACTTTGCATCTGTGGGAAATGAAGCCATGAGACTGAGACTGAGACTTGTGAGGTCCAAATACTGAAGATGGTTGCATTGTTACATTTTTACTTCCACAGATCTAGCAGCAAATACGATGGACACTACAGAAGAAATGCTGTACTTAAACCACACAGTTGCATAGACAGTAGGGTTGCAAACACCAGTTGAACTGATATTAGAATTTTTTGCACAGACTCTAGAAGAAAGCTCAGAGAATAACAGATGAGTTAATTTTCAGGGTAAAAATCATGAGAACAAAGAAAAACTCCAAGCCTTCAGCTTCACACTCCTAATCAGAGATGTTACATTACAATTTTACTGCATTTTTCTTTTGATAAATTAAATATGATATTGGAAGTGACTAAACAATTCTGGCCAGCAGAAATACTGGAAAAATAATGAAGATGCTAGCCAATTCTTTATATATTATTCACCAACACAGCATCTTATGCATAGAATCTTAGATAAACTCTTTTGGAGCCCAAAGCAGAAGTAATTTTTAAGAAAGCACATTGGAGGAAAAAAATATTAGTGCACTTATCAGAAGGAAGAGACAGCAACAGTAACAGTAAATATGTGCCCAAATGGCTCAGCAGAAACATCCTTCTCCATCTGATAGCTCTCCATACAGGGAGCAATTCAGTGCCCTCTGAACATTTACACAGGGTTTTCTGGGCTGATTGTAATGCTGGAATATGGTCCATTTACCAAGAAAGAAAAAGACAGACTTTTTAAAAGCATTATCATGATCATTATGACAGAGAAAAAGTTGGCCACTATTACAGGGCCTGAGCCAACATTGATTAAAATAAATGAAAATACTTTCACTGACTGCAGAGTGTACTTTGGATCTGGTCCACAGTACTTGGAGAGTGTTGCTGATATTCCTGGCCTCATAAAGAGCCAGAGACTAGAGCACCACCACTATTTAGCTAAATAGAAATTGTTCTTTTAAAAAAGCTTATAAGGAATATTCAGGAGGAAAGCAAAATGTTCCCTTGGAATTCAAGAAGCTTCTGAAAATGAATGACATGGCTCTTACAGAAATTTTAAAGAGCCTGTGTTATTTAACAAAGTACTGTAGCTATGTTGCAATGTTCTATTGATTGAATTACTGAATATGGTTTACGAGCATTCTCCAGTAAATGGTATGACAGTTCTCTATAAAACCATAACAATATAAGACCACATGCAATGTTTTGTTAAATATTGTCCAATAAATCCTGAGAGAGATTTGTGGATACAGCATTTTGCTTACAAGTTCTAGAAAGTGTTTAGTTTAGAGTCAACCCTAAGGAAGTATCTGTTTTCCAGCTAGGCTGTATTGTCCTGCAAGGCCCTCACCTTAATCCTAAACAAGAGTTCATCTCAGAACACAAAGTTCCACAGGTTGAGGCCACTCCTGGCATTGTTTCTACCCACCCTGCAGGCCTCCAGATGGAAGCAGGAAGCCCATGGTTCCTTGTCTTGATTTCCTCCCTCTCTGTTCCCTTTCACACTCCTGAACTCTCTGACAGCCCTAGATAAGGATGAGTTTTTGGAAGCAAACAGGGTATGACTGCACTGCTTTATGCAGTGCAACAAAGCTCTGGAGGTATCTAAATGCCCTCCTGGAGGCGAAGTACAGATTATTCTGGTTAGGAAGATGAGCCAGTTGGAGCTTATTCAGGACAACACCAAGACCAACATGAAGCACTACAGGAGACAAAGCCCAAAATGAGACCACCAATATATCTGAGGATGACATTTGGAAATATTTGCATTAACAAGGTTCTTCTCTGGTTACAGAATTTCACATAGATCCCAAAAATGGACTGCCAAACTGATGCAGTTTCTTTTTTTCCTTATTTTAACTACTACAGATCAAACCCTCAGTTATAAAATTCGTAATTTATCAGGTACTTTCACTGCCACCCCAGTATTTCAAATAACTCTTAAACTGTAACCCATGTGTTTCTTTTTCTTTCTTGCAGCTATTAAAATGATGCAAAGCCCTGCTTTCAAAAAGGTGTGCAACTCTTGCTCTAAGCAGCAACATTTTTCAGAACAGTGTTAAGCTTTGCCAGAAGCTCACAACCATGTGTGAAAAAAAGCCAGCACAGAAGCAAATGACAAGGTACCTAGCACTGTACAGGCATCAAAACCTGTGAAAAGGTGCTAGCACTCACCTCATCCTGTGCTAACACAGCACCAATCCTACATGGACACCATGAACTCCTCAGAGTTGTGACTACATGTGGTGTACTTGCTACATTCTCTCCTGCAGTTTTGCTGTGCAGGGATATTTCTTCCTGAAGTAAAATGAAGCATAAGAGTGTTTTGGATGAGAAAAAAAACATAGACATGACATCTATAAAATATGGCTTACTCAGTACAAGTGCAAAAAAACAAAAAAGCAGTTTCAGTAAAAGGTTCTCTAAAATAAAATTTAAACAAAGAAATCAATGCTCGGAGGGCAATGGAACAAGCAGAATTGTAAAACTTACTCTAAACATTCATTTTTGACTTTTCTTTTTATTTAGATTTGAAATTTATGTAAGATTTTGACACAAAATATACTAAAACAGAACTTAGAACCATTAATTGAGAACTAAAGTGACAGAACAGTTTAGAGAAACATAAATTCAGCAGTGCTATAGCAAACAAATCTGACTTCCAGTGTAGAGCTCCTTTCATCATCCAAGCATCAAATGTTGCCAATAAAAGAGTTTAGGTTGCATGGAATATATAACCCAGAATGACTGTACAATAAAAATATATGAGTGTTCAGAATTTTATATGGATTTCAAGTCGGCATTTCATATTGTATCAGCAGAACAGGAAAGACAGAGTGGTAAAAAGAGAGAGAAATATTATATTGACTTAAATACAAAAGTGTATAAGTAGAAGATGGTACAGTTAAATTATGTATGCGGCTAATTATATTACTTATTATGGTCTCCAAAGAACAAGTCAACACTAGTATGCAGGCAAGCTTTTTTCTTGGAAAAATAAATTCCTGCTTTCTCATTCTGAGAAAATAAGTTCTCTCTTTTAGAACTGATGTGTTACCAGCTACTTTAACACCTAAGTGGTTTAAATTCTTTAATGTCTTCATTTCCACATGCCTCTGGAAATGATGCTATTCACGTTTACCAGATTATTCAGTGTTGTTTTTAAAGACTAATGAATTCTTTTAGTGCCTGTTTCTGTTTAAGGAAACTGTAGTAGCACAGGTCTCACTGACTGGAAAGAGACCAAATATCCTATATGTATCACAAACTTTAAAAATATTTTTGGACAGTTGTCATGACAAGGAACTAAAGACAGATTACCCTGACCTCAGACAGGTACCTCAACTTCTGAATGATCTCCTTTTCTAGTACAAGATGACATTAAGCAAGCAGACAGAAAAGTAAACAACCAGACCATATTCTTAAGAAAGAAGTGGGAAACAAAAGCTTTACTACTAGTTAAGCTGTGCCACTGATGCTGCTCCAGAGCAACAGGATTTTTTCTTTTTTAACTGAACTCAGTAGTCACAGAAGCAAGAGACAGCTTCAGCCTTTAAGTGATGGTGATGATGATAACGAATACCAAAGAGTAAGAGAGAGAGTGCTCCATAAGCAAGCTCTGCTAACAACATATAGAGATCTAAACGCTGCTCACTCACACAGCACAGTTCCTCACCCATCAAACCCACTGGTTAGTTAATTCTTATCATGCTGCATCATAGTCATAGACAACTCTGTCGAGAATCAATAGAAAAGAAGCCTGCTCATTTAATTTGGCTGACTCTTAAACTCATTTAAATTAATCATTTTGAATGAATACAATTTATTTAGCAGAATAAATCTTACAGCAAGTACCATCTACAATTATGAGGAAAGAGCTAGGGGATACAAAAATTTAGGATATAAATTTGGGATATAAAATGGTAAAAAAGAAATCAAACAAAAAAAATTAAAAAGAATAAGCTTTATCCAGTGATCCAATGGCTCTTCTTCAGTTTAAAATAATCAAGAGTGATGGGGAACTGAAGCAGCAAGTCCAGTTAGAAGAACTGATTAGAGAGAGTTAATCTTAACAGCGATAACTCATGAGGGATGAAGGAAGGAAACATGACACAGGGTGATATTCAGAGGTAATGCATTAGCTGGATCACCTGTACTTTATTGCCTTGGCCTCCAGGACAATATTAAGACTGGCTCTCTCTGATCTGGAAAGAAACAAGTAAAACCTAACAAAAGAACATTCTCTACTTGGCTTCCTTGTGCCACTGATAACAGTGACAAAAGATGCAAAGGGATCATGACAGCCTCTGAATAAGTCTGTAGTTACTTCCATTTAAAGATGTTATAGCTTCTAAGTCACAGTGCAAACAATTTTGAAATGAATGACATTGCACATGTCTGGCAGAACAAGAGAAATATCAGCCAGACAGAGGAGACTAAGCTCTGAAAATGCCAATTTTCAGACTGAAAAGGGTTAAGACTTTAATGTTAGTGATTATTCAGATAACACTCATGAACATTAAAAGGGCATGAGTTAATGCTCGTAACTTCCCATGTGTCAAGAATGACAAGGCTTTCTCAGAGTCTGCTGAATAGAGAAATCTGTCAGAAGCAGATGGGAAATCAAATTTTGCTGAGAAACAGAAGATTCTGATCATCTCAACAGAACCTACAAATTACTGCATGAGCCATAGCAAAGTAAGAAAGACTATAGACAAAACCTTAGGAGGAAAAAGAAAAAATATCAGCATGTGTGCATCTGAGCTGCAAATAGCTGGTTCATGTCCCTCATCATCTGTGCTCTCTGGCTTTGTATACACCTAAGTTTATTTTTTTCAGGGTCTATCACTAAAATAAACCCCTTCTGCAAGCCAGGGTTGTGCTATGATGTGGGATGGCACAGTGCAGAGGGTTACACAGCAGAGGTCATGATAAACCTTGAATGTTAAAAACAAAACACAGGAACAAAAAGTATTGAACTGATGTAATTTGTGCACTCACTTGTGAACAACTTATGCACAGCATGACTGCCTTTTTGTTCCTCCACCTGGAACAAACAAAGAATCCTCAAGGAAAGGAAACTCCCTAAGACCACTCTATCAAAGGTAAGGTAACTAACATCCTGCACAAGCTCTGTGTGCACCCCACTCACACAAAACTTACCTAGCCCAGATACAAGAACTTCTTGAGTATTACAGATTCTGAGGGCTATGTGCAATAACCACTGCTAGGTACTCTCATGCCACTTGTAAACACTTTCCTCTGGACAGTGCTACACAGACCAATGTTCAGCTTCTCCCAGGACTTTCTGTCTGGAATGGAACAATAAAGAAGCAAAGGGCTGGAAAATTACAACTGAGTAATTGCCTAGCTACAAAATGCTGCCTGTATGAAAAATACAGCAACTGAAATTTCTTAACATCTCCTTTTATGGAGTTCGCTGCTCACCAGTTTGCTAAAGTTTACCTCTGCTGGCTTAAAAATACTGTTTAAACAAAACATCAACCACACAATAATCTACTCAGAGTGTTTTACTCCTGCTGACACCCCTTTTGCAATTACAATTTAGTTGGTGCTGTGTTGCCTGAGTTGAGTGCTGAGCCTTTTTTTTTTTTTTTTTTTTCAGGAAGTCAGTCAAAGCTTAGCTATTTATGGGTTTTAAAAGTCACAGTTGATATGGTAGAAGCTCACCATTTAGAAATAACACTCTTTCTTCTTCATGGAAGGAAAAAACCCATAATTTTTTACTCCTCACATGGGATGTTCTATGTTTAGGTCAAGTGGAATTTTCCTGCAATTGCAAGCACCTGAACTAAGACCATTTCTCTTTCCACCACCATCAGAGCCCAGAAGCTTCCCAAGAACTGGAGAGCACCCAATGTTACAAATAAACATGGGGAGGAGATGTGGAATGGAGGAGTTGTGTCTTGGACTATGCCCAAGAGGTCTGGTCTTAGCTGGCTGGGTAAGGCTGAAAGATTTAGAGGAAAGGACATAGATTTTGTGCATTTCAGGCCAAATGTGTCTTGGGAGGTAACTGAGACCATCTATACAAGATAAATGCGAAATGTAAGTCAGTGCTGCAGGGGGGATGTACTAAATAAGACCCCAGTGTGCAAGACCAGGCCTGAATGAGACAATTATCTGGATGAAGAGCAAGGTCTACAGGAATAAAAAGCAAATTCATGCCAAAGAAAAGAACCTGGGAAAAGGCAGAGGAGGAACTCAGTAGCAGATGTAGACAACCCAAGAATATGAATAGGTAAATTTTCTGACCAAAAGGATGGATACAGGTAGAGTTCCCGAATCTGCAGGAAAGGTAACAAAATTGGAAGGCAAGGCAGATATGTCTGGGTATAGACGAGTCAAGCAGGCTGAAGGAGGATCTTTGTCCATTAAAGCACTCTTCAATGCATGGAAGGGAGATGGTGAGTTCAAGCCTCCCCTCTTCCTCTGCAACCAGCCACTGCCCTTGCTGGCTCACCCACAGAAACATGCCAGTCAGGAGGAGGTTTGGCCAGTGTTGCCTCTAGTGACAAGTTGGGTCAATAGTGAGCAGATGATTTTTTTTCCAAATATTTTGTCATATTTTCTAGAAGCTAAATGTACCACCTTAGTTAGTAGAATGATAAAATTTAAATGAAAATGATTGATATTACAGAAACCCTCTGAAATAAATTTGCTTCTACTGAACACAATCATAGGCAAACTATCCCTGAATACAAATCCCTGCCCCATTTTGTAGGAATGGTTCTAATTGGCACTTTTCAGAACAGCAACAGAAGTAAAGGGTTTTCCAGAATACAGATAATTTAACACCATCTTCTCCTTTAGGAACATAAGAAGCACTGAAGCTCTTAATAACATGCTTCAACTTCTGCTGAGCCCAAAATTGTTCATGCACATAGACTACATGATCACTGTGGGTCCCTCCCAACTTAAGTACTCTATTCTAGTCTAGTCTATTTATCTTTTGCAAGGCCAACTTAACTGGAAAAGAAAAAGCACAAAGCTTTAGACACAGTAGCCCTTTTATCACAGCTGCAGCAGCTCTGTTACTACTATGGAAACACAGAATTATAAAGGAAAATTCTTGGTTCACACTATTAAAAGTTCAAGACAAAGAAAGATAGTGCAGACAGTATCCAATAACATGCTTGGCCAGACCAAACCCTTTACCGCCTATTTTCATCAACTGATATGAAAGTTTTTGGGTTGTTTTCCTTACTAATGTGACATAGTTGCCATTACAAAACTTTCAGATCTACTCAGGTTTTTTGTGCTCATCTGTTTTTTTCTTCCCACATAATTTCTTAGGTAATACATCATCCTTTACACCCTTTGGAGCTTCTGGTGTGATATTATTGAATAGATGCAATGCATTGATTCTGGACTGCTGGGAATTACTGGCTGGCACAGTGGGTAACAGGAAAGTACTAACTGTTGCAGATAGAGTTGTTTCTTCTGTGGAGAGAATCGCTTCCTTCAGTTAAAACTAAGTATTCTAAGCATTTCTTCTTTATATTTTCCCAATTTCCAGGACTTTTGAAGTGTATCCCTGTAATTTGTCTTTATGCAACGTTACCAGCTAACTACTATAGAGGTTTTATTGTTCTGTATTTATATGTCTGATCCTTAGCTCAGAGCTCTAATTTTCACAACCTTCAGACAGATTCAGAATTGATTACTGCTATGTAACATCTTCCAGGTTCCACCTACATATAAGAAATGTCAGATGAGCTATGCAGCACTAGGATGAATAAAGTGCAGTAATCCAGGCTGCAAGAGGAAGAATTAGCAGTATCACAACCAGCACACATTGTTGTAAAGCCCTTGTGTTTGCTGGTTTACAAACAGTGCAGATGTCAACACAGGTTCTAAGTCTGGCAAACATATATGAGATTAGAAATTTTTTCCCCATAAATTTTGTTAAGCTTGCCTCCTCACAGACATAAAGCTAGCAGAGGCTCTGGGAGAGTGCACAAACCAAGTCTCATGGATAATGAGAAATAAGTAGCTTTAAGGTGTAACTTAACGCTTAATGTTCTCAGTAGACTCCTCCTCATTCCAAATTATATCTCAAATGTTTGTGGTGCTTCCCAAGAGAGTGCCATCATTCTGAAGAGAGGAAGTAATCTGAACGTACCACTGGTGAACAGAGGCCATTCAATCTTAATGACATTTGCATTAAAACATTGGGACCGTCAGTCACAAATATCCCATTGCAAAAAAACCCAATAGTTACAATAAATTAAATTTCCATTATCTGTATAATAAAGCCTCTTATTAAGTGCATCTCATTAATGATTGAAATACTTTACTACTGAGTACAAACACTATCATGGGAAGCTTTTAAATTGATTCCTTTTTGTTTTAAGTTGCTTGAATGTGATTAAAGATCTAAACTCTAGAAGATGTTCTGACCTTTTTGGAGCTTAACTGAGAAACAACTTGAGGAAAAGTAAAAATTACTCAGATTAAAATTCATTAATGATGAGGCAATTCATATTGTAGAAAGGAGAAAGCACCAAGTGGATGGTGCTAAGAAAAATTATGGTTAATAACAGGAGAATCTGAGCTAAAATGAAGGAAAATATAATAAAAATTATAAAGAATACCAGGAATATCTTTCATAATGAGTTCACAATAAGATGTAACTAAACAGGTTGAATGGTTTTTCTGGTACACAAAAAGAGGAACAAAGCCTGTTATAAGGGGAATTATAATGCCTCATTTCATCATTTCTCAAAACTGATAAGGCACATGCAGAACAAAATTGAAGGTATTTAAGTAAGACAGTGATGTTATATATTGGGAATTGAAGGCAAAGATTTCTAGGCTGATATAAGGCACAGACTGTTAGAGTAGATGAGTGGGTTAAAATTATTTTAAATTATTCCTTCCTCCTTCCCCCTATTCTTTTTTATTATCTTTTCCCCCTCCCTACACTTCCCAGAACTATCAAGCATCTCTTAGCAAGTAAAAAGGCCCTAAACTACCGATGTGTATATTACACCACTTTATACATCTTAATTTGACAATTAGATGAGGGATGTGAGGAAGAAACACCAAATGGCCCTGCAGAATGCAGTTTCATGACATAGCTAAATTATCCTAATGACATTCTCTGCCAGTTTAGCTACCAGAACTGTCACACCACTCAGTCATATGTCACACTCATATTTGGGCCAGAGCCCACTGCAAGTCAGGAGGATGGAGGAGGGGCAAAACCCTTTGTACCAGCAGCTGGAGGATTAACGTAGTTATAATGTAAAATGCAGTGGTTTGCAGTAGAATGCATGTGTTGGGGCAGGGATGGAGTTTTGAGTTCCTCCTCATGAGAAGCTCCGTGTTCTGTCACTTCTCCTGGATATATTAGCATTACTACTAACATGAGTAGGGGAACCAGGAAAGGATGTGAGGAGAAAATGAAAGGACAACCTTTGAACAGGATGCTTCTGTTGCTGTCAAACTGTGTTAAAATCAAGAGGTTCCACAAAGTCAGATGTGGAGTAGGAAGGCCTTTCATTTAGCAGATTCTTACAAGATGTAATTCAGAAAAGCATATATATATATATATATATATATGACAGCTATACCAGGGCCACCATATGTGATCAGATTATTACCCCATTTGGCCTTTGGATTTCACAGAGTAAGCAGAGGATTAGCAGAGTTTTCAAAGAATAATAGTCCTTAATAAACTGACTACTAACTGAAAATACTATATGCATATATATGTATATGCATAGGAAAACTCCTGCTCCCTCAATGAGCATTTCTTTCATTCAATGAAAAGCGTCAAGCTTGAGTTGTTGTCTTAGCTTGCATAACTGCAAACATTATTTATGATGCTAACGTTATCAAATGCATCTATGAGATTTGTCTGGCTGACCTCCTAAGGCTCTGATTTTCATGATGTAGTGACTATGCATTGGTCAAAAAAAAAAAAAAAAA
>VWYP01032475.1:18724-136983 GCA_013400435.1 Pycnonotus jocosus
AAAGTAACTCTTTTATCACTCTATTACAGCCCTTTGATTTTATTCTCTGGTTTTTTTCCCCTCATGTCCCTAAGGAGGTTGACCTGTTTTCATTATGTTCATCACACTTCAAGAAAATGGCAGAAAAAATATACAAACACAAACATTATCACGTAATAAAAAGCAAGGAAGAACACTGTACCACACTCCATTTAGGCAAAGACAGTTTCCCTATGTTCAATCAATTTTAACACTAGAGCAGCTTTGGCTTTAATTCATTACGGACTTCTTCAGGGCTTGCTGTGCCATAGCTTGAGCACATAAACTTAGAAATGTCTCCCTGAATTCACCCAAAAAACCCACCTAGATATTTCAAATCTCATTGAAATAGCTCTGTGACAAAAACATTTGCCTGACATGTAAATTTATAGATAGATTTCACTGATATATTCCCTTCCACATCATGTATTTTCACTTGATGTTTTATCCATAATATGCACATGGAATCAAACTATCTCATGTGCATGATACCCTCATATTTTCTTCTTTGCTGAATCACCTGAGAATTGCAAATCTTCTGCCCAACAAACATCCTCATTGATCTGTATAGGTAAAAAGACTCTGGAAAAATCAACTTTTGGGGTGCCAGACATTGTAAACACAGCAGAACAAGATTCAGCTCTGCCAGATTAAACAGAACTCATCCAAGAAAAAAAAATCATTTAGACATCCACAGACACATAGCGTATTTCAATTTTACTCAACAGAATTAGCATCCTCCTCATTTTAGTTGGTACAGGAAAAATAAATTATGTGATGGAGCTGATCCAAGTGTATCTGTACCCACTGTTCTTTAATTCGAGGCAATTTTTTATACAATAAGAACTCCAGTCACACTTTATTCCAATTCTGCTACATTAAGTAATGGATTTATTTCAGCTTGGTTTAACCAAGAACATTATGCTGCTATTGGCAAAGCCTTTCACTTTGACATCTCAAAAGCAGAATTTTTATCAGCCTAGGATGCCTCCTGCAGATGAGTTAGGAGCATCTGCTTTTATCGGTAATCTGAATTCCTCCTCTTTTTCAGTCTTAAGATTGAAAGCCAGAACAATCACAACCATGCTTTGAAGCTCTTCATTCAATAACTTAGAGCTATAGCTGAGATTAACAGCTCCCACAATATTTTTTGCTTTCCTATCACCTGACTTCAGAAGCAGATAACAATGTATGTTATTTTCTTCATCACATGTGAAATGCACAGTAAGAAGCCACTTTCCATTGTGCTCAGAGCAGAAAAACTGTCAAGAGGGAGAGTCAGATCTAGGTCATCTTCTAACTTAGTTAATGGAAGAGGACAGAAAGGACAGAGCCAAAATACAGAGTTCTGCTGGAGCCAGACACTACCAGAGCATGCTGAAACCTGTTGTAAACAGGTTCAGGCTTTGGGGTGGTTTTTTTTTCCCTCTGTCTGCCAGTAGCTTCACTAGCTACAACTCAGTGTGCACTAAATAGCTTTTTATTACTTGATGCAAATCAGAATAATTTCAGAAAGACCAAAGTGTGTTAGAGACAGGCTTATGGCTCAGTCACCTTCTTCACCTATTGAGCTAGGCTGAAAATCTCACCATGTAAATAACACATCTGTTTAAATTTTGGCAAGCTATTTAGGTGTTGCAGAAGTAGGTGAAACTGAGTGTCACTGCATGAATTCTTTTACAATGGCTTCCAGAGACCACGTTCAAGCTCAACAGCCATTTATCTAGTAGAATCAGCAAATAGTTTTGTTATAGGCCATTCTGTAGAAAACATGTAAACATGCAATTTATGGAGATTATGTTTCTGCTGTTTAAGAGTGCAGAATTGTTGCTTACGTGACAAGTCACTTGTTCTAACATCAGTCCAAGGCTCCAGCTATGAAAAGGAGATCTGCATCACTTGCCTTGCCTCTCACACACATACTGCCGTCCTGCCTTGTGGCATTTCGTTACACAAAAATGCACAGCCTTACGACCAAGAGACCCAAAACTTGGTATCAGAACTGTATTTCTTATGGCAATTCAGGTCACTCAGCACTCAGGACAAAGAAGGCTTCCTTCTGCAAAACGTCTACACTGAAGCTGCTAGATGGAAGCTACAACCTTGTAAACAAAGTAAATGAAATCTTTCTGGATTTTAGTAGAAATTTGGAAGCAGATACAATTTAAATGGACCAAAATTCTTATGGTAAAAGTATTTCCATCAGAAATATAATTCATGGAAATGTGTCAACATCTCAGTTTTTAGATGCTTCTTTGAAAATTCTATGACATTGGAGATCTTGTGAGTTTCAAGCTAGCATGTAAAATTCCCTTAAAAAGAGAAATCTCCCAAGTTTCATTCTCTGAGAGCTTCACCTTGTTGCCTGTTTTTTAAGCAAGGTTCATAGGGCTCTCAGCTCTGAAAACATAAGAGAGGCATGAGGCTTCTGATTCTTTTAGCCTCATCATTCCCTTAGGACATTTTCTACCAGAAATTATACCTGTAAGTGGGTTAATTTATGTTTTGATACAAATAAATAAAATAAAAACCACTCCCCACACTCAGCTGGGCTAATAGACTTGTGACTGCACCAGTGTATATGGAGGTTCTCTAAGTCATTCCAAAATTACAGGTATCCAAGATTTCCTGGATATCCCAGGGAAGACCACAATAAGTAAAATGCTAAATGAGAAAGTATCCCTTACTAAAAAGGGGAAATGACAAGAAATCAACAAACAAACCCCAAATAAATTTAGTTGGACCACTGACAGACTCAACTGAGCTTATAGCCAGCCATAAAGAGATAGAAAGGCAAATCTTCCTGTTCTACATACCATCAGAATAAGAAATTCAAATACCTGTTCCAAAATGACAGACAGTTTCAGAGAAAGCTGACCAGCACTGACAAGAGAAGGATCGTGACAAACTACTATGCCTGTGGTTGGAGAGATGAATACATCATTCCTGTCTGGACACAGACCGGTCTAGTTTTTGCTCAGATATAATTAATTATCCTTAAAATAAACTTGAAACCCACTACAGCTGCTCTCCATAGCTGCATCCATTGTTTTGGCAGAATAAATCACAAACTACAAGCACCATTAGAACTTATATTTGTTGTATTAAATTCGTGATGTTTCTTGACACACATTGGGATAAACCAAACTTTAGCCAACCTTAAAATCACATAAACCCACTTCTATTCTTCCTAGTAGTAATCCTACCTACATTATTTACTTGACAATTATTAATCTAGATGCTAGAGGCAGTTTGGGGTTTTTTTTTCCTGTCTTGCTAAGGACATCCTTTTTTGACCTGGTTACAGCAGCCATTACTCTCCAGAAAGATTTAACTTTTCCTGTATCCTTTAGTGGAAAAAGTAGCATCTGGTTTTTTGGGTTGTTTTGGGGTTTTTTTGTCTTGTACATAACAGCTGATCACACAGTTAATTGGACATCTAATTAATCTCTGTATAGCTGTAAAAAATTTCTGTATAACTCTAAAATTTTTTCAAAATATATAATTAAACAACATTTTAAATCCCATAAATGAATTTTGAAGATTATGGAATATGGCACATACAGAACATCTCCCATGCAAAGGTCCAAGCGGTTTAAAAACATTATTTGAAAAAACACAAGATACCTTCATGGTCATTGAATTCCACCGTGTCATTGTTCTCACTGGTCAGCCAAGGCACAGAGCCTGAACATGAATCACCCCACCTAAGGTTACTCAGGAGTCAAATGGGAATGGGAAGGAGTGATACAAACACCAATCTTGGCTCTGTTTGGTGTTCTGGCCACCTCCAACACACCTGTCCTGAGGAGCAGGAGGCAGGTTAATGGCTTCAGCAGTCACAGCAGCCACTGCTTTCCTTTGGCAAAGGCATCAGTTGCACCAATATCTCAGGTTCCAGTGTCCTTAGGCAAATAACTGAGGTTATTATTTACGAGATATGAAGTAAGACACTCCCTGCTTGTAGTTTCTCCTGCAGTGATAGCAGAGAGGTCACCCATTTTACATGGCAGTGTGACAATCATAAAACACTACTCAAAAAGAGATTAAATGTTCTGAATAAAATTGCCATTTCTGTTCGTATGAATGAATTTCGGCAAGAAAAACTCCATGCTTACATCGACAAAAACTTCAACAATCTCTTTACAAAGAGGGTAAATCTTGCTACCTGTTCTCAAAAAGGATTAGGAAACAATGGAAGAGATTTTAAATTTTAGTCTCTCCATTTTAAGAGGTTTTGGCACTCAATTGATGTCCACAGAACTCAAGAGCTACTGTTTGGGAGCCTGCAGATTAAAAGCTCACATCACCTTGAGCTTGGAAGTGAAAAGCAGGAAGCGTGAAAATCCTCTAGATGCACGAAAAAATGCAGGGAAGAAAAAAAATGTAGGTGTAGAAAATAGCAATATTTGACTACTAAATGGCATTAATTTCTCATTCATAATTACCAGGACTTGAAAAATGGAAAACACAGCTCCTCTGTGCTAGGTACGGTACTTAGAGTGAGGGTGCACCAACAGTCTGTATACATGTAGCAGCAGATAGAAGAAATAAAGAAGAATTAAAGCAAAAGGATTAAGACACTGATTCTTCACTCCTAAGTTCAAATATGTAACTAATCTTCCTAAACTAGGAATCTAGGAATCTGCACTGTCATCAGATGAGTGATGAAATTGAGAGAAGATGAAGCAGTCCCTGTGTTCTTCCCTGCTTGTTGTTCACTATGGTCATGGCTGACGCAGTTTGATGCTTCCACTTGTGACTCCAAGTCACAGAAATTTTCTTGGTTTTGGTAAGTCAGTCTCCAAAATTAGGGTGGAAATTCAGATTAGATCTCCTCAGTCAGAAAGTCTGTCTTCATAGGCAGTTTTCTAGTACTGTGAAATAGTACTGATGTAGTTTCACAAAGCAGTACCTAACCCAGAAAGAGAATACTTTTTTTTTTAAAATCAGTTTGAGGCAAAATAGTGATAAGTTAAATGAAAAAGAGGCACTCCTACATAAGTAGAACAATGCCCACATGATAATTACAGGGTGTTTGACCCATATTACGACCTGAACTGGCAATAACTGCCCAGCATAGGTGAGTTATGATCTATGGCCTTATCCACAGGAAAATATTACTTTTTAAGAGATGTGTAGGAGTGATATCATATGTTGAAACACAACTCCACAGTAAAGTTAAGGACTCACTGATTCAGGTGCTAACCAAGTCCAGGCAGTTTCCAACTGCTTCAATTTCTTGCACTGCTAGCAGAATGAATGCTGTATCCCTTTGAAAAGATAAGAAACACCTGCACTCTGTTGTAACCACCCAAATCTGAACAGAGATACCCACAGAACACAGAACTGATGTTAAAGCAGAAAATCTCTCACAATGCTGCCTTTGAACAGGACCCAACCCAGTGGGTCTAGATTTAGAAGTGTCTTCCCACCAGAGTGAAGTAAGAGTTTGTATTCTGGCACATACAGTGATAAAAATCTATTGTGAAACTGAACCTGAGCTAAATTTCACTACAAATTCACACTGTATATGTTGAATATATCATGCACAGTCCAAAATCTGAAGAGACAGGAATATTACTTAAATACCAGGGCTCAGAAACACTGCATTTTCAGAACATGAACACCACTTCATCTCTCAGCATTGTTCTCTCCTGTCCTCTTAAGCAGCTGTACCCAAGGCCTGGGACTTTTGCATTTATTCTTGTGCTGCCAGTGCCTGGGACAGCCCACAGCTCACCATCCAAATCAGCGGCTGATTTCTGCCTCACCCTTGCTCCAAATAAGAGTCCTGTCCATCCCTAAATACTACAGAAAGGGGACAGATTTTCTACCCAAGCTCCTCAAAACTGGTAAATACCATTTAGAGCCACTAAAAAGCTAACTTCAGCATCTGCCTGGAGAAAGAGCCATCCCCAGTGTGGACCATCCAAGACACAGGGTGGTGGAGAGGTCAGGAAACCAATCTCTTGACCATGAATAACCTGGCAGGATATTAATCTCTCTGTCAGAAGCAAAAGTGATGTCACTACTGTTCTAGCCAGCAAGAAGGAGTTATTTCTCATTTCCTCTGTTTTGGTCAGAACACGAGATTTAAGCAGGAGGGAAAAACCCCAAACCACAAAGCACACAATCTCAGTGTTCCCCCACTGAATTTTTAGAGGGTTGAGATTAAATAATCAAACAGCCAATCACTGTTCCAGCCCATGGCTCCAATCTAAGAAGCACATTGACTACTTGTCAGCAATGACAACAGGCTTTTGGGAAGCCAGGGGACCCTCCAAGCACAGAGAGCACTCTGGGCACAGGCAAGGGCATATTCTCTAACTCAAGGAAAAGTAGGAACTTCAATTCTCCCACTGTACAAAACAGGATGGAAGATCTCACATTGCCAAGAATTTTAAGGGAAGTTAAAAATAAGTTTAAAATCATTAGCTAAACATGTAAACATCCAGGATGAGTTTCAGGGCAAAGATTTTTTTTTCATGGTACTTTGAATGTTAACTATTCAAGATTTCACATAATATATTTTTTCCAACAATAAAATAATGGAATAATACAAAAACACAGTGTATGTTTGTGATCTTTTAAGATTGCAATTTGTTTTGATTACATCAAACAGCATTTGCTCTGCTTTCTCTTTACTCAAAGCACCAAGAATGTACCTAATAATAATATCACTCTATTTTGAAATTTGTCTTTCTGCACATTCATTAGAGTGAAATTTTTCCAAAGCAAACTTGAAAATATAAAACAAAACATGAGAAAACAAAAATTCTCTCAAGAATATTGCACATTTGCATTTGTTTTACATTTTTGAGAAAAAAAAGTCTCTCTGCTACACCTCAGACTCTGCCTCATCTGTGGAGAAGTCCCAATCTTATGTTTATGCCATGCATTGGAACAGTGATACAAAGGCTGTGATCACTGTGGTGTACAATTTTTAATTTCCTAGTGGCAACATTTTTTATTGCAACTGGCAGGTTGTTTATAGTTGTAATTTTGAGATGTGTTTTTGTTGTTCTTCTGGTCTTTTATTAACATGCTGCCAGATATCACTCTACGATGGCCCATGCTGGGTTAGTGATAATGTTGTCTGCACTGGCAGGTCTACCTTGGCAGATTACGGGCATAAAATGGGCAGGGGGCAATCAACTTGTCAGAATATTTACAAATTTCAAATTGCTGTCTACACCCTTAATGACTTGCACAATGAAAAAGATTGCCATGTCACTGTATCTGCTCTGCATGAAGAATGGTAATAGTCAGAGAAAATGGGCTGGGAGAGAGACAGACCTCATTAAAAACAAACAACTGTGATTGACATGAAAATTGGCCTATGAAGCCAAAAGAAAGGTAAATGTATTTAGATATAAGTGGCTTTATTGGGGAGGCTTACTGAACCAAGAAACCTTGCTAGCCTCAGATAGACTCAGCTGCAGAAACCTGTATCAGTCTTATACAACAGCTAACAGAAAGCCACTGATTGTCTAATTCCTCCATCCCATATCAGTTTCCTGGGATACCTCACTTTTGTTGCTATCCTCTCCGAACTAAGGTGAGAGGGGGGAAAATAATTCAGTCATGGTGAAAGGTAGTAAGAAGAGAAGTTTAAAAATAAAAAATCATTTCACCTGCTTTGAAAAAACTGAATTACACTTTATCTGAATTATACTTATCCACACCCATTACCTCTGTGGAAACAACTGCTGAGAGACCCGTCAGCATCCCTGCTAACAACTTCCTCACACACCCTTCTGCCTCTTGAGAGTTTTCAATATTATTCCTGCCAGAAGCCAGGTATAAGACCATACACCACACACCAAGTTAATCATTCCCTCTGGTAAGTACAAACTCTTGCACTGACCAGAGCAGAGGTCTGTATTCTTAATGAGGGCATTTTGGGTGAAACAGCACAAGGTCACTCAGGCACCAAGATGATGGTGGTGATCACACACACAGCTCCTTGTTTCGCTTTTATCAACACATAAGTAAATAAGCACTTCAGTAAAATGGTGTCATGTTAGATCACTCTGAGATGGCATATGGAAGATGAGAGAATTGCTCTGACAAAACTAGAAGGATAGCACTAGAACTGAGTATGTAAACCAGTCTCCTTAACACCTTAAACCTGTTTATATCCATGCAGGACTGCTTTCTTCCCTGTCTGTCTTTCTATACGCAAGACCTACAGGAGTTTTTGATAGCATAAGGCTTTTGCAGTTTAACATTATGATTACAGAAGAAGAACAGTTTAAAAGGTACTGCCTGAAATATGATCATTTACTTCTTATTTCAGTATAGTTTACCAGTATCATTTTTCATAATCTTTGAAAATGCTAAAAATAAAAAGGGTAACAGTCTGAGCATCTGGTTTGTTATAAAATGGAATACATTTACCTAAAAATGAAAGATTTACAAATGCTTTTAATGTTTCTATAGAAACCAGAAAATCACAAACCATTTGTGTCAGAGTTGTTAACACAGGAATCACATATGTTTTCTCCATATATACGCAAAATCATATTTCCAGCAGAAGAAAACCTGATTTAACTTCAAAGGAAATGGAAGAGATGGCAAAGTCTTTTGAAATCCAGGACCATTGCTTAGCCATGGACCAACAACAACATGAAAGAGGCACAACATTTGCCAAAATTCTTCATATTCTAAATCTCTTCTTTCGGTCACAGTCACTTATTTCTTACATTTGCTATGTAAGTAGCCATCACAACACACACATTACAACATTAATAAGTATTTATTACAATTTACTTCAACTTCATCCCAAACAAAAGCACAAACCCATTTATTTTACTGTTTCTCCCTCTTTTCCTTTTCTTAAGTACTGTCAGAAGAGGTCAACAGATATTTGAGAGTTGAGGGCATTTTCTACAGACCTGGGTGTCTCCACTGGTCACCAGCTGGGTGGAAGGAATCAGCCTTCCATCCTGATCATACACATCTTCTAACCGTAAAGGGAGTGAGGAGCAACAACAACCCTAACTGAGACACTCACTCAAAGCAGAGAAAATGGATATAATTCATCACAAAGCTCACCATTTGTTGCTAACAAGAATTTTCAGACCTGGAACAAGCTTAACCAAAAAAAAAAAACACAAAAAAACCCCCCAACCCCCCTCACATATACTTATTAAAAGCTTCAGTAACCTATGACTTTACCACTGAGCAGTCTTTGAATTTGTAAATAATTTTATTTTACCTTTGGAACTTTGGATCTCATATTGAGAAATACCTGAACTTACCAGAGCACTAAGTGAGACTTGTGGGCAAGCTACATTTCTTATAGCTTAAATAGCCAGTTTATAAACATTAAGGTAAGTAAACACAGATGGCACCTTCAGTTAATCCAGTTTAGTCCTACATATTAAAAGTCATTCATGAAATCTTGACTTCAAGAATGAAAATCTGTTAGTTGTCTCAGCTCTGATTTCTGATCACTAATACAAGACTCATGAGACTTGCACGTTTTGGGATATTTGTAAGAAAGAACAATCTATAAGCAAGCAGTAACATCACCATTAATGAGGTCTTCAGCAGATCTTTTAAAATCTTTTTTAATACCACAATGGTTCTTGGTATTAACAGCAGATAAGAAGGATGAAATTCTCATCACCTGATTTCAGCTGTCTCACAGTTTAATGGCTCATGAAAGCTAGAAATACAAGATTCTTGTAACATCTACACAGAGAAAGAATCCCACATAAATAAAATAAAACCAACTGCACTTGGGAGCTTATAAGCTTTGGATGAAAATAGGTGACTAGACACTTGATTTTTAGATGGACAATATTAGGTGAAATGAACTCTTTTCTGTCATTCTCCGCAACCAGATTTCAAATGTTAGCAATTTCTGTGAATCCTGTGTTACTTTCACCGGTGTGGTAGGTAGCAGTATGGGTTTAGGAATTACAGCCTTTAAGAAACTGCTGGAATAGACTCAAGGATTGGTTTAGTCGCTGATAAGGACAAGGAGAGAACATCATGTTCTTCTGGAGACCTGGAATTTCTACATCAGTGGTGGTGTTAACATGTTAACCACATGCCTCTGAAAATCTAGCTCAAGCAGACAATATTTCACAACTATCTCATAATTTATATCTGAGCACGTTTTTCTGAGACAGATTGGACAGCATAAACTTATAAGAAATAATGCAAGTACTCTTCCTGGAAACAGTGGCAGTAGTAATGTGAACAAATGCTCACTAAAATAAGTCATCTACAGTGTGATACATGAAGGTTGCCACCAATCAATCAGAGCACTTGAAAAAGGCAAGGTTGTGCATTTAGTTTTCCTTCAGTTTCCATGGTTATTTTAAGGTCTGTAAATGACCTCTCTAGAGAAATTAAATTAAGCATAGAATTTTTTTAAAAAATACAGCAAGCACAATGCTTCAGAAAAAGATTGTGCTATCTGTAGCTTCATTCAACACTATTATTTTTATACACACATAACATATACATAAATTATTCCATTGGCATCCTGCTCCATGGCATTTAGAATTAATATTTTATTAGTAATCACTCAAATACAATATACCGGGATTCCCAGTGCACTTTTGCTACACTGGAATGTAGCAATAACATACTAAAATTCCTTACTGTTATGTCCATTCATTAACACTGCCACCAGTACAACTCTGCTCACCCTATTGTACACAGAATTGACCATGTTGCTACCAAAAGGACTGCTTCAGAATAGAAGCAAAAACAGAAGAAAAACTCTTCCCCCTCAAAAATGTCAAAAAATTACTGTCTTTCACATGTCTGTAGATATTTTCTATGTTTATTTTCTCATCTCATTAAGGATGTTGTTCTTTATTATTAATTAAATGGAAAATATCCACAGCCAGTGATTGAATTAGCCCAAAGTACCTGCTTAAAAAGATCAATATTGATCAAACTAAAGGGTAGAAAGTACCACTAGTCTTCCTAATGTAAGTGATTTGGCTCAAGGAAGGTTTTGATCAAATTAAGTGGAGGATCTAATTAACCTGTGATTAAATTAAGTGGAGGGCAAGCTGTATAGGCATAAATCCCATACACATTGAGATGAAACTAATAGTAATGCACGTATTTACAGAGGCTGCCAGGGGAAAGCATGCAATAAATTCAGCAAAGAAAAAAAAGGTCACAGAAAGAAAGGGAAAGCAAAGCATGAGGGGATTAGAATATAGAAAGAAGATAAAGGCAGCCTCAGATAATGATTACCATTGGAAGAACATTAGCCAAGCCTGAGAGATTAAAGACTGTGAATTTACCAAAGCATGATAAAAATTCTTCCAGATTAAAAATCTAAAGCAGTGCAAAACTCGGTGATCCATATTGAAATAGAATTCCAGAAGGTACTAAACAGGCTCTTGTACAAGCTCAAATTATATCAGTCAGTAGTTTGTACCTCATGAGCAGCATGTGATGAGATCAGTGGTAGGGACAAGTTGTCAGTTCACAACACAGGCAAACAAGCTCCATGCCATTCCTCCACACAGCAGACTTTAAGACAGTAGTCTTTGGGAAACGGGATGTTTATGGCTCTACACTCACTGGAGAGCCATTTGCAGTGATTCAAACAGTCAGATTTCCTTCCTTACATGGCCCACTGTCTTGTAAGAGACCACTATCTTATTTCTGTCTCAGGGCTCTGAATAGTATCAACCATGACCTATTCCTGAAGAAGCCTGTGCATTTTTCACCCACTGCCAAAATCCTATTACAGCAAGGCTGAAACAATAGAAATCAGAACTCTTTGTGACTCCACACCACCCAATTCTGGAACAAAACTATGTGTCTTCAAAACAACTGGCTTCAAAATTAGCACTCCATTTAAAAGAATAAGGAAATCTTGAGCTGGATGCCAAGACATGCAGAAATCTCAACAGTTTATTGCCTTTATCTCATAAAGGCTCACTTTTTTCCTGAAGTTTTAGAGAAAGAATTGCTGACATTGTGCAGCTTAAAAAAATAAGGCCTTTCACCCTTATGAGACCATAATAATACATTAATCTTGAGCCTCCAAAGATGATACTCTGAAATGCTACTAGTTCTCCCTGTATTCAATCTGGGGCACTTATGCAAACTTTCTTTAAACATTTTTGATACACTTGATAGATTAAGAAAAGTGGAAAAATAATTGGTTACAAATTATTCAAGACCAATTAATACGAACAATAAGATCTGGAACCCAATGGCATTATAGAATTTCTATATTTCTGCCAGCTACTTGCTAGCTGCAAAAGATTACATAAAAGTGCCACTCCAGATGTAGTAGTTCCATTCCACCAAAGCAGTGGTAGTTTTTTGAGACAAAGTTCTCGACTAGATTCTTGCTAGACAAATATTGACTCCCCAGAAGTGCAAGACAATCATCTAGAAGATACAAGCCCCGTAGTATTGCAGGGCTCAGTGACTGAGACACTTCTGTGCCTTCTTGAAACCTACCTGTTCAAAGGTCATAGGCAATTACCTTGGTCACCAGCTTTATGCAGCAACTGTACTGCCACATCTATTGGCAATTTTCTACAGTTTTGAAGTCTTGTAAAAATACAGCAGAGAGTAATTTCTGAGAAAAATAAAGCTCATAAAGCTGAAAATCCGGCTAGCCAGCATCACAGCCAAACCTGAAAACCTGACATATTTTTCAACGTTCCAGTAACACATTAATATGGATTTTTGGGTACACTGTGTGCATAGGGATGATTTCTTGTTTAAGCCAGTAGCCAGGCAGCCTTTTATTTTTCTTCCTTTTTCAGTCGAAGAGATTTACTTCTACACAAAATAGCCTCCATTTTGCAATCAATAGCAGCACTGAACAATTGGATTGGAAATCATAGTGTATAATCAACTCCAAGACTCAAACGGAAGAATACCTATTGTTCTTTTCTGAGCAGACAAATTGAGACCTCTGTTATCTCTTAAGTATCAACAATTATGCAGTGAAGATATTAATTTTCCTTTAACAGGCATGGAATTATACATCTGGCTGCTGTCAGCTGTTTTATGCTACTGGAACAATGAATTAACCTTGCCCCATGCTGGCAACTCTGCAAAATTAAATATTTTATCAAGAGCATGCCTTTTCTAACTCAGATGATTGTAAAAACTTTGCATCATAAAACCTTTTAAAGCAGTTTAATCTTCTTTTATGTATAAAGTAACTTATTTTTTTATAAAGTGCCTCCTCATTTCTGTACATCTAATAGTAACAATAACTTAACACAAGGTGTAAGAATATTCATCTAATGTTGGTTGCAGAACTCGTTGCAGCATCTTCAGTCCCCTTTGACAGTTCTGTTGGTTCTTCTTCACAACTCATTACATCCCAAATAAAATTGGTGGGTACCCTGCCAACAATCACGAACATTGGAAGTTCCCAAAAAGACCTCTGCTTTTCCACTGCATTGCACATAATCATGGTTTTTATGACCTTCATGACATTTTACCACATGCCCTGAAACAAGGAGGAAAACTAGATAACAAACCTAAAGAAATGGCTAAAACTAAAACCATTATTTATCTGGGTTCTCATGACAGCCATAGATTAATGGACAAATGACTCCACACACTTCTCTATTCAGCTTTTCTGACAGATTTTGTTCAGACCTTTGAATTTTAACTCTTTTTTTCCTCAGAAGGTACTCACTTTTCTGCCTAATTTCTAACTAAAGGGCATGTAGAAACATTCTTGCAATTGTTTTGAGTTTATTCTCACCGAAAAAAAATCCCCAGGTGTTAACAGCTACACTAGGTCAATAAAGACTGCATTGGCTTCTTCAGTGGAGAGCTGTGCTTTGAAAATTCCTCATGCTTTTATTAACTCCTGTGACTTACACTATTATCTCTACCTGTGGAGAATAATCAGCCCCTTATCCTGCTACTTAGTGTTATACACACTTAACACTGTTAGACTTCAGTGCAAGCAATTTGATGTTTATTCTGTAAGCAATTTGAACTTACTTACCAGGTTGGTTTGTTTTTTTTTCCCCCCAAGTATTTATAAGCAGCTGTGTGTACTAGCAAGTTAGCTGTACCAGTGGCATTCTAACTCTGCATGCACACCACCTGTTTTTTTGGAGACAAGGATTTTTTTTATTTTTATTTCTACATCTTTTCAAGGAAGGGACTAGAAGCACCAAAACGAAGGCAAATTTTGAGAAATAATCATTCACTTAGCATGTTCCTAACCTATAGTTCACTTTGAGAGTAGTCTTTAATATAATACTCCCACAGAATACCTAACTTAGGGAAAACAGTGAAGAATCAATACTGAGTTAAAGTCTATGAATTCTTCTTCCCTCATCCCTTGCTTAGATGTAGTTAAATATTCATTATATTAGATATTATATTAAATATATATAGATGTAGTTAAATAAAAGTTAAATGTTCTTTCTCTATTAATGATTAATAAAGAATTTCAGCACATTTTTATTTTAAATTGAAAGTGATGCTCTTGAGGCAAAGGTTTCTCCTGGATTACAGAAGAAACCTGCTGCTGCTACCCTCAGGAATGGTGATTTTACCTTGTGTATCTGACCTTGCTCTGTTTTGGACAGAACATTTCTGGCCAAAGAAATCCTGCAATTCCTCTCTCCTTATTAGAATTGGCTTCCTTGCCAACCAGCTGCCTGGACAATGAGAAGATTATTGGAGCACCATTCACCTGAGATCCAATACCAGGGTCCCAAATGCAGAAGGAGCAGATGCATGGAAAAAACTATGGTCAAGGCAGAAGTCCAGCGTGTCTGGAGTTTTTGTTGCCTGTCATTCAGAGTCTTTCACCAAGGAAATAAGGGTTCTTCTTTCTTTTGGACTGTTAGATGTGGTTAGATTTCCATAAGAATATCTGACTCAAACAAGATAATCTTTCTGTCATTAAGTGGAGAGGTAGTTCAGTTTCCCAATTACAGAAGTGTTTTCTATCACTTCAAAATTGAATGATTTTTCTTTAAAGTTCCTACTCTAAAAGAAAACAAGGTTCATTTTTCACACGTTGAAACTTACCCCCAAGGCCTATTTTTAATTTTTAGATTTATGTATTTCAAAAATATAGTGGATGAAACAGAAATTCCAGGCCTACTAGTAAAATCTTAGCAGAACTGTGAAAAATTACACTTAAGGGCAGGTCATCACTAAGGGCTTCCAGCATGACATCCTTGCTGCAGGTTCCATAAGCAATAAGTGTGTACACTTTGACATGTCTCTATCAGTTTTGTCAAAAAAATGCTGTTGAACGAATTGCCAGTTTGAGAGACCTAGGAAACAATTGCTGCCATGATAACTTGTACTAAGAATCAGTAATTTTCTTAATATTAGCAAAAAAAATCAAACTATTTCAGTACAAATTGATATGGAGGATAGTAAAGTATTTTACTAAAGATTTCTTCTTTCCATTCTGTTTCAATTCCTGGGCTATATATTCCCCTTCCTTCTGAGGCAGAAGTCGATAGAAACTGCATATAAAGAACTAGGACAGTATACTGGCCTCTAAGGAGTCTGGATGCCCCAGGCAACCTGTAAATCATCCATCCTTCCTTGTTTTCAGTCTCTCACACAGCAGAGATACTGAATGTTACACAGCTTTTAGTATGCCAGTTCACACACATCTCTAAAGAATATGGATATAATTGGCAATGGCCTAAGAAAATAAATGAAACTAAAATACATCCAAACCCATAAAAAAACATGACAGAAAACTTCAAATATTTGTTTTACTTTCTAAACCTGCGCCTCAAGCAGAACTGTGCTAGATTGCAGACAGCATGGGACAAAAACCAAAAATTCTTTGTTTTAGGATTAAGTTTTATAAAAAGATTGCCTTTCACTTGCATCTCACTGAAAGACAAGGTGGAGCCACAAGCAAGAGAGGTCTCTTCTCATTACAACACCTCGCATGATGCAACCTCCTGTGACCTGATTTAGCAAGCTGAGTGATTCATTTAATGCCTCTTTACTTGGCTAAGTGCCACACAGAAATACCTTAGCTGGTGTTTGAAGGACATGGTTTGTGTACCAGACACTAGGACAGAATGAGCACACTGGGTCATAACAAAGGGTCAGTCAGGCCACTAGCTTCTCTCAGGTAGTGGTCAGCAGCATAAGCCAGGGAAACATCAGAGGACATAAGTATTTCAGGTCCAGAATAAACTCTCATTCACCAACTCTGAGGGTCAGGACCTTCAAGCCAGTGTGGAGTCCTTGCCTTCCACAGTTCTCAGTAATCTTTTAGCCCAGGAGTTTGTGCAGCTGTTTTTCAAGTTAGCACAAAGCCGAGGACCCAGGGAAAATATGATGTGCAGAACACTGTATTAATTATCCCTTCTTCATGAAGAAATAAAGGTAAAATACCCTTTGACCACATGCATAGAGAGACCTAACACAGGAGGCAGCTGGATATGAAATTCCTCAAATGGCTGTTAATATACCCACTGTTCTAAAGTAAATGTTTATCTGTGTCATAACAAAAGACAAAAGGACAGAGAGGGCTGGGGACTCTTGTCCACAGGAGGAAAACAAGTTCACATCTTAAAAGGTGGGTTTGTCTGTTTTGTTTGTAGAGTCAGGACTGTGGTCACAAACACATTTCACCATTTCTACATTTCAAAGCTGGAGCACAGCAACATCAAATTAGAACCAAAGAAATTAAAAATAGTTTAATTTAAACCTAATTATATCATTAAATGCAATTTTTTGTATTACACAAAAGGTTAATATCACAGCAACTTATTAAAAGAATGTCTGTGAGCCTCATAGGAAAGTTAATAATTTAGATACCATATGAAGTACAAGAAAAATCCCTGTGATACATTTGTCTGTATAAAGTAGCAGTTTTCAAGGTTATTATTTTCATATGTCTTAATAGAGGTGAATGCTGCTAACTGGAAAACTAAATATACTTTGAGATTTATGAATTCAGGAATTGCATTTCGGGTGCTAATTAAAAGGAAAGCCAAGAAGAATATTTTAGAGGGGAATAAAAAACTGTCTTCTGAATACACATGTACACATAATATGTAGTACATATTTAATACCACTATTCAGAGTTTCTCTCTCTATTGTCTGAGGAGATGTACATGCAGGCCTCCTGCAATGGGGCTTTTCAGGACTAAAAATGCTGCCATTCCCCTGTCTGGTGGAGCCATAGAAGACCAATTGGTTCACTACATAATGCAATATTCTAGACATGGCAAAGAAAAAGGAAGAGCCAAAAAAGCTAAAGTGGATTTTTGAGTTGGACTCGTGTAAAGTGCAAAAAAGTTAAAATGCAAAGGTTGCTACTTGTAAGATTTAGAAGGGTTTTGGAAGCCAGTTCAAGATTTGTGCAGAGAGACTAGAAAAATCAGGAAACAGAATGAAGGCACTCGCAAAGAGAGAAGGTAAAAACTCTGGTAGTAAGGGAAAACAAATGAAGAAGAAGAAACTCAAGAAAACCTGTAAAAGGACCTAGGAAACCTAAATTACATTCCCCAGACAGATGAGATTCATATATATTAATAATCTCTGAGTGGAAGGAGAGCTATTAGGGTAGTGGTTTGGATAAGTTTTCTCTGCTGGTAACCAGTGGTATCTACTTGCCACAGTGCTGTATGTTCAAACCACACCTGAGCCTCCGATTTTCTGCCAAAGGGAGTGCTACATTGTCTCAAATATTCACCAAAAGGATGAGGGAAAAACGTCTGTAAGAATATTCCAAGAATCATTATTAACATAGAACCTTATTTAGGGGAATATACTAATTTATGTCTCTTTCACAAACATTGGCGGCATGGTGGTGGCAACAAGCTGTTTGCCTTTTCATCTGCTTTCCCTTTTCTTTCCTTGTTGCTGGCTGTAATCACCTCCAGGCAAATGGTGTTATTATAGCAGACTTTTCATCTTTACTGGTATTATGTTTATATTTTAAAAAAATGGTTTTGAACTAGGAGTAGTAATGGATGAAAGAGCAAAGTTGAATACAGGGGGAAAATATCCACATACTAGAGAAGAAAGCCGAATGGAAGGGTAAAGATGACCTTATTTGTTCAAAAAGCATTATGGGTTATTTTTCATTCCTTCTTAGCCACAGATTTCAAAAATTAATGCTTTTAATTTTCTTTTCTCATTTCAGACTCTTAGTGCCTATATAAGCATAGGAAATATCTTGCTTTAAAGAAAACAAAAACAAGTCAAAAAACCCCATCAAAAATAACAACAGAAAACACAACCCCCCACAATCCTTTTATCATTATTCCAATGAAAATAGTGTGTTATCCATTTCCTTTTTTTGAGAGACTAGTTCTTACACAAGAGGAAAAATTGCCTTTCCTCAAAATAACTTCACAAACAAGAATGTAAAGGTACAAAATATCAAGGAAAAGCACAACTCTCATACAAGAAAATGTTGCAGTAGAAGATGTTGCTGGAAATTGACATTATAATTTCTTTTTATCTTTGCCACTTCTTAAAAACACATTCTAAATTGTCTTCCAGTTTTAAAACTGTGCAGTCACTCTGAAGACAGCAAGGCCATCCAGGCAGAGGGATATTATCTGACATAAAAGTAAAGTCAAAATCTCTCTTTATACAAGTTTGGAAAGCTGAATCAGAGCTCATTTGCATATGAAGATACAGGAAATGTGAGTGAACTTTTTCATATCAGATTATCACACAGACTGAGGACTGTGATTGTTGTCTTGTGTTGGTTATGAGGGTGGGAACAACCAGTCATGAAATGCAACCTGCTTGAAAGAAATAGCCAATCCAATGGAAAAGATGTTGTAATCACAACCTCATCTATCTATTATATACACCTGAAAACATGAAACAAAGAACATAGAGAGGGTCCATTCATCAAAAACACGACAATGCAATATGGGAAAAAAGTGAAGTTCAACTTGTTTTTCCCTTTGTACAGTAGGAATCTATGTTAAAGTCCGTAGGTATTTATTGCAAAAGACATCATTAACAAAAATTGGAATTTATCTAGTGCTACTCATCCCAATCGGACTCAACTTAGACCTCTTAAAAACATAATTAAAATAAAGTTTTTCCTGTCACAACTTTATAGTTGTGTTTTCACATTGCAGTACCCAGAGCACAAATTCATTCCTTGCTGGCAAGAATGCACTTTGACATTTCTTAGAAACATAGTTTTAATCTTAAAGACTATAAAATTATATTAGGAAAAAAAAAAAAAAAAGACAAGTTTTCCTATAAGCAGCAAAGATGCTTTAGTTAGAAGATTGTTAATTAGAGCTGGGGACATTGCAAATTCCTCATAGACCATCACAGTGCTAAGGCAATGATAATATTTACTGGCAATGGTCAGGTATTATCCATTGTCCAACTGCTCTCTGCTATTTATTTATTTGATTAATAAAAAAATTTGCTTCATAGAAATATCTTACCTGTTGTGAATGTTTCCCTGCTTGTTGGAATCAAAGTTTTTTGGTTGGATTATTCTTTCTTTTGATTTTATAATGCAATATCTACAGCAAGTTCTTTCAAACACAAAAAGACCTTGTGATTAATACCTTCTTAATGAAGGTATGGGATAAGGGGTTTTTTTCCATTTTAACACAACATTCATGTTTTTCTCATTAGAATTTTCAACCACAGCAACTATAAGAGCAGATTCCCCCACCTGGCAAAGTCAGTCCCAGTGTCTCATGATATTCCTAGTTTCTGAAAACTGGGGGATTTTCAAAAGGATTTTTCTTTAGTGACTCTGTCTGAAACAGTGAAACTATATCTCTTTTGCCATCTCAATGACATTTTAAGATTCTTTCTTTTTCAGTTGATTACAATGAGGACTGATGGGTAGAGAAGAAATTGTCTGAAAATTGCATCTTGTGGCATTTTGCAGAAGGCAGGTACGCATCACGAATCTTGTGCTCAGCCCAATGGAAACCAGTCCTTGGCAGGGACATTCTGTGCTCTCCTGTCAGCTACAGCACAGAATTTGCCACACTAGAACAAGCACCAGCCTCTGCTAACAGCCAGCACGTGGTGTATCAGGGCAGAGGTATGCAACACAAATGTTCAGGAACATGGGATGGTCCATGGGGTCACCACCCAGGTACCTTCCCTCTACCACTACTTCCTCCTTGGCATTTTGAAGAATTTTCTAAATATCTCCACTTTGTTTGGGGTGTTTTTTCCTATATATAGGGTTTTATTCTGTTAAACATTAGAATCTGATCTGTGATTCTCTCTCAGGACTATTAAAAAAAAGCCAAGTATCTCTTTTGTCAAGTAAGCAGGGAAGTTGGAACTTCCAACCCTTCGAATTGGGTTATCAGCAAAAGATACATAAAGGTTGCTTTATGGTGTCAGCTCATTCTCAATGTGATGATAATATATTTAAAGAGAAACATGAGAACAATCCAGAGGAAAAAAAAAACAAAACAGGTAAAGCTGTGATCCTGCCAAGATTCAGGTGTTTGTTTTCATACATGGACAATAGAGCAAGAAGTGAGGAGAAAACCACTGAAAAGTAAGGATGCAGCAAAAACCTGAAACAGCTTTTCTAAAGCTGACTCATTTCATAATCTATATTATATTTTTGTACACAATTGTTGCTGTCAGTTTATTTCCCCAGGATTTTTGTGGATTCACAGTTAAAAACTACCCATCATTACAGGTGTCCCACAACTCAGTCTGAATAAAAAGGTGCTGTGAAATACTATAAGTGAGGCATCATGTTTTTTAAGCTGTAAATTACCTGTTTTAGACTAAACAAGGGATGAACAGTGAGCTTCAATGAAATGCAGCAATTTCTTTTCCCCTCTGGCTGCTCACGCCATAGAGCATGATGACAGAGAAAATGACAAGTGAGTCACTAAAACAACGTTATTGGAATTGACAGAGATTGAGACAGTCATATTTGACTCTAAAAGATGCAGTCTATGTTTATCTGACTTGGCTGGAGTTGACGAGTTTAGGTACCTGCAGGCTCACATCTGGTTATGTTCTAATCTAAATTCCAATGAGGTTATTGATTCTACTTGTATAAGAACACGGGTGAAGCTGGGTGGGCTTTGCAAAGTAAACTGTTGTCTGAACCATGCTAGAAGTGGCTGCTAGTCCCACATTGTATAATGTTGTATGCTGTTGCTTTTGGAATATGGCTATGCCCATTACAGATATTGCTGGCTCTCTTGAGATTAAATGTTCTACAGTACTAACTCCAGAGATTTATAACTCTTGACAATTTTATGGCCCATCTTAAATAGTTGCCCTCTGTAAAAAAACCAGTCTGTACTTAGAATTGCATGTAATGGTAAGAACTTCTTTACGGAGTTTTTACAGAGCACTGGGTATCAGCTGATGATTCACTCTGCTACAAATATCAGAGCCACCAAGAAGGAGGAAAGAAAAACCCCAACAAGTGACAACCTTGCAATAACCTGTGCACAGGCTTCTTCTGTCCCACTGCATAACAGCAGATCAACAGTGCAATTCCAAACAACGTTGGAAAAGTCATCTTAATATTTGTATGCTTCTCTGTAATTGTTCCTTTCTTCATGAGGGTGGAAGTCCTGTAAAAAATGGAACTGAGTAAACTACTAACAAATGGTATTCTCTACAGGTAAAAGTGATTAAAACAGTGTAAAACTGAGTAGAGCCAGTGCTGATGGGGGCCAATGTGAAGTCACTTTCTTGAGGAGAGTATAATTGCAGAAAGCTATATGATGAGGGGATGAAGAAGCAACATATGTTCACATACCCTCCCATTTTTTTAGCAGAGATATTTTGTGTCTGTGTAGCTGATTGGCATTTCAAAAGATTGTTCTCCCAGAGACCAATAGTTGTACTAGCACTCTCACAACACATGTAGAAACCCAGGGATGACATAAAACTAAAGGGCAGGCAGCAAGGCCTGAACCAAGGTGGTCACGAAGACCTACAGTCTGGATTGTTTTCTCTATTTGATCACATACAGCACAGAAAATGGAGATGAAAGACAAGGCCAGTGCACACATGTTGGAGAGGTTAGGGCAAAACAACAGAAATTTTAAGCTGAATGAATATACTGGAATTTAGATAAGATTCCTTTCAGGCTTTTCTGAAAGAATTGTGTTGGCAGGTTCTATGTAAAAACCCATTATGAAAGAGCTACTTTATTAAGTAGCTCCTTCACACATCTTTGAAAGTCTAGCTTGAAGTGCAACCTGGAACAATGCAAATTGCTAAAAAGGCAGCTCAACAACCCATTCACATCCAAGTGCAGGGGTATAATATAAAACTTGTAGCCCTTAACCAAGGCTGGATTTAAGCTCCAGATAAAAGAAAGCAGAAAGATGACAGAAGACAAATTTAGTATCAGAGAGCAGGTTTGCAGGTGTTCCTATGGTTTCATTTCCTTATGGACACTATTTGCCGAGAACAAAGGTTATGATAAAGCCAAGCAATTGCAGTAAATTACTGTGAGGCAAACCAAATACGTTCAGTGGAGAAAGGACTTAGTACCAAGGTCAGTTCCAGTTCAGCTGAAAAACATCTTACAGAATGGTATAGTAAGTTAACTTTGACATTGCTCTCTTGGAGTAGAAGTGCTGTAATGTATGTTATTATCCACTGATATTAATGAGCTCAAGAGCATTTGAAGGCTGTGTATGTGCATGAGCATCATACTTTCAACCTGGAATGTTTATGCTTATGGGACCACCATAAATCCATTCTTTGATGAAAGACAAGGGTTTTTCAGAAATCATTTCTATGTAACTTCTCGTCAGGTAAAACACAAGGAATACCTCAAAGTTTTTTATTACACTCTTTATAGACTTGTTAGGATGCATAGAGTGCATCCTGAGGGCAAGACTGTTGACATCTCTTCCATCTCTACAGATGGTATCAGCTGTCTCTGGGAGCAAAGAGCAGAATTTGAAATCAAATACTGCACAGCAAGCCAATAAAATGTTGATGCATGGAGATGTTTCAGGGTTAGTTTTTTGTTTGTTTGTTTTTTAATTACTTGATATCACCTATGTTTTCTCTGATCACTTGAAATTCCAAGCCTCTTTTAAAAAGTCAGTGAACCAATCTACAAGTGTCAGATCAGACATGGCAACTTCTTTGCACTTTTTCTATTTCCCACAGGCAATGCCCTTCTAGCAACACAGCATTTTTAATGAAGCACCGGCCGCATGCCACAGGAAGCATGCAGCTTTCTCAAAACTGACAGGTTACTAAAGAAACCGTGTCTTTACCTTAATAAGTCAAATAACCTGGAGTCTTAAGAGCAACTTAAGTTTTACTGAGGCTTTGTGGGAGTCTAGAGCAAATAGGACTGGGGATATTTCCCTTCTGCAGAATAAAACTCTGGTTTAACCCACCTCCCACTGTGTACTCTGATGACAGAAAACCAGGCAAGTAGAAGCACATCCGGGTCCTGGAGCATTTTTCTAATGGAAACATTAGAGCATAATTAGCTGCTGGAAGGTTGTGTTTGTATGGCTGAGAATCGCCATCATATTTTGAAAGAGCTTCCTTTCTGTTGTAAGGAGAGTTGGGGAAAGCATCACTTACAAAATACATACATCTCCAAATCAAACAATTTGCAATTTTCCTCTGAACTGTTAGAAAGAAATATTTCCATTCAACTTCACATAATTCTTCAGAAGACACGAGGTGATTGCCAGACTGACCCCTCCTTTAAAATTAAGGACTTTATGGATCCCAAAGTTTTTCTTTGATCACCCATTTATTTTCTGAAAGGTTGCCTAGGGGCTTTCCAAGCAGCCTCTAAATGTAAGTCAGTTTTGTAAAGCAAGACAAATGAGTTGTTTTTGTTATTACATGGGTGAATTGGCACATGCCCTTATGCTCATCATGCACACAGGTGACCATGAAGATGCAAAATTCTTGCCTCCCATGTAGGAAGCTGCACTGCCTGGAGTTTGGCAGGTGGTAGGAGACAGGTCTGCCAAAGCTGCTCTTCTCAGAAATATGCCAGCACTACACACACATCATGGAAGGACCAGAGACAAGATTTCTTTCCTGTCTTAGTAGTGGGAAAAAATAAAATCAAAACCCACCACATCTGCTTTTTGAGCAACCTCAACACAAATTCTTCCTTACTTGGGGGAGACTGTATTATAATTTAACCTTTGTTCCAGGCAGTATTTTAGGGGCATAGCTTTGCCAGTAGACAATGGGAGGAAACTGAGCAAGTCAGCAAAGAGCATGGCATGCAAAGAGCTCAGTCACTCAAGGTAAATTCCATAGGGGTATGAGGTTAACACACACAATTAAAAATTAACCACCAGTGAATTAAGGCCACCACATTCCCTGGATGACAACCATGCTTTAGGGTTTAATAGGCACTTGTTTGTCTTTTCTGATCAACTTTCTTGGGGTTTCATGAAGAAAAACAGTAATGAAACTTGGAAACAAATGGCTTTTCTACAAATCTCTGAAAAATACAATAGGATGCAATAGGCTTGAAGCATTCATTAAAATCATACAGATGTAAAAGTGCACAGCAAAGAGTAATTCAAAGCACCATGGAAAATCACAACCAAAGTAGACTGAGGAGAGACTTTCTAGGCTATTCCCTATGTGCCAGCAAAGAAAAATAGCAGCTCCAAGTGACAAAGCAGGTGAAAACTTGCAGAGCTCTTCAGAATGGCCTATTATCACCTCAGCAACCCTAAGGCACACATAATTGATAGGCAAAAGGGAAAAAAAACAAAAACAAACAAACAAAAAAACCCCAAACAAACAAACAACAAAAAAAAAACAAAACCAAAACCAAAACCACCCCAGCTCTTGATGCCCAAGGTAAAAACAATAAAAAATATTACAAGTTGTGGCATATAAAATCTGCAGGCACTTTGACTGTACTGGTTAGGGTAGAAAAATAAGATGTGACAGAAACAGAAAGCAATCCAGAACATCATCCTAAGGAAGAAGAGGATGTCTTTAACATGACCTGTAAACCAGGTGGCTCAAGGTGTTCCCCTGAGGTGATGCAGAAAGCCTTTGAGGTGACATCATCTATGAAAAAAGCACAAAAAATGCAGCTGTTTGTGGCAGCCCCTGTTTTGGGCAGGCTGAGAAAGGTTTTCTGCAGAGTGAAGAGGCAAATTTATTTCAGCAGTGGAGATAATGCCTGAAGACTTGACAGGAACTTCCCAAGGGATACCAAGTACCCAAAGAAAAAGTGTCAATTTGCTTCTAAGTGACAGTGGACTTCCTCCACAAGTACTTTGGAAACCCTTCTTTCTAGAAAGCAGCACAGACAGTAACAAGTGGTTCAATTGTAGATACTCCATGAAGAATCATAATGCAATGTGCTGCTTTTTAAATTCACCTCTTCCAACAACTCTAGCTGGAAGAACCCAAACCACCACACTAACTTTTGAATTTATGTAAGATGTTTTTGAAAGAAGGTGTCATGCCCTTGGCCCACAAAGCAGAATAAAGGATGATGACAAGTATTCAGTGGATGGGTTGGATGAAGCACTTACACTTTGCAAGTCTTTGCCTACCAAAATCCTAGGTTAACATCCTTGAACCAAGACTGACAAACAGGACACAGATCCAACTCATGCCCTGTTGAAACTGTCAGCCTTCTGAATGGACATGAACCATCACCAGTCACATCCTATGGTAAGGTACTGAGCTGAGGAGCATAGTGGCACATGAGCTAATATTCCCAATCTTTAGCCCTTCCTGATCCTGGTAGCTTTTTAGAGACATAGTGTAAGCAGCTGTTGATAGTAATCACACTGTGAGTTATGATTAAATGTACCACAAACATGAACCAGAACTCCAATTAAACAGTTGTGTGTCTTGAAGCTATGTTCAGTTTCAAGCAGGGAGATAGAGAACAGGTCTCCTTGGGTAGATGGCATTCATCAAATATCTTATCCTTCAGCCATTCAGTTCATTTTTCCACTGTGCAATCCAAGAAAGGTATTATATTTCATGGGCTCATCTAGCTGACCGATAATTTTTGGAAGATGCTCCACCGTGCAAGGCAGACATGCCCTTAACCACAATAGAGACAATAAGCAAGGAAGAATGCTTGGTTACATTTGACAGCCTCACCACAGTCTGAAGTTTTTTCTAGACTTGAGAAACAGAAAAAAGTCAGAATGCCTTCAAAGTAAACTTTCAGACATTGCATACACAGAACATGCAAACAAACAAACAAAATCCACATACTGAAAAGACATCAGACTAAGACAAGATGCTCAACTCAATATTACAGGTGAACAAAACCCAGAATTTCTGTCTCCAGTCTCTTTCCTGTATTTCCCCTTTGTTTCATCTATGGTCAAAATGTTTCATTTGCAATCCTATGTATGCTTAAACTACCCCTGTGCAATAATGTATGTACTCACTACACTCATATTGTCTTCCCAGCTGGATTGATCTCACATGAGGTGCTCGCTGTGGATCTCCTATGATACATTGCACCTGAAAGAACTTCAAAACAGATGTAGTCTAGCTGAATGTAGAAAAAATAATAGAGAAGAGTATGCCAAGACCTCTCTTAAGTACCTTAACAGAATGATGACAGTCATTTGCAGTCATCCCTGACTTCAAAAGATTGGCTCATGATTATCCCTGGAAGAAAAATTAACCTGCAAACATATGCATTTTGTATATACTGGCAAATATAACCAAACACCTTGAAATAGGTCAATAATTAATCAGTGAGATGAATGCTGAAAACAGTTCTCAAGAGTTTAGGAATTATGTCTTAAAATAAATTTAGTACTCAAAACAGTATACCAGCTCTGGCAATGTGCTGACTGTCTGCACATATGATTTGGCCAACACAGGAGGACAATGTGTACCTGTGGCCATCCTCAGGACAAAGCCAAAATCTCCTTGACAAAGAAAAACTTAAGTAGGGCAAATTAACCTACAAGTTGAGCAAGTTAACAGAATGTCCATAGCACAGAACAAATGCCAAAATTAACAGAAATTTTTATGATTGACATTTATCGGGAAGAACTGGGTGATTAATTCATCATTAAAAAAAATAAATGAACTACAACACTTTATTGAATGGCTATCTACAGTGCTTACTCTGCTTATTGCTCCCACGTACTTAGTGACCAGTTAAAAATATAGCTAAGGACCAAAACAAAGCTATATCCTGCTTCACTGTGTTTTCACTTCTTGTTTAATATACCAATATATCCTTCTAATCCATTGTTTGGTCTAAATTTCCTTACAATTTAAAAAAAAAATCAGTGACACTTGGGGTATGGAAATAATAATGGAAAGCTCTGAGGCAAACAGGGATTAATTGTAATTGTCGATTTTTCTGAGCACACTTAAAGTAGCAGCCACATGCTGCCTTATTCCATGAATCCAGCAGATTGTTTGAGCAGTCAGTGTTATATTACTCTGGGGTGGGAAGGAAATCATGTGGGAGCAGCAAGTACAGCTCATGGAGAAAAATTACCATTTTATATTTATTACTTTGACTAGTTTAAGTGCCACAGGAATAGACTCTCTAATGCATTTGAGTGCAATTCCCCAACAATTTTACTCTGTTGCTTTGTAAACTATTTTTAGGGAAAGTCTCAGAAGACTTTTAAAGGCACAAGCCATCTGAATTTAAAAGGTTATTTTGGTGGTTTATCAAAAGGATATAAATAATATGATACATCTTTCCAAATTAGATTGATTCTTCAAATTCAGCTAGGAAAACAGAACTTGAGGGGAAAAAATCCTGGTTTAAACTTGCACAATATTTTTTTTTCATAAGCTTAAATATGCTTCTTCGGCAGGCTTATCATCATTTTGGATTTCCTTTGGTAACTCTACAGTGTGGATTCTTCATGCTTTTAAAACAAGATATTATTATAAGGAAACGACAGGTTTGAACATACATAACAGTATAATTATACTGATCACAAGCTAATATCAAAAGAGCATAAGGACGTTCTATTTTAGACAAGAAAAGTTACGGAAAAAGCAGACAGGCAAAAGTTCGTGTCTCTGAAAGGCTATTTAATCAAAACTACAATTTGTTCATTAAGCAGGAAGGTAATTTCAGGTTCCCTACATCCCTACCTTGCACCTTCACACAGCCATACATTAGACATAATCAACTGTTGACATCCTCTTCTCCATCCTGAAAACCTGAAATCTGAGTGTCCAGCATAAAAATGTACCTTTCATCTGCCAGCAACCTACTACAGACTAATTTTTGTGTTGACCTTCCAGCACAGGATAATTAATACCTTGAGGAACTATATGCATTCTCCCGGTGTATGTAATAATAGCTGCACAATGAATAAACCACATGATAAGGCTGAAAACCCTTTACTGATTTATGACATAATAATAGCTCAGAAGTGCTTCCTGTTTATTTTAATAGTCTTTTCTACCTTAGTTGCTGATTCTTGGGCTGCACACATTTCAAGGCAGTCAGAGCATGCTCTGAGTCTGACACCTCTGAACAAGGCCTCCTTTCCTGTTTCAGCAGACACCAACAAGCACCTTCCAACCCACCCAGCTGGCTGCAGAAACAACCCCTACACTGTAATTTATGAAATGTTTATAGTGCTTCTAAAAGGACATAGCAGGCTCTCATAACAACTCCAAATCATTTCTGTGGGGAGCTTGCACACTCTCCCCTGGAAGTGCCCAAGTCATCCTTAGTCTGGCCAGTAATACTGCAGGAAGCACAGGTGTGGAAGGAGCCAATACCTTTTTTTGGCTATTGTACTAATACACCAGCATCAGGAGAGAAAGTGAGAAAGGCATTGACATCTAGCTGTCGTCATCCTGGAAAATTCTAACCCACCACAGTGACTCTAATCCAGAGTGCAATATTAGTCCACACCATTTCATTACAAACTACCAGTTTCAAGCTCTGTTTCCTTTCTGAAAGCTGGATGCAACAAGCAGCCAGCTCATTGTGTTCATCAGATGACGACAGCCATGCCAAATCGTCAACGCCACTGAGCCTTGCAGCATCTGATGGAAACTGCATGATCACAGCCAGACTGCAGAGTCCTTGAGACAGCAGTTGCCATCCATATGAAAAGACTTTTCAATGGCCCTTCCCTCTCCTACCCCTTGGATAAATCTGTGAATTGATGCAAGGATTAGAAAAAGGCAAGCAATTTTCCCTCCACACACACACTTGAATAACAGTGCTGGAACTGTTGTGTGCCAGATATTTGGAAGTGAATCACATTAACCAATCAGTGTAAACCTAATGACTTTGGTGAATTATGCTGTTTTAGGATAACTGTAGCTGTAATACACCAAATAATACAACACAATAAGCAAACATATTTTTCTATTATTATTTTTATTATTGCAGTCAAAGCTACTCCTGTTTTGGGAGATATACAAACCATTTTTTCCCAAGTTTTGCATATAAATGGAATTAAATTCTGTGTTAAATGCTCTCCAAAGAGCTCTGCACAGATCACTCGACAATCTGCCTCAGTGTTTCATAGCTGGCCAAATCCTCCTCTCACTACTTTTATTTACTGTCCAATATTCTGTAATTGTGTTACTCCTCAAGGAATGGAGGTCTTCAGCTATCACGTCTAAAAAGTATAGTGTCTTCACCACTAGCATCTTCAAAGCTGCATGGATTTAGCAACAGTAGAAAAGAGAAGGCTCTTCTAGGTCTTCTCCTTCATTCCAGTGAGGGTTATAGCTATACAGAAACAATTCCAACACTTGAAACATCACTGATTTTTTTTTTCTTTAAGTGATATGATATATAGCTGACCACAAGGGAGAGGCACAGCAAATAATTGAAAACAAATTCAAGAAAACACCACTGTTTCTCATGAACAAAATAAAAAGGTTAAGCAGCATCCATCAAAGCAGTCATGTCAACACACACAGTCTCCCCACTGCCCCCCAAATCAGCTCCAGAAAGCCACAAAAACATAAGTTAGAAAGAACTCAGATGAGTCAGAAAAGTCATTTCTTTCTATCCCCAGACATATTCAGGTAAACACAAAGCCACATCATGATGAAATCAACAACTTGCAAATGAGAAAAACAAAGGATAATGCAGAGATCAGTGCAAAGATCAACAGCAGACCTTGCCTCTAGGAAACCTCTCTCCTTCCACACTCCAGAAGCTGCATGCAATGAACTACAGCCACTTGCCACTTAGGGATGAAAACAGAAGTCAAAAGAAAAATCACAGCAATGACAGTAGATGCAGATAAATAATGAGTCCTACCACAGCCCTGTCTGGGCTAGGACAAGGGGAAGGACACTCATGTCAAATACTTGCATTGGAAAAAGACACTTCAGACATTTCTACAGCTGTTTTCTTCTCATCATTTCCCACTTTATATCTGTAACTATGGGAACACAAAAGAAAACCAAGGATTTAGGCAAGCAGGGACTGAGAAGCAAGACATCAATAGTTTCTTACAGAGATAAAGAGACAGACCAGCAAGATCAAATCTTACCAGGAAAAAAATCACATGTGGCAGTTCAGTAATGGTCAAATACACATCTCTGGTACAGTGTTTAACCCATAAACACAGAGTCTTAGGTTTTAAATAAAGTAGAAACTCTGCCACATTTGCTTCATCTACAAAAAACAATGAAGAATTAGTTCTAAATAGACAGCCCACAGACTTTTTCACTTGCCACAGAAATACCGTCTCTGTTCAGTGTCACTGGCTTTTGTCTAAGGTTTGCTACTGTTTACCTCACTAAGCACTAGATTCTAAAATGTCTTGTATCCACTGTGTTCTGTAGAAGAGCAGTTAAATTTGTCACACTTGAAAGAGAACCTTGGAAGTATTAACTTTGCTATTTGGCCTTTTTTTTTTTTAATCATTATGCAGAATGAAATAAGACAAGTCAGATAAAATTCAGAACCCCCTTTTAAAACTGAGAAAAAGTTTTTGGTATCAGATAAGAACAGAAAAGTCTGAGACACAAGATTAATTTACATATTCAGTTTTATCCAGAAAATACTTTTTGCTGGTTGATCTTATGTGACCGCATTTCAAGAAGTGGCTTTTCCTCTCAGCTTCAAAGCAAGAGGAAAATAGAAGAATGAACTTTTCTTTTGCTTTAAATCCACACCTACTTCAAACACAGCTTTCATTATGAAAGGCTGAACTCACTTTTAGATTATAAAATTAAGCACTTAATACTTCCTCCCCAAAACAATACATAATTCTGAACATTTTTCTTTTGTGAAGCACATACATTTTCCAAAATTAAAAGACTACTATGAATTTAAGGAGACAGACTGAGAAATTTCACATTGAAAACAATATTTCCTGGGAAAATAGAAAGAAAGTTGCTAAGATTCAGCCTCCTCTTTCAGCCTTAAATTATGGGGGTCTTTTCTGATTCCAGATGAAGTTAATAGTCTGACAGGTAACATGCTTAACAATGGAAAAAATAAAAATCAAACAAAACCTAACCATAATGCTTTAAATTTTTGATCTATTGTTTAAGCTCATTCCTGAGCTTGACCATTCTGGCCTAATAACCAAGTTGTTAAATACTTTGGTTAGTCTTATGGAGACAAAGTTGGACCTGCAGTGAAAGTGCTATCCAAATGGATAATTAAGTGGCAAGGAGAGGATGCCAGGTCTGCTCTCATAAGACTACAACACTACATTGCCAGTGACCATTTTCATCCCTGCAAGTAGTTCCAAAGCTTTGCTTGACTGCTTGGTTTTCAGTCTAGTCCATGCTGAAATGAAGATTTTCTCAGTACACATGGCTTTCAGCACTTGTTTTCTATAGATTCAGCCTCTGACCACAGCCATCTCTCTTTGGTAACTGACAGTCCAAGCTTCAGGTGTTAAAGAAAGAATTTGGATAAGGTCATTTCTGTCTCCTCACCCTCCCCACCTGTTCAGCCTCTGATACATAACTTACCTGAAGAACTGAATGGCAGCCTCTAACCACAAGAAGAAAAAGGATGGCCAGTAGACCCTGTTCTGTTTGATTCATGACCCACTTAACAAGTGCTCTGGTGAAACCTCAATTCATTTCTTTAGGCCCATTTCTTATTTCTTACAGCACAATCTGTCTTACAGCTCAGTCAGCCCCATGAGGCAAACCCTGGCAGTCCCATCTCCCAGCCCATGCAAGTATGAGGAGGAGGAGGAGGAGATGAGCTGCAGACACTGTCAGTCAGCCCAAGGAATGTATGAAACATCCCACTGCTCAGTCTCTGGCACCAGAAACATCCTGTACTCTCACTCTGACTCAGAGCCCTCAGGTGCCTGCAGTCAGACAGGGAAGGACAGAGGAGCCTTCTCTGGCTCTCAGAGGACAGAGGGAGGCAGACGTGCCACTGCCCAAGAGTCCCTGAGTCAGCATTGATGGAGAAACACCGTGAGTGCCTCACAGATCAATCAGCACAGCAACCTGCTTTAGTAAGTGCCACTGAACACACACAAACTGGTTTCTACGGGAAAATATTTTAAATGCACACGCAGGTGAGCATTTTATAAAATTGACAGTGGATGATGCAGCCAGCACTGCTAATGTGATCACAAAAACCTGCAATGGTAAGCATTTTATATTTTAAAAATGTAGTCCAAATCAATTAGAAAATTTGAATTGTATGCTTCAGAATTCCAAAGGGATGCACAATTTTACATACAAAAGTCCCCCAAAATGGATGAGACTGAATTTTCAAGAGGCTCTTATAAAACCAACAAAAAATAGCTACAGTAAAGGCTGGCAAATTTGTGGTGTTTGGGGGATTTACTTCTATCCCTCAGCAGACTGCTTCTGATTTTTATTGGATTTTTCAGGTTATTAACAGATTTATCCTCCTCAAGGAAAAACACTACTGTTTTGAATGGGCCTGAAATCAAAACTCAAACCCAGGGCTGTGGCTTGTTCTGTCCCTGCAGAACAAGCAGAAGTAATGGGAAGAGTCCATCTCCACCTCCTAGCAGGAGCCAGAGCTCACAGCCCAACCCTATTGGCAGAAACCACAATGGGGGCAGGAGCCTGTGCTCCTGTGGTGTGAACTGCAGAGGATGAGGGCAGGCACTGGCAGTGTCCAGACTCCTCTGTGCCTGGGACTGAGAGGGGAAGCACTGGCTGGCGGGTGGCTTGCAAAGGACAACGGGGAGGAAATCACATCCACCAGCCCCTCTGAGCTTCCTGCCTCATGCTGATCTGTCCCCCAGCTAGAACACTGGAACAGACAAGCAGCCCTGAGCAGCCCCACAGCATGGCCCACACTGGTGACAATGGTCACCTCTTTGCAGGATGGGCTACAGCTGAAATCCTAAGGGGTTGGGACATTAAACACTAATCATAGAATATGCTGAGTCGGAAGGAACTCATCAGGGTCATCAGGCCTATGTGTATCATCAAGATGTGGATAAACAACTTGGATAACATGATTATTCTGTTCTGCATATATATATTTATATGCTTTTTTCACGGCAAATATTTCACCTGTTAGATGACTTCACCAAGAGAAATTCAGGGCCAGATAGTGTTATATCAAGGCATTACTCACACGGCTGGTTTCTGACCCTCTTTGCTCAGCACCTGGCACTTTATTTGATGAACTGACATATTCAAATGAATTAGGTTCACAGAACAGGACTTCATGCCCAGTATGAAAGAAGATGGAAGAATTTAGAAAAAAAAATGAACCACTATGAACAATGTAAGTTATTTTGAACTCGTGCAGCCTAAATGAACAGCTAAATGGTGCAGTGTTTGGTAGCACACAGCAAAACTGATTCTTAATTGCTACATTTTCTTCAAGGTTTGTATGTAACAAATGGATAAACATTATTACTTCAAATACATTACAGAAAAGCAAGTGGTTGGTTTGTTTGGTTTTTTTTGTTATATTTCGCAATGTTCATTCACAACCTTTGAAAGCCTTAAACTGATAGAAGGAAAGGACAGAGGATTTGGGGTTCAAATCATTGTAGAAGCTTTGATGTCAGGGTATGAGTCTAGTACCATTCCCATTGCCTAATTTCATGATCTGCCCAAATGTGCAGAAATGATGTAATTTTAAGGTTTGAGACATAGCAAAAACAAAGATCAAGTAACTCTTTCAAAGGTGTGGATGGTCTCTGAGGGGAGCTGAGTGACAATGGAGCAAATAAGAGATCTAGCCCTGTCCTCATAAAACATTTTAATGGCAGCAGAATTAAGCCAGAGAGTGAAGAATCAAGAATTCCTTCATTAGTTAAGTGCTAATTGCCCTGGCAGTACACATAATGCTGAACAGGGATGGAAGGAATCAGATTTATCACTGAGTCAAAACAAGCAGCTCAGTTCGACTTGTGGGAGGGAAACAAATGGTGCCTGCAACCTCCAGGTGACGTTCTGCTTTCTGCAAGAAACCTCTCCTGATCTGTCCTCAGAAGAGCAGTTCCAACTTGCTCATCCTTTGGGATATTTGCACTGCTGAGCCCTGGATTACCATAAAGGGCTGGTAATAAAGTAAATAAAATTAGCTACTTCCCACAGAGGACTGAGGCACAAATAAAAATGAAAAGCAAATATAAAAAATCAGGAGGCTTTTTTTTTTCCTTTTTTTTCTGTTATTTTTAAGGAGAAACTAGGAAATAAAGCAGCATGAGGGAAGCAAAGACATTTTCCATCATGAATTCTTGAATGCCGTACACACGATCTCATTGGTAATGGGTCAATGCCTCCTGCAGTGCCT
This sequence comes from Pycnonotus jocosus, assembly GCA_013400435.1. Lineage (NCBI taxonomy): Eukaryota > Metazoa > Chordata > Aves > Passeriformes > Pycnonotidae > Pycnonotus > Pycnonotus jocosus. Next base: position 53,379 of record VWYP01032475.1, read on the forward strand.
TGGGCAAAATGGCTGTGATATATAAAATGCTTCTGGTGGCTGTTGATATTGCAGAAAGCTTTTATTTCTCTCTCTCCCTTTTTTTTTTTTCTTAGCTGCATCTATGTGTCCATCTTAAGCCTATAAAAATTGAGAACTTCATAACAACCAACAATTACCAACAATGGTAATTGCATGTTGAGCCACTTATCACATATACACAATCAACAATTGTCACACTGTTAATAAAGAGCTGAAAATTTAAGCATTAATGAGGACATTCATGACACATTGTCATCAGTAGTGCTGATGTCAGAGACAAGTGAAACCTTGGGGGCTTGTAGCCATCAGCTCACACCCAAACCACCTGAAATCAACACAAAGGCTCCCTTCCAGACCTGAGAGAAAATAGTGAGTGGTTTAATAACAGAGTGGGTCTATTTGCTTTCATTAGTTCATTTCTCAAAAGTGGGCAGAAAAAAAAAAAAAAAAAAGGATATTTTTCTATCATTCACCTTCTAGAAAAAAATGCTGTTTCATACTCCCAATTATCTCAGAGAACTAAGAAGTCCTAAGAAGACTCAGCTGAGTATCCTAATGCTTCTAAACAGAAGGGGATAGGCAGTCATCAGATAGTATTTTGTGGGTTTTGCCACATAGGGAGCATACAGAGGTTGATGTAGAAATGACACCGAGAAGAAAGCAGCAAAATTGTAAAGTATACCTTCATTATAGCATATATATGATCATGATTACTAATGGCAAAAAGCAAGTGAATTTTCCAGAGTGCTACTGGCATTTCAGTTTTCTCTAGGTCATTGCAACGCAGAAATTTCACAAATAGTAAGTAGATAGAGGGTGATTTTTCTGTTTCCTTTGCTTTCCCTATTTAAATAGTAACCCAGATAGGAATAGATCATTGATATCACTAGATTACAGCACAGAAAAGAAGCCATAATATCTGCATATTTTATATTTCATCCTTTTCTGGACTCACTATAGTGCCCATCGATTAACAAGGAGAGATTAGATGACAAAAATCCTTCATTATTTATTTTTAGTGTCTATTACTTATTCCTATTTACTTACAATTCTTAAAACACAGGATGCCATTTAAAATTATCTATACCATTAGTTTTACTGCACTATTCTCTCCCCATATTATATGTGGGTTATAATACACAGCCAGTAAAGAATTTGAGGCTAGATATTTCCTTGAGCTCCAAGGAAAACCCTTGATGTCAGAAATTTAAGCAAAAATATGCTGCAGAAAACACATGCAGATTGCCTATTACTAAATAGTTTTCTTCTTTTGTGGCACATTAATACTTTTAACTGCATTTTTTTCTTCTCTGAATGTATGTATGTGTGATATTATTTCATCCTATGAACAAGACAAAGATAAAATTCCCTTGCCTTGCCAAAGTGGCATAGTAAAAATCAGTGGCTGTCAGAATATTTGCTGCACAATACTGCTTTTCATGAAAAGTACCACTTCGAACAGTGACTAAGAGTAGAGAGACTGACCAAATATTTACCTCACAGTGCTTTTAGTAACATCTCTTTTTTACTTTTTTTAATAAACAGCTTCTAACCAAAGAAGTAATAAACTTTCCACACAGAAAAAAAAAAAAAATCTAACAAGTAAGGCAGAAAAGCAGAAGAGCCCATAGATTTAACAGGAGCCACTTCAAGCAGATCCAAGCTCTCTGAAGAGTACTTAGTACTCTGTGAAAAATCTTAAGGAACTATAGTCACCCCAGTTTCCCCAGAAAAGAGACAGAAAAATCTGTAAAGTCATGTGAACACCAGCCTTTCTGGTCCAGACTCACCTCATTTGAGCATTTGGTCCCAAGAAAAAGGAAACTGAACACAATTATTTGGCCTGCACTTCAAAGCTTAAACTAGGTGATCTACTGACAGCTCTAAATCTTAAAATAGAACAGCCTCTTTCTATTATTTTTCCCCTTCTAAGCTCCCTCCTTTTTATTCTGTTTCTCTCCCTAAGGCAGATTGCTGCAACTATCCATAATTAGACAAAAGGAACAACCAGAAGCTCTGCAAATGCACAGTGTGTACATGTGTGTGTGTACCTACATCTCTCCTCCAACCAGAGCCATAAAAAGGGATGTGCTAAGGGCATGCTTGAAGTATCCAGACAAAAAGAATCATAGGATGAAATTCAGAATTTTTGGATAGGCAATAAGTTAAAAGTAGAACTCATGTTACTATAGAAAACACAATTCCATGTGTTGTATCTTTTACAGTTATCTGTTGTTTTGTCTTGAATTCTTTCCCTTTCAAAATATCAGAGGTTCAAATAAAATTCTGAAGACTCTTAAGCCACTGAAAAAACCTAATTGCTCATTGGATGGTGTTTCCTTTCAGAGAAGCATTACTGGTGTGCCATCCTTGACCACTCAGCAGTAAGGTGTATGCAACAGATGATGACTGCGTTCTATAAGGTATCCCCTGCTCAAAAGATGAATAAATGGCTAATGAAATGACTGATTCAAAAAATTAGCAATCCAAAATATTGGTTCATTTCTGTCCCATACCCTGCACAAAATCACAACTCAAAAATAAGAATAGTACCTTGAACATCCATAACAGGAAATATCTTCCCCTCAGGCATTGTTATTTGTCTGCCTCAAATTATACTGCCCTATCCAGCAAAAGTGAAAGTGGTGAAATAAGGGTAAAGGAACAGCTGAAAATGCTAAACTTTTCAATTCAGAACAAAAAACCAAGGCCAAGTCTAGCTTCCACAAAGTCTAAAATGCAAAAATGTAAAGAGCAACTATAATATTAATAATTAAAATTGAATTAAAAGTAGCGTAAGTTAAGGCCAAGGGAGTATTTTTACTTTATAAATTTTTTAGTGTTTTTGATCAGTTAAAACCACAGAAGGCTTTGAATACAGAAATATGCATGTAAATGAAATAGTATGTACTAAGATGTCCTAACTGAGGATATTTTTTTTAATAAACCATAAAAGTCGTATAATTAATGTAATAATATATTAAGGACACAAATAAGTAATGAGAATTATGCTTAAATAACTGCTGTGTAGGCAAGGGTCCAAGAGGATTAAAAACACAACCTTGAATCCAGATTCTCATGTTGTCAATGCCACAGCAATCACTGCAGAGTTGTACTGCTATGAGGACCACAGCCACACAGCCTCAGATTGACTTGAATTGACAGAATTTCTCAGACTCTTAAGGAGAACCTTTACTCCAGAAGAAAAAAGGCAACAATCACCCTTAGATTAGGAAAGAGCAGTGTTCTTCCATTGCCTCCAAAGGTTCATGTCAAGTCACAAGCAGGAGAACGAGGAAGGGACAGTGAAGAGTTGTATCTCACAAATCTCCCTCCTAAACTCCTTCTGGGCTGCTCGGGTACCCTTCTCCACTCCCACAGCCAGGTTTATCACAAGTTTCAGAAGAAAGAGAGAGGCGGAGCTGGGGGGCACAGAATGGGCAGTCCCCATGCTCCAAGTGTTTGATTGCGAACCTCAGTATTTATCCAGCTCTTTAAAGATGAAAGGCAGCCTCTGATCACTGCAATGAAATTTAATGTGTAGACTTCATAATAATAGGTGGTGCCCTATGCACTTTTCAAACATACAATATTAGTATTTTGGAACATTAAGCAAAATTGACCTTGTAAAGGTGTTGTTACTCCTGTTCTAAGTGTTAGCCACCACACCCACTCTGAGAATTCTCTCTGAGAAAGCCCAGGTGCAGAGGATCCTTCACAAATACTCTGGGCTTTGTGCAAGGAGAAAAAAAAAATCTGTCTACAGCAGTCACCAAGCAATTATGGGTAAAAGATGAGGTCTGAAATCCAACTGCTAGAGTACTTAAGCAATGTTGCTGGCAACCTTTACATGGTAATGAGAGTTTGATGATTCGTAAACTAGCAACACAAATATTTTAAGTATTCAGCAGTAGAAAAGTCAAGGTGCCAACTAGATTGTGGGAAAAGGAAGGAAGCAGCAATACTGAAAAGAATTATTGTCTGACAATGAATCCTGCCCACATGAAGCACAATTTCACAGACACCAGGAGTGTAGCTGCTCCTCTAAACAATTGGACACATACAGTAATCCTGGGAAAGTTATTCCCTGCTGACAAAAGCAGGGTCATTAGGTGGGAAAACAATCCAAACTTCTTGGTTAGTTGGCCATACTCTTCCTAAGTAATAAACTTTCTCTTCAAGGGTTCTCACACATGTCTAAGTGGATTGCCCTTGGAAACTTGTGATTATACAGATGAGTTTGTGTTCTTTTGTGTACTGATGCTTTAATTTACCTTCATTCATTAAAAAATAGACATAAATCTCACTTCCAGTATCTTAAAAAACCCCAAATCGCATTAAGATGTGGTTCACTTCAAAATTATTATCCCTAATGCCACTAATGGTATTTCTAAAATAAAAATATTGCTTACAAGTAGGTTGGTGGCTTCATCTCACAGAGCTGAGGAGCTGGCTACACCCCTTTTTAGTTTGATTCTCCTGTGATACCTCAAGGATTGTAATTACAGTAGTGATATGCCATGAATGAAGCATATGCTGTGGATCTGAGAAAATCACATGCTCTTGACCTTGTAATTTTGAGAAGGAAGAGATAGGTGACAGACTTTAGGAGGCATATTCATGTTACCTGAAAACATGTCCTTATTTTACACGTAAGATCTGTCTAAAAAAAAACCCACCAGGCATTTGATATTCCTGGAACAGAAGGGTTACATGGGCACTCAAGGGTAACCTTGCCTTTCCAAACAAAAGCAAATGGGAAAGAAAAATGAAACTGAATGTGCAGATTTATTCTGAACAGCATTGTAAGGAGCACAATTTTGACATGTACAAAGGCTGTGTTTATTATCCCCTGGAGAGAAGACGAGTGGAGAACCTGACATTGGTTGCATAGTGACATTTCAGGATGGAAGAAAGAAGGCATATAGCCAATTAAGTCTAGCATTTGTAACCTGTAGTGCTTTTCCCCTCAAGTGCTTATCTAACACTCTTTAAAATATGTTCACAGCTGCAGCTTCTATTTCTGCCATTACTAAACTTTCCTACACTTGCTTTAAAGGAACATGCTCTAAACTTCCTTCCTGGTACATTTTTATAATGATTTGAAGGATCTAGGCCCTCAAATGAAATCCATTTTTTGCTACTTGATATTTTCAGCTCTCTTCTAATTTTAAATTTCCCCTTCCTATTTTAAAATGAATTCACTGTCAGTCCAATCAGTGCTTATTTATTCACTGCCCTTGGATTTCAATCTTGCATTGACCAGGCATATTTTTTCTAGTGTCACACCAGATGAAAATGAAGAGCAAATACAGTATCTGTCTCTCTTATATTAGATTTGCTGTCTCTCTTTTACCATATATTCAACAATTTACCACTTCTCTAGTCTTCTGGACAAGGTGTTTTCTTAGAACTTCACTCTTAATTGATTCAGGTATGCGTTATTCCCTTGATCACTGTACCATCAAAACATCCTCAACATCCTTAGCCAAGAAACACATTGGTGACACTCTGCATTAGCTGAACTTTAGAGACTCAGAACCTGAAAAAACAGAAGAGTCCCAGCTATTTTCCCATTGAAAACAGTGAAATCACAAACCACGATGTGACTTGGAAAGACTCACAGGCTCTATCTTGCAAGTTTACTTTAAATCATATTCAGCTACTTCGGTGCTAAAGAATCAACAGTAAAGCAACATAGGACAAAAGAATTGTAATATGCACTGGAATCAGGTCACACTAGTCCCTTTCACAACTTATCGTTGGAAAGCAGAGGCTGATAATTAGGAATGTTGATGTAACACAAGGATGAGGTACACAGCTATGGCTACTCAACAAAAGCAGGTAGGGTTTTGTTGTTGTTATTTGGGTTTTCCAACCCAGTTACAAAAGATAATAAGATAAATCCCTAGGTATTCATCGTCTGGCAGTAAGAATCATTTGTGTGAAGGACTAAGAAGATTAGAGTAGATAAATGCTTTTATAAGAGCATTGTGGAAGTGTGCAATAGACCTTACAACGTATGCTGATATTTTAAGATATTTTACAGAACATTTTAAGGATGTTCTTACAAATTGCGATGGCTCTTGTATATGAAACTGTGTCATCTGTAAGAGCCTATTTTGGGAGATTATCTTCAAATTTTCTCCCACTTGCCATTGACAGTAAATTGCTGCTATTAAACAGATTTCTATTAAAAAAACAAGCTGAGATTTAGTCCTGATGTAAGCTGTGATCTTTCATGTGAGAACTGTACAGACAGTTGTATGGGGACTAATACAACAGATCCACATGCTTTTAGACTCTTTTGTGTAGAATACACTATCTACACCCTCAGGACACAAGCACTGCTCTTGATAGTATTTTTAGAAAGCATCCCTAAATTTGTTCCAGAGCTACTGCATTTGTAAGGCAATGCACAAAACACAGTGAAGGAGCAGTTTGCTCCCTTCTGCACTGGGCATGCTGGTGCTTTCAGGGGTCTGTGTTGCCCATGATTTTCTCCAGAACCTTCATCGTTTTCCTCAGTCCTTCTTTCTTGTTTCAGCTGCAAAGCAAGTAACCTGAAGCAGAACCTTGTCCTTCCTGAATTTCTTCTGCCCTGTCCCAAGCCATTCTCTGAGGAAACCAATCAGCCTGCCACCTGTCTGAAAACCAGGATGGGAAGCAAGCATTTCCTGAACTTCAGCATAACTAAAGTTTCCATAACTTCCATAACCAAAGATGCAACTGGTATCACAAAGGCAAAGTCACCGTGTGTTAATGACCCTTAATTGCTCATCAATGTTGCATCAACACCTTTTGGAATTACAGTTCAAGTTGAAGACTAAAAATAACAGAGAATACACAATTAAATTGAGAAAACAGAACACATGTTGAAATTCTCAAATATCCCAGTGGGTCCTGCATATGTCTTATGAAAGCAAGTTCATATTGGAACTAAAAATTAGCACATTAATGACAAAATTTCCTGTCTCTCTTTGTCTCTTTTGCCAGAGATGCTAAAGACAGATAATTTCTTTGACCAATGACTGATTAGACACACAGCAGGGTAAAGAACAAGGAGGTTTACAAGATCCACCTCTAGGGTGAACCATAATGACAAGTATGTCGTTAACTTTACCTGTACCTAAACCTTCTAGCACAGTTTGGGAGTTTGTAATGGCTTCATGCCCACCTATCTTCCCACTAGCTCAGTTGCTTTTTCACCAAGCAGATTTTGCCCCTATTGAACACTTTAAAAACCCAAATACATACTTAACCTAACAACAGTACTGCTACCCTCCATCTCCGTTTGTTTGTATTTTCTTTCTTACAGGGCCATTTCTCTAACAAGAGCCTTGTGAGCTCACCTAGTGGATCCTGACCAGACCGTGGCTTTTCAAATTCAAACATCTATCTAAAAGCCAGACACTCTTTGTATTTAAGTTGACAACAAAAAACCTACTCTAAAAGAAATGAAATGTAGCAAAAGACAGGTATTTTCTTTCCTATCAAAAGCAGTGTGAGTAAAGAGGAACATTTTTTGGTGAATCAGTAGAAGAATATATAAGCTGTTGAATGTTCATTCTTCATTGTTCCTGAAGATATGATAGATGGGGAAAGAAGATGATGGAGCAGTTATGTCACTGGCATGGAAATGATCTTGTCTCAGTTATACTTTTCCTGATTTCCTGCTCAAGAATGTTTTAGCTGCAGTTTGGCTGTTCTCATAAGCATAGCAAAACACTTCTTGTAAGGCCTACAAAAAAGTTTGTGGAGAGAAAAGAGATCCACTAACCTTAATGCTACAGCAAACTGTTCTGTTTTCTGCTTCTCTTCTTCCACCCACATCTAGGAAGTTAGAACAGAAAAGGATTGCTGATAGGAAAAGATATGCCAGATAACAAAAGGAAATAACTGTAAAAATGAATAGTGAGTTGCGCCAAAATAAGAAAAGTACCTCTTTCTTAAAAGCATCTTCAAAAACACTATGATTTTTTAATTTTAGTTGACACTCAGCTCCTTCCTTTAGGGCACTAGTCCTCTTCTAATTGAAAAACAAAGGTTTCCTTTAGCCACAGAATGACATGCTGAGACAGAAGAGACCAGTTTTATCTGGGTCATCTGATCCAATTTCCCTGCTCAGGCAGGGTCTTCTAAAGCCAGTTGCCCAGGATTATATTCAGATACTATATATGCACATATCTATATATACACACCATATATACTATATGATGTATAGGAAAATATGAGAAATTTATGCACAATCCATATACTGAGATCATCTACATTGAGATTTTATATAGACAAATACCAATTATACATTTTATACCTATGCACAATATAGACATTTATATCTAATAAGAATAAAATTATATGTGCAAACATGGAGAGAGATATCATATGGAGAGATATACAATAAAACACAGGAAACAGGAGAACTAAAAAAATAATCTCAGAGGGCCACATGAACTCCCTATGTCGACACTGAAGGAAGACTCTGGCCTCTTTGTTAAAAACCCTAAAACGCATTTTCAGCCCTAGGAATGAGCCACAGGCTCTGTTTAACCAGATAATTCTACATCTAGAATTTGTCATATGGCACCTACAAACCCATAACATGCAGCCATAACAAAGGGTTTATTTTTCTGTCTCATACAACCAAAATTGTATAAGCTGTGCACACACAGGTGATATCATAACCCTGATGTTTTTGTAAGTTCGAAGATATCCCCAGAGCCAGAAGTGGGAGGGACATCACTCCAGCTTTTTGTTAACAAAACAAGTTGTTCTTCATGGTTAATTAACTTTAATGTTAATCTATAGGAAGATAAAACTTGTAAATATATGTGAGAGCTAGTATCAGTTTTAAAGATGACAAAATGTAACTGCTTACACAAGTTTGTGCAGTAGTAACTTTTTTGTTTTGACACTAAGGGCTTAAGATGTTTTTGTTACAGTGACGGTTTCTTTGGGGATTTGCCTCAAATTTACCCCCTCAAAGCTGATTCTCTTCAGCTCAGTTCAAGGCTATCACTCCCTGTGCCTTCACTCCTCATATGAAGGGAATAGTTTTTCTATTTATTTATATTATCTCGCCTGCTTCTGCATGAATACAACCCCTACTTAAGGACCTGCACACTACTCAACAGTTCTTTGTAGCTTCAGATTGCTGACTCTCCACTGCATCCTAAAGATTATCATTTCTGTGTTGCTCAGACTCCTTCATTTCTCCCTCCCTCCCTCCCACTGATTTTCTTGCATTAAGCTGAAGTTTCCCATGGTGTTTTTACAAGCAGTTCATCTGAAAGACAAAAATTACAGCAGACCTTTTCTTTTAAAAAATGGAAGGAACAAATATGACAGGGATGAAATATTAATGTCTCCTCTTTTTGATTTTCTTTGCTTTTTGTTTCTCATCTGGTTTAAAGCCTCATCCTCTTGCAGTGGAAGCCTGGCTCTTCTGTTAAGACTGCTTGGCCATCCTTCCACACTAGACTTCAAAACATGTCCATGAGCCATTCTTACACCTAATCCTACTGACCCTGCAACCACCATGCAAACAGGTCAAGGAGACAAGGGGATGGAGTTACTATGAAAACACAATGACATTATAAGTTGCTCCCAGGAGGCAGAAGTAAGATGGCAAACTCAAAGTGACACCTTTTGAACTCTGTATATTCTTTGAATATACAGAAAGACAAATATTCCTCCTCTCTCAGAAAATCTCATTGGTCCTTTCCAAATATTAATGGAAAAATGAGAGAAGAACTCTGCAAAAAGATTACTGAATATTTCTTCCACAAATTCCTCAAGAGAATGAGATCACATAGACCTCTGAAAACCTGACCTACAACTATGCCAGTTGAAAATGGGATTTCTTTGCCCTGAGCAAAATAGGACTACTAAAACTTGAGATATCTCTGCCTCTCTTCCCTAAGTATCAGCAAGGGACTTTTAACAGCCAAACTAAATATTAATAGTATAGTGTGAATTGATACAAATCTTACTGTAAACACAGCTACATTTTTCACTAGTACCTAGATGTAATAACCCTAATACTGGCATCAGTTGTGATTTTCTTGTTGTCAGTTGTTGGTATAAGGCCAATAAATATAGCCACCTATTGCATTGCTTTTAACCAGGAGTTGTTTTGCAAACTGGATCAGAGAGCAAGCATTAAAGTGCTAAAATTAGTTTGTGCTGCTGTAGTAGCAAATTAAAAATGGCACACTGTTACACCAAGCAGTGTATAGTTCTGCCAATTGATTTACGAGGTCAGGAGAAAAAGAATTTATCACCTGGCATTATCTCTGCCCAGATTTAATGGCTGCTCTGTCATCAGTGCACAAAAAAAATACAGAAGTTGAAAAAGGTCTTTTCAAAAGACAAAGGCTGTTTACAAAGGAATGTTTCTCTCTAAGACACCTTAATAAAATAATAGCCTTGTTGGCCTAAATCTTGCAGCACAGTGAGAAATCTATATGGAGGTGGCTTTTGGCTCCAGGCAAGTATTTTTTGAATTCATGGTCAAATGACTAAAGGACTGTCACGCCACCTCCAGCCATGGAAAACATATTAAGGTCTGGACTGTCTGGCATTTTTGCTGCCCCTTTGTGTCTACCAGTAGCACAAATTTAATGGCAAACCGAGATCCTTTGCTGAAGTTCAAAAAGACATGTTCACTATTAACTCAAAGTCGTTTTCAAAAATAAGCACTGACAAAGGACAGAGAACTACTTTGGTTCCAGTATAAGAAGTCACAGGAAGAAAGAAAAAGGGAAAAAGTAGTCCTTGATATATGGTGAGGCTTAATCTTGAGAGATTANCGGACTATCAGCAGTACTTTAATGTAAGAACCAGTGCCATGTTTCACCTCAGAGGTGACTGCATTTCAGTGATAGATGAATATGTCCCTCTCTACAGTATGCTGAATGCATTCACATGCTTTCTGGATTAGAAGACAGGTTGTAAACAAAAGGGTTTATTATAAAGGCATTCATCTGAAGAGAAAAAGAGAGTAAGTATGTATTCAGTAGACCATAAGGAGTTTATCAGCATTACCAGATTCTACTCTCATTGTAACCCTTGATATAAGAGTGATTTGGGTGTCTTGCACTTCCACTATCCTTAGGCACACAAAATCACAAGAGTTCTAATTCACAGTCCTACAATAGACAACTCATGCTCTATTTACTGCTCAGAGTCCATGAAACTCATTGCTGGAAAAGTGTCACGTGATTCAGATTTCAAAAAGGAGGATGAGGAATTCTAAAGACTTTGTTAAAACCTAATGAAAATGTTGTGTATTACTAAATCCTAGGGGGAAAAAAAGTTTTAATATCAACTAATTTAAAATTATGTTTACTAAAACGTACAACCAAAGTTGTAAAATCTAATATCCAGAATCAGCAAAAATATTTTTATTTCTGAACTCTAAGTATATTTTTAGAGCCCACTAAATTCAAAATATGCTTAAGATCACATCAATTTCTGTGGTCAGGATGGAAAAACTTAATTCTATTTTATGGTTTTGCTGAGTGTTATGGTGTTTCACTACATAGAGGACCTGAACTTTGCTACTGGCCACTCTATTCTTAATTAAAACAGTCTTCCTCTCTGAACACACTCAGACTTCAGAAAAGATCAGCTTTGGCATTAGCTCATTTCTAATTACAAGTCAGAGAGTCTTAATGGAATACAGCCAAGTGCAGGACCCCTCAGCTGTCTGTCACAATACAATCGCTCATCTAAAATTAACATTGGGAATGGACTTATAATTAAAATATATTTTTAAAAATATTAAGATACCTACATATGGAGATTAATTTTTTTTAAAAATGTCCTCATTTTAAGGAAAGCATCAGCAAAGCAATTAGAGGCACCACCTGAAACCACATCTTAGAGACTCTGAGTCATAAAGGATAATGTAGAAAAGAACAATTTGTTAGCAATATGACTGGGGGAAGACATTTCAATCCACCTACCTGGGCCTTAGCTCAAGTTAAATTTTACCACTAAATTAAAAGAATTCATAATAATGTAAAACTTCCTAAGTCCTCTCACATAGTCACTGTACTTGGGAAATGCATTACAGTGGGTACTTTATATCTGGAATTATTTTGCTTCCATATGCACTACAAAAAAAGGACTGAGTTTCATAGTCTTATGGTAGTCAAGGAAAATGAAAACATCTGTATATAGATCCACTATTTTCCATTTAATGTTTTTTCAATTTCAAATTTTCTTGCTGTCCAGCAATCCAACTTTGACAGATTTTGCAACCAAACTCAAGCAAAACTCAAGCAAGTTTTAAAACCATAGAAGTCCAATATTTTAGCAGAGTTTTGGGTTACACAAGAACAGACATCAAGCTTATCCTACATCCTACAAACTATTGTTTCTATTGCAGAACAAGATTAGATTACATACACTTCACAACAACAATACCAGCCTTTTCTCTTCCAGTATGCAAGAAGAAAGTCAAAATATGTCTTTAGTTCTCCAAGAAGGATGCAATATTGTGCTAGAGTGCTGAAATTGTGCCAGAACAGCATACTGGGTCACACTCAACATCTGAAGAGTCTCACCGTCTCTGGTTGGGCTACTTGGTGTTTTATTTAGATAAGAAACCCTCTTTAAAAAGCTATTCCTCTGGAGTCTTTAGATGTGAGAGTGTTCAATTCCATGCAGCAACACAGTGCAACACAAAGTCTGGGAAAACACTCCAGATCCTATCAGATGTAGATCTGCTTCAGGGGATTGGGAACTAAACCAGTGTGGCTGTGCTTGATCATAGATTTATGAAGTCATCAGGGTTGGAAGTTTGAGAAAGTCAGCCAAGCACCCCCATAACCACTTTTTCTCTTCAAGCATATGTCCACCTTTCTACTTACAATCTGTTACACTGGAGGGATAGGATGATATCTACTCTGTTACTATTTGTACTGGCTTGTTCAAGGGCAACCCAAAAATCCTGTCCCAAGACAGAGTGAAATCATTCCACTTGAAGATGCCCACACCACTGGAATTTGGAGACTTTCTACTGCAAATAATGTGAAATACCAAGACTAGCATTTCATGTTGCACCTAAAGAGTCCCGGTGATTTTACATATTAAGCTCTTGGCTTTACATTTGTAACTGAAAAAAAACAAAAAAAAACCCCAAAAAACCCACCAACAAAAAAACACTCCACAGGCCCCTGCTGAAATATCAGTTGAATACTGACACAGGAGAGGGTATAATGACCACCTAACAAATGAACCACTGACAAGTGCCAGAAAAAAATGTCTGCTGTTTGTATATAAACACAAGTGTGTAGGCACATTAATGTGTGTTCATGCATCTCTCACACACACATACACATGTAATTGAGACACCATTACTACAATCACAAGGGGCATGAGCTAACTCAACTCCCACACACCTTTTGATACAGAAAGTCAGTGTTTTGCAGTAATTAGTGGCTAATTTATATTGACATGGGTGTGCCTGGAAAGTTACTGAGGGTCCCTGATGTGTTCTAATTCACTCAGTTTCAGTAAGGGTAAAGGCCACTGAGCCTGTGCTACTTATTTCTGTAAGAAGAAAGAGGTTTCAAACAGCAAGTTAATCTCCAAGCCTAGTTTTCATCTCAGTAGTGAATATTTTGTCTGACTTTTGTTGTTTTGCATCCCACACCTTTTGTTATTTCTTGGCTTTTCTAAGAAGCCCCAGCAGGAGAGAGGTTACAGTGCCATAAAAATACTATTGTTTCTGAATAACTTATTTCTAATATCTGCGATTTAGAACATGCTCTCTGCTGTAGGTCCCACTTCTCCTTCTCCCATTCACAAAAGATATTTTATCACTCCACTCTATTCTAAGGAAAATCTTTCAGCAGCCAGCTTGCAACAATGCTAAAGCCTCAGCAGAATGCTAAAGTATGCAACAGGGCAACCCCCTACGTCTTGAGAAAGGAATACAAATGATGAATCTTTTTGTAACTACACCAAACATTATCAGGAGTGCATTTACAGGAAAAGGTACAATCAACATTTTATTACCTAGATTACTGGGACCAGGCAGATATAATTTTTCAATGTAGTGGCTCAAGGCCAGAGGGCAGCAATAGCACAGTCTCTTGAGAACCCTCCAATTAGCCTCATGAAGGCACTTAGAGCTCTTACGCATCTCTCCCTACAAATATACATATATAAAAATTTGTCTTGTGATTGTTTCCCAAATTCATTCAGCTGTGGGTTGACCAGGCACATGTAATGTGTGATTGCAGGATGGCCTTGCACTAGGATGTCTGAGCATTACTGAAACTTTCTTCCATTGCCAAGTGTTTCTTCTGCTTCCATGCATTTTATCATCCAGCAGCATCCTCCATTTTTTAACACAGCACAAGTAATAAAATGAGCAATGTTCTTCAGGGCTGAAGCTTATGTGCTATCACTAATTAGCTCACAAGGCTTCCCACCCCAAGGGAAGAAGGAGGTAGACCTGGGAGTTTATGACTTGGAGATGAAATTCATATTACACATGTGGATGTAACATATTTAATATGTATTTCCCAATACATTCACAGGAAAGTACCAAAGAGATTCACACCACTGCTAATGATTACTTTATCTGGGCTAAGACCCCAAAAGGAACAACAGAAATGTTTTAAATAGCAATTGCCAGTTCAAAAATTCAGTGTGCTTTTAAGTTCTGCAAAGCAGCTTTTTACTGATGATGGGCAGACAGAAAGAGGCAGGAAGAAGAGATCAAAACCCCAAATGGTGTGGATCAAAGCAGCTACACCGAACATGCATCATGGGACAGGAGTGCTAAAAAGGCTTAGCAGGGGATTTCATTACTTAGAAGGATAAACCAGTAAGTGACAGTAAGTATCAAACCTTTACTTTCGCTATCTAATTCCCACACAAAAGGATCCGAACACTGGGATATTCCTAAATGCTGAGGTTGTTTCTGCATTCATTGCTTGCCACTTCCAACATCCTTAGCTTCCCATTAAAAGCCAAGGCCAAGATTATGACAGTCTGCAGGTCTATACTAACAAAGATCTTTGCACAAACCCTCTTAATAGCAAGCTGCCTTAACAAAAATCTAACCATTAACCAATAACCAATCTAACCCTCCATCATTCACACCATGCACATATGAACTGCTTATTCCCCACATTAAAGATTTTGTGTATATTTCCAAAGGAATCTTATTTGACATTACTTGATAGCCAATCTTTTAGATTGCTTTACTCCTGACACCAAAAGCCATGAATACTTTAGAAATTTTTTTTTGCCATAGCTCTTGGTACAGCAGAATCTCTGCCAGGATACCAAAAGTGATCTGCTCCTGCCTGTTCTGTTGTTAACAATAGAATCAGAGCTCTTGTTACAGACAGGTCCCATACTTCATCAAAGTAAACTCTGACTTCTCAACACTGTTCTTCCTCCAGTGCTAATTAATAGAAACTTAAATCAGCCAAGAAACACAATTATTAAATGATTTGTTTCATCTAATTGCAAAACTTCCAAAAGCCCACCTTTCCATAACACTGAATCTCCATTGAATACAAAGCCGTATAAAAAGGTACTACTGCATTGTTTTTTGTTATATATATCTGAAACTTTCTCCCTTCTTATGGTAATATACCATGAATGAAACACAATTTCAAGACTTAGAACAGTTAAAAAGCACAATTTACTGCAGAGGTGCACTATTAGGTTTTTTTGTTGTGTCAGTTTTAATTAAATGATGACCAAGATTAAAAAACATAGGGGATAAATAATAGGGAGAATTGGTGAGCAGACTCCATTGTCCCAAAAGAATAATACATAAGAGTCTGAGAATGCCAACAAAACTCCGTAGCACCGCTGGCAGAGTAAAATATTGCCCTGTAGGAATAAGGATACAACAGGCTAAGCGTAGCTCAAATAATCCATACAATGTTTAAGTAGCCTGGGTTGGTGGGTACTCCTGCTGATAAGCTGCCACAGCTGGAAGATCCCAGAAAAGAGTGAATAGGTATGAAAGCAACTGCATTACACAGGAAATGGATTGCAATTTTTTCTGGCTGAAATCTGCCTCTTTGAAGTTTCTCACCATGGAATAGAAGTAATCAAGTCCAGAATGTTCCTGACTGTGGTATACAATTTGGTTTTTTTGGTTTCGTTTTTTTTTTTTTCCCCCAAAAAAATTGTGGGATGCTCAGATGTATTAAAAAACATTCAGATAAGTACTTGTACAAGTAGGACATATGAGGTCTTTAACCCTGCTACACATACAGCTCCAAAATTCTTCTCATTCCAGTAATTTTTATGGTGGATTTTGGTTATACATGTGAGAGAAAAAAGTGAAAAAATAGTCTTAAGTTTCCTTCCACTGTTAGTAATAAACCTGAAAAAACCCCATCTCTCAGTACCAAAATGAACTTTCCCAAGAAAAGATTTTCTAGCTTTAGCTGAAATAACACAGGAGGCCTTCAGTGATTCCTATGGAATACCCAGGGCTAGGCTCCGCTAATCCATAATGTTTCGTTTTTCTAGCTCTGTCAGTGGATCCAATTTGAATGTCTAGAAATTAAAAACTTTGAGTTATCCCAGTCACAGATACAGCTCATAAGAAGCCCTGGGGAAGTCAGGTCTTTAGAGGAAGTCCTGCTGCATTGCTTATAACCAGCAAAAAAAATTGTAAGGAAAAAGGTTGCAGGGAAGACCATGAAAATGGCACAAAATATAGTTATGTGGCAGAAATAGGATTATATGTGACTTCATTCAGCTCCCTGTTCCTTAGCTGTTCTGCTACATTTCTCTGTGACAGTGGCTTTAATATTTCTGCAGGACCTGTGTTTTGGTCATTGTGAGGACAGTTTGAACAGTCCTCATTCATTACTGTGGTGTGTGTTCACAGTATGTATGTGGTCTGTCTCTTTGCTCCTAAAACAGAGTGATTAGTTTTTCCTTGCCTTTTCTATGGCACTGCCCATGGCAGGGCCTGAAAAGGACTTAGCATTCACAATCTACAAGTGAGGCAGAAGCATTCCCTACGTTCTGAAGATGGGCAACAATGGCACAAATTTGTTAAGAACAAAAGTTGCCTGACTTTAGACTCCACAGTTGAACACTTTTTTCTAGTGTGCCCAATACTGCACACCATCACTTATGTTCATAGCACAAATCCAAGTAATTCAGTTGAAAATGCTCCCATCTTAGATGTTAGTGGCATGCAAGGAATAATGGTGGAAAATTTCTTGCTAGCTGTGACAAGAATGACCTGAAATCCTCTCATCTAACATCATTCAGGATTTCCATGGCAGAAGGAGGAAGAAAGTGCATTTCTACAACCTGATACTCAAGGATAGAACCCAAGAAACTATAATTTCTGTCCTTGCAACTGTCTACCTGATTCACTAAGCACACTTGAAAGAACACAGACAACAAGCAAAGCACTCCTGGGGAATAATGTTCTTTGTTACATTTTCCTCGCTTCTCTTTTAGATAGACCCATTCTAAATACAAGTCAGATATCCTAAGAAAAGGGTAGTATTTGAACACACAAGTAGGCCACTATTTTAAGCATGTGTGCATTGTAGCAAAGCTTGTACTAACCGATTAATTCTGACATTTTCTAGGTTTCGCACATCTCAAGGTTTTTTTGCAACTTCACTGTCTTTTCACATGGATATATTTGTTTATTTGCTTGGAGTTGTGCATGTGTGAGGTTGCCATGGTTTTTAAGAGGGTGAACTATGAAAGAGAATTTATCCCAAGGCATCAGACTGTTCGTCAGTAGGGTTGTAACCTTTGTATCAGTCACAGGAACCTCTGCTGTTTCAGATGAAAGCCTGATAGCAGGAATAACCTTTCATTGTTCACACAGATCAGGCTTAGAGGTCAACAAGATTAGCATTATTTTTGTGACTGTTATGAATACTGTAGAGGAAAGTCTAGATATTTAATGAAAAACAGCTTTATCAATATGTTTTTCCCCAAATCTAGGCAAGGTTCAATTTGGAGCAATTTTATACTTCATTTTTGTAGGCATTCTCTTACTAGAAGACACCTTCAGGTGAGACGTGGGCCTTCTCACAAGGGTACATGCACTCGTCTTCATAATCCTCTGTTTTCCTACATAATTAGATGTGTTACTTCCTCCACCACGTCTCCCCTTCATCTATCTCCTTCTCTGATAGCAGAAAAATGGAGATATATAGATTAAATAGATAGATAGATGACCTTGGTGTTACCACAAGACCTACAGGGAACCAAGCTAACTTTTTTATGACAAAATATTTTAGAATGTGCTAGTTTACACTCCACTATTTACAGACTCTCATCTTCATCACATAGAACTTATTTTTACTAAACTGTTTGTTAGTAGATTTTCTGCAGCAAAACCCAAACTAGAACAGCCTTTTCCACAAGCAAGCAAGAAAAACTATTTTGGGGCATAGTGGAAGTGGGCATTGAAATTCAGAAAATATTTCCTAATTCACACTGTTTGTTGGACTGGAAGGCTTGCTTATCCCTGTGTTCAGGTCCTCTTTGGTAAAGGAGCATTTTCTTAAAAAAAATTAAAAAATAAAAGGCAAATAAAGAAAGGTGAAGCTTAACAAAAATTATATTAAATTAACAAAAAAACTCCTATCCAAAATCCCCAACAGTTATGTTGTCACTGGTTCTTAACCAAAGTCTCTCTCAACTCTATCTGCCTGTGTTACTGGTATAGATTAATGATTTGATAGATTACTGTTTTACCAATTGCAAAATTATAATCCAAACCATGACAGAATTTCAAAATCACAGCACAAAGTTATGTAGGTGTCCTAATTTTGTTTCTCAGAGCAGCTAAAGGTCAAGTCAATAAAAGGTCAAGCTGACTAGTATGTATTGAGATAATATTCTTCTTAACCTGTCACAAGATCAATAATTGGTGTCATTATTCATTTCCTAGAACTGAGGAAGCTAACACCATTATTCTAATAAGAGAGTACAAAGTATATCAACTTCCTGCCATTACTATTTTATTAGAATTGAAAGTTTTGAATTCAAATCAGTAAAAGAAAATAGTCTCATGAAATCAAACCCCAAATATTCTGTTCCTATACAGAAAGGAAATGACTAATTGAGTAATCACGTTTTGGGAAGATATAGTGCTTTTTTCAGAGCTTAGAACATAACATTGGAATAAATTGGGTTTTGCAATAAGGTAATCTTAGTAATTTTTACAGTTATAAATGTGTTAGATCCTTTTTATTCCCTTAATTCCTGAACACTTCGTCTCAGCTGGTATTTTTTTAAATCATTACAGGCAGTCAGAGGAACCCTATGGACCTGATTCTCCAGCACTACACATTTGCAGGTGTAGTGTTAAAATGTTATAAGGTGCAGGTTATAGTGTTATATTTGCAGGTTTCTGTTATAAAATTATAACAGAAAAAAGTGGATATTGAGTAGTAGAAAAGCAGTCTTAGGAGGTTCTATTCTTTTCCTCTTTGCTTTGCTTACTGTTTAAAAACCCTCAAAAAATAAGATTCCTTATTTCTCAAGTCTGATTGATCCAGCTTGGTCCAAGCCAGCATGTAGCCCCTCTAAGTGCTCACTGTCTCATAGAAGATTCTGAGTTTTGTTTTCTGTATTGTTCACTGTGCTTCAGCTAAAGGTCACACAGAAGTGGCTTGCCTACACTTAAAAAGATTTCTCAGGAGAGCTATATGGGTCAACACTACCAAGGAAAACCAAGTTTTACACTGTCAAAAGCTTTCTTTTGATAATATAACCTAAAATAGTCCCTCACATGGCACTCTGCAAAGAAAGAGGCAGAGCACCAGTGTCTGTGGTAGGACATATATGTGCATAGTTGCATCACGTAGGCATACAACTCTTTGGGTAGTAGTTTAAACAACAGAAGAATTCATGTAATGAATTCATGTGAATTCCTGTGATGCCAGAAAATCAAAAAACTAACAACAGCCTTTAGCTTTGCAAGACTGAAGCTAAAATTCTGTACCTCTGGAAGGCAATCATGTATAAGACTCAAAATAATGCACAGCAGTTCTGCAGAAGATTGAAAAGGGTCTCCAGTAAAACACTTTTGCTGTAGATGACAGTCTGTACCATGAGATTCAGAATAAGCAAATGTGAAATAGAGATGAAAGATGATAAATGCATTGTATTGAATACTAAAAAGAGAAATGCTCTTCTTGCAATAAAACAAGGTCATCCAGAAAAATAGTATAGATGAGCTAAGTTAGCCTTAGGAAAGTCATTCAAATTTGGTGCTACTACCATGCAATATTTTGAAGTCTTGTTGTTTTTTTACAGACTTGACAAGCATCAAGCCCTTTCAGGCAAAAAATCCAGATCCTCCACCCAAACACTGTCAGAAAAACAAGCAAAGGAGAGACAGTTCAGTCTGGCAGGCTTGTGGGTGATATACAGGCTTTGACGTAGCATCACTCTGCACCAGGACTATGGCATCTAAAATAGCAGTATCAAGTGCCAAGATTTGATTTCACATTTGCCAGACACAAAATGGAAGTAGAGTTGTGCAAAAGCTATTTACTCACACAAAACTTTTATTTCCTTGCCAAGAAATCTCTCTAAAGTTCATTCAAATATGGTTATTAGTTTTATCCACTCAAAAACATTACTTTTACACATTTACATAGTACTCAATTTCAATTTCAAAATATTTGCTTTAACTATTTCCTTAATTTAGACAAAAAGGACTCAAAGAATAAACCCCAAAAATATTTCATGTTAAGCCCACAAAAAAGCAGTCATAATAATGTAATAGTCTTCTGATCTGTCCAGCTCTGACTGGTTCCAGACCTACACCTAAGAGTGTCCACACTCTTTTGTGATGGCAGAAATTGGTACTTTAACAAAATTTCAGTCTATCCTGAGCCCAAACAGGAGATGACTATTTCCATTTCTAACTGGAATGAGAAAGTATTTCCAGTTGTGGTAGCCCAGAAACCATAACCACCAGTAATAATTCATACTGCACCAGATGAAATTGGAAGTTTCAAAAAAATTCATACCCGAGGGGCCTAGGAGACCACTGAGAACAATGAAATATGCCCTGCACTAGATTTACTGTAGCTGGATTTTAGTAAAGCATTTGATATAGGGATTCTACCTTACAATCTTAATTCAAATTGGCTTGGATGTGAGCAGAGTTACATGGACAATAAATTGTTTGAAAAAATCTGTAAACAAAGAGTAGTGATTAATGCCACCATAAAGAGCTGGAAAACTATATAGTGTAGTGATATAGAGATTAATGTTCAGCAGAACCTCTTAATTTTCATCAATGTTCAGACGATGGGCAGTAAGTAGCATTTTTTTATATATGTATGCATCTCTAATAAATATATGCACTCACAGACACAGAATAGCAAATTTGCTAGTAAGAAATCTGGACTACAGAGGTTCAGAAGGCAAGTAAGGACAATACTGAGCACTACCATAGATGCAAATTTCCAATTCTGTGTGAGAGGAAGAGGCACAACACACCCTGGGGGATGTGCATGCTGAGGTGATACACGACCCAGCAAACCAGGGAAGATTGGCCAAGACACTCCCGGAATATCACATTCAGTTCTGTGCCCCTTAGAATCTAATATTGACAAATTAGCAGTAATTCAGAGAGGAGAAAAAACCTGCTGCCTAATGGTACTAATATCTAGGCCACAATTCTGCTCAAGTCAATGACAGGCACCTACATACCTTTGAGGATCAGGCCCTCAATCTCATGTAGAAGGATTTTCTTATGAAGAAAGATTAAAAGGTCTAAATATGAACAGCTCAGCTGAGCTCTGACTAAAGGGAGATGTGATAACTGCCTATAAATATTTGAAGGGTATAAACATTAAGAAGGGTGATGAATTATTTAGATTGGTACAAGGGATATAATGAGGAGTAATGGAAGGAAATTAAGAAAGTGAAAATTTAGGCTGCTCCCTGACAGTAAGGTATATTTCAGTTGTGAAATAATTACACTGAACATCATGAAAAACTTCCTCTATGCTAACTCTATTAACCAATTATAGTCTTCCAGCAGTAATGGCAGAATATTTTGGAGGTGGCTAAATTTACACGAAAAAAGTATAAGAAAATGAGTAGAGGATTACCTTGCATTGGCCAGGAGGCTCTCTGGATAACTAATAAATCTATTTCCCTACTTCAACCTCTCAGACTCCTGTTCACTTTTCTGTGCAAGAACACACATCATTTCCAGCATCTTCTCTGTAACCCAGTAAGAGAGATTGTACAATCTTGGGAAAGTGGATACGGTTTGCTTAAGAAGGAAGGACTAATAAACCTTTAATTACAAGTGTACAGCAAGTACAAGGTAGAACAACAAGCGTCCTGAGGGAAACACCCCAGCATTTGTAAGTAGCATTAGGACAGAATAACAATGAAGACACAGGGGCTGGAGGCGGGGGTGTGAAAGGTCTAGCTAGAAGATGAACTTGTACATCTCAGAAATACCACTGAAGTGGCAATCTCATGCCTCTCGTACATACAAAATTTTGTATGTCATCGTACAAAATTTTGCACTTTCATCAGTTGGTTGGTATCTGTACAAACATAAGTGGAATCTAGTTAGAACACAGTCTTGTCCAGTCTCAAAATAGTACAATGTTGTGGAAAAGAAGGACTGCATTACCCAAGGAATTTCACTGGAACTGCAGAAAAAGAGCTTCAAAGTCTAAAGAGAATATTCTTTCATCTCTGCTAGCAGTGCTCAGCTAGTACTGCAGTTTACAAAGTTTCTATTTTCACTCTCTTTACAATGGATTCAACATCATTATTTGTGAAATCAAACTTTGGAAAGAATTCAGCAAATAGGATCTCAGACAGTAATTTATCATTAAGCTGTTTAAAAAGCACAACACAAGAAGGCTAGGTATCTTAGGAATACATGGAGGGGAAGATATAAAGTGATTCTGGATTGGTGTGGCAAAGTTTTGGCAGTGGCATGAGGCTACAGGGTTGGCTTCTAGAAGTAACTTTAAGAACTTCCCTCATATCCAACAGAGCCAATGGAAGCTGGCGCCAGGATGGACCAACGATGGGATGTAGCACCTTTCAGATTATGTGTTTAGAAGGGGGAAAAATCCTGTACAACAGCAACTGCAGCCAAAGACAAGGGGGATGAGTATGTGAGAGAAGCAGTTCTGCAGACATAAAGGTCAGTAAAGGAGGAGAAGGTGATGCCCACACTGCATCAGTTTTGCTGGCAGCAGTTGTGACCTCCTGGGGGTCCCATGCTGGAGTAGGCTGTGCCTCAAGGACTGCACCCTGTGGAAGAGCCCCACACTGGAGCAGCTTGTGAAGAACTGCAGCCAATGGAAGGACTCATACTGGAGAAGTTCGTGGAGAACTGTCTCCTGTGGGAGGGACATTGCATTGGATTAGGGGAAGAGTGTGAGGAATTCTCCCCCTGAAGGAGTCACAGCAACATGTGATGCCTTACCACAATGCCCATTCCCCATCCCCTTGTGCCAGATGATGGGGAGGAGAGAGATAGTTAAGCCCAGGAAGAAGGGAAGGGTGGGGGGAAAGTGGTTTTAAGTTCTGATTTTATTTCTCATTACCTTACTCTGATTTGATTGGTAATAAATTAAACTAATTTCCCCAAGTCAAGTCTGTTTTTCCCTGGCCCATAATGGGTGAATGATCTCTCCCTGTCCCTATCTTGCCCCATGAACTTTCTCTCCTCTCTCCAGATAAGTGATAGAGCAACTTTGGTGGACGTCTGTCACTCAGTCGGGGTCAATCTGCCACAGAGAGATGGGAAGAATATTTAGCTATTTGAATTCCAGTGTTGGAGAAAAATGGTTCCACTTTTAAATAATTTCATTACATTTTATAGTCAATTACAATGGAAGGCAGTGATAATCAGCATCTCAAAATTTCATTTTTAAGAAACACATCCTGAAATTTTGAAGTTCTTAATGGGCTAGAATTTGCATTGTATGAGACAGAGAACAATAGCAGAAGCATATTTCACATCAACTCTAACACTTAGGTTAGTACACTGGCATACAAAAAGGCACATCTAGGTCCCAGTTTTAAAGTGTGTGTATTTGTGTATGAACTAATTTTTAATCAGTTCTCTAAATACAAAATTTTCAAGACAGTAAAGAAACCTTATAATGACTGGCATGAGTTTCTAGCAACTAAAATGGTAACAGACAAGCTTTTTCCTTATTGGAGGCTGGCAGCAGAATTCAAATGACCCAAATCACATTTTCTAACTTAGAGTGCTGCCTACTAAGTTGCAAATGCACATTTATCTATCAAATCAATTGTTGACCAGGCTAAATACTTCTCACTTTCTGATACTTGGCAAACTTAAGGCAGCAGTGCTACAGTTTGAGGACCATAGCCAGTACTCCAATCTAATTAATCCTGACTGTACCATTACCAGCAGTTTGCCTTTTAACTCTACTCTTAGACAGGTAGTCAAAACATTTTGTAGTTTCTTCCTCATTCTAAAGAACTTGCAGACCTCAGCCACTTATTAAATAAAAGTTTTTCATTCATAGAATTTCAAGGAAGCATGTTGAGGGAGACACATTTGAAATTAACTCCATAGCATTTAGTTAAGATCATATATTGCAGGAAGAAAAGCAAGCAAATACAAGATTTTTTTTCTCCAGACAATGAGCACTGTTACAGTAGTTTTTGTTCATTCTACAGTAATCACTCTTAGCCTAGTGATCTCACACAGTATTTTTGTATTCATCTACAAATGATTTAAATATTGGATTCAACCACACTTCTATGAACAAAAAAAATACCCAATTCATATTTATGCAGTCCCAGAAGAGTCAATGAGTCAAATTCTACCCTCAGTTGTATCTTCATCAATCCAGAGAACTTTAAATTAGTCTCAGTGGCTTTGCTCCAGAGCATGGAATACACCTAAGCATAATTTCATAGCATATAAATCAGGATGGAATATGTGTCCTGCAGTAAACAGTGAAATAGAGTCTTCAGATCAATTTTATGACAGCCTTGTATGACTACTTTATGACTTCAAAGCTTGAGAGACCAACAATAAAGCTCAGCAAATTTTCTTGATTTTCAACCTGCATTCCACACAAACAAACCAACTACAAACCTTTCATGCCAGAACAAAACAGCTAATGCCTTATTCTAAGTCTAGACTACAGAATGTAGGGCTAGAAGTGACTTTAGGTTCCCATCCTGCTCAACCCCCACTGCAAGACAATCTACTTAATATAAATCCATCATGACATATCTCTAATACAAGTTAAAAAACATCTGATAATTGAAATTACACAACCTTGTTAAATAAAATCAATTTCAGTGTTGAACTGTCCTTCCTGCTAGAAATTACTTAAGCCCAAATCCACAAAAGGATTCTATACTTAGAAGTAGGATTAAAGTGGGATTTAAAAGTCCAGAACTGAAGTCCCCAGATTACCTTCCTTGCTGTCACCAACTTTAGAGGTACAACTCTTTTCCACAAAGTTCCCCAGACCTAAGAGTTGCATTTGCTCATACAGAGAATGCCATTTTTGGCAAGACTGAGTGACCCCATATCTGATTCATTTTTTCACTGTCCTGGAGTTAATCAAGAGGAAAGGCAGACGGAGGATGGAGGGATTCAGTCTAGAGCACATGGCCTTTGCAACACCATCAGATCAATTGCAACCTACAGTGCTGACTGCCACCTTCCTTCAGAATGGAAAGGACACAGGAAAGAGAAGAAAGCACAGCACTTCAGCATGTCCTCTCTTTCTACTTCAATCAGTAGCTAAATCACTCCAAAAATCATAGTTATGAAGATTCATTTGCAGTTTCATTCTTTCCATTACAAAAAGCACTCACCCACCAAGGTGGTTAATTCTAATGTTGTTCATCTATTTCCACTCAACAGGCTGGACAATGCGCATAATCAAAGTTTAAAACCTAGCTCTGACATAAATGATAAAATGAAAAATCTATGAAAAGTCCATTTGATAGATCATTGTGGGAGGGGTTAGTAACAAAGGGCCTAGAAACTGCCTATGAGACCCCTCTGCAAAGCACTTCACCTTTGTGACATGCAATAAATATTCACGGAACAAAGTAGTAACTGAAATGAGCACTCAGAGAGAATAGCTCTTCTGTGGACCACAGAATCTAAAGATACTGTTAGCAAATTATAATGACCCAGAATAATTTACAGTCAAGGTATTAGGACTCTCTTAAGAGAATAGGACATGGGTTTGTGACCCCAAGTCATGTCACGACTGAACTTTCACCTTCCCCACCCATACTGCTGAGTGATCTTTTCTTCAAGTACGAAGCAAAAGACCCCAAATTCCTTTTCAGCTTCTGCTTGTGGGGAAGTTATTGTTGTTTTGGTTTGGTTGGGTTTTTTCTGGGTTTTTTGTTGGTTTTTTTTTTTGTTGTTGGTTGGTTTGGGGGGGTTTTGTTTGTTTGGTTTTGGTTTTTCTTGGAGGGGAGTTTTTTGAAAGGAGTGACTTTTGCACTATTGTATTTCCATTACTTTTTCAAAAGGCACTTACTATTAGGACCAATTCTACACAGTGAATTCCAAAAATGGCAAAGAAGTTATTTGTAAGCAAAGAATGACAAGGTGAATTTTTGTCCCACCTCTCAGAGTATATAAAACAAAATTGTTGCTGGTGGATGGTCTCTAGAGCATACAAGCTTTTGATAAGGTTGTAGATTCCCCTGCAGCAGCCAAACACCTAAAACAGAGTTACAGCACAGAGGGCTATAGAAATTTTCTTGTTCTCTGCATCAGTCAAGTTTGTATGGTATAAGGCTGTATTTTAAGGAAAGTTTCAGAAATAAAACACAACCAAGAAAAATTCTACACTACTTAATTATTAGGAAAGATTAATGAGGAGATTGATTTTTTTAATCTAAAAGAGAATGCTAATTTTGAAAAGAAAAAAGCCAGAAAACTTCTGGAACTCACAATTTGTGTGTAGAGACCATGTCTAGCAGCTCACTCGAGGCGACAGTGGGAGTGTTTCAACACAGAGCACTGATTTCATCCATATTATCTTCAAAGATCTAAGCACCATGTGAGGAATTGGCATTATAAACAGCAAAATCATAACAGGTGCATAATAGGCACTTCTGCAAAATGATATGGACCTCTATCGCACACACAGATGACACATTTTTAATAACTACAGGCAGATAACTGCAGGTTTCAGATTGTCCACTGAGTGTGCTCTTGCCATGTTCAGCTTCCTAGAAATTTTTCAGTTTCACCCATAAATAAAATCATGCTCTCCTCCTGTTTCTCAGACATAAGGTCATAGAGATTAGTGAAAAAAAAGTTTATATCTTAATATGTTTGTCTTGATTTCAGACTCTCTAATTTTCTCACATAATTTTAAAATATCAGATACAAGTATCTCCCTTTAGATAACAAGTTTGAAATCAAGGCAAAACTATATTTTCTATTTTACTTTGTTGTTAAACTTGTGTTAACAATATTTGATATGAGTTTCATGCATTAGTAATGACTAACTATGCAAAATCAACCCCCATTCAGTCCAGACAGAAAAAAAATATTAAAATAACCAGACTAAATATTTCTTTGTTCTACAGAAAATTATCATTATAATAGAGGGAAAAGGAAAAAAAAAGAAAATAAGAAAACCTTTGCCATATTTCTATAATGCAAAAATAGTAGGAGATGTACCTAAACCTCACAAACAACCTTAGTTTTAAAAAGAAATCAAATCAAAATAATAAGCTTTAGTTTTGATTACAGCTAACACTTGAGTCAGTCAGTGGACAACAAGATGATCAATATGTCTTCAGACAACAGAAAGTGTTTTCTTTCTTATTCACCTTTTCATAAGTTACAAGGATGCATCAGCTTGGGGGAATCACTACAGCTACTAAGTGATTAATAAAAGAAAACCAACTGAAAAAAAATCACTATCCACTGCACAAGGAAGTCATGGATATCACCAGTTGGGTGCCTGTCAACTGCCCAGCACTGTACTGGGCTTATGCTCAGCCAAGAAAATAAAATGAAAAAAAAATTCAAATTCCCCATCCAGAAACTTTCACTTCACAAGAACATCATGCTTGCTCTCTCAAAAACTTTTAAAGTGAGGCACTGACAGAACTTAGACTTTACCAGATTTTTATACAGATGCCTGTTTTCTGGAAGGAGGATACACTGAAGCATTAGTTTTTTATACCCATTCTGCACTGGCAGCAGCAGAAGGAGCAGAGTAGCCATCAGCATTAAAGAAAAATCCTAGAGATGCAACTGACCCATGAAATATCTCACCCCGGGAAGAAAACAAAGCTGTGAGCAAAACACTGACCTGGCACCTGGGGACTTAGAGCAGCCTCATCCCAGCTCTGCCCTAATCCCACTGAGAGAATTTACCTTGCTCAAAGGCACCACCTTTGCCCTCTTTCCTCAACTCTATGGGAATAAAAGCAATCGCTAATTACCTGCAAAAGATAGAGTGAAACAAAAGAGCTGAAAACTACCTCTTAAACACAGGATTAAAGTAAAGGGCAGCGCAGCTTGAAGACCCATGTAGCAAATTAGACACACATCTTACCTGGACAATTGCTTCTGATTTCTGCAGAGACTGTTTGCCAATTAAAAATGAACCAAAAAAAGAGATACGTTTATAACTTTTTATCACTGTCAAGAAAACCATCCTGGCATGAAAACAAAAGACTCTCGTTTCCCCGCATTTCCAGCAGGGGTGCTCCAGGACTTGTCTTGCTGTTCAGATGTTTCTCAAGCCAGCAAGTGGAGAGCACTTGGGGTTTTACCATTTGCAGCCAGTGTTTTCCAGAACACCAAAGAACAAGGAATCCAACGGTGTTCAGACAGGGTTGCCACTGTAGTTTTAGGAAGCTCCCTGTTGAGCAGGAGTAAGGAACACTGAGCATTTAAAGGGACAGTAAAACACATTTTAATATGGGGAGGAGGTAAAACTGGAGCTGTCCCCATCACATTAGGGCACAAACTGACAACTACTTGTAGCTACCCACTCAGCAGCAGATGGCTTGGAAGCAGATGGGTATGGAGACTGGAAAATGCCTTCTGTGTATAAACCAAAACAGGGAATTTGGTGGTGATTTCACCCACTCAAGGCAGTAACGTAACATATCCAAGTAGCTCATGACCATCATGAAAACCTCAGTGTCCTCCTTTCCCAGAAGTCTGTAGTGAAAGAAGTGATTTCTCATCTAAACACAGCTTCTGACTACTGCCAGCACCATTATTTCCCTGTGGTTCACAATTGTGAAGTACATGGCATTTTTCCAAGACATCCACATCAGAGTTAAGAGTCACTTGTTTTACAGAGGGAAAGAGAATTTGAGAAAAGGGAAGAAATGAAGAATATTAAAAATACAACTGGAGAGAGCAAACCTGACATGGATTAGAGAGAGGAAAGCACAGGCTGGGAAGAAGAAACCGGTTCAGAAGACAAATATGGTGAAAAATGAGGGAGTAAAATTAGGATTAGGAAACCTATAAACGCACTTAGCAGAAAAAGAAAAAAGAAAATGGAATCATTCCAAGTGAACTAAAAGACTTTAAAAATCAACTGATAATGAGGGGCCTGCCAAGCTACATTCATCAAATGTTAGGCACATTTCACCGCTATTTGTCAAGCTTATTCAACAAATACTATTTGCTGCCATAGTTGGTCAGGTACTCTCCAGCAAACATACAGTTAAAAAATACTAAGTAATTCAATAGCCCAGGTGTTATTTATCCAGTTATATTATCCCTTCCAAAAGGAAGCTGCATTATTGTTAAATTTGTTAACTGGAATGAGTGTTGTGACAAAGAGAGGTTAGCCCTTTGTAGCTGGCGTACGTATAGATCCTATCCGTAGGAATAAGAGAAGGAAATTGGCAGCACTACAATTAACTACCCTACCCAGCAAACAGAACATAAACAGGTTTTTCTTTCTTTATAATATGCAGGCATAAGTGAGTTTCCTCTTGTGTAGTAAGAACAGTCCTTTGTCTAGTAAGTGTCAACTTTTGACACTCGGATTACAGCAATTAAACTCCTTTGGTGCTAAATTCAAAGTTGCGGTTACTAGCAGGAAATTTACTTCTAGTGTGTTTAAACACACCAGTGCTTTGTCAGATTATCATGTTCCCTGTTATTGGAAGGGCATGTAACTTGCACTTCAGTGTGGGTGTTCAGGGCTTTTGCTCCGGCTAGCTGAGGTCTTTCTTGCCCTGCTCCCCCGGGATAGTTCGTGGGGGTTCAATCTCTAGGCTCCACGTGGTCTGGGTCTTGGAGAATGAAGAGCGGATTCTGCTTTGGTTTTCAGGTCTTTATTCCATGTGGGATGGAAGGCAGAATGGCTGAGAATGGCCGGTTCACCCTTTATGTCACCTCTGGTGAAATCCGAACCAGGGGGGTGTCAGGTCCAATAGGGAAGTTAGAGGGGAGTGGTCAAGGCCAAGGTTATTCTACACTTCAATGGGGAAGGGTGGCACCCTGGCATCTTGCCAATAGGAGAGGGTCAACCAGGGTGATTGGCAAGACAGGTGATACCACCAAGGGGTTGGGATAGGGAGGTTGAGGGGGATGGGATAAACCATTTACAATTTGATTGCTACACACTGTAACACTTCAGTACATATTTAAATCAATTTTCATTACTGTTATAGGGCAGCATGTTTTCTGCACATACCATATTTTCCATCCCAAAATATATAAGGAATGAAATATGAGTTCCTAATACATTTAGTTCAGGGAACATTATTACTTCTCTAAAATGAACTATGTTAAAAACTGAAGACATACATGAAAATAAAGTTTGGATACAGAGTAAACTATCAAATATTAGGAAAGTGTCACATTTAATGCTCTATGTGTGACCTCACTTTAGACCTCTGGCATACATATGCACAATACAATCTTTATAGTGCAATTGCATAGGAAGTTTCCACATGACCCTTCCTTCAATCAGTACACAAGCTTGATGTTGCTCTGGGACTAAATTAGCTATTCAATATTTCTTTTCATCCTCTTCATTCAACATGTAGTCTCACCTTATTTACTGCATAACATCCATTCCCTGCTCTGAATACCTAATTATTAATTTCCTCATGGGCTTTTATGTGGCACTCATCACTATGGTATCTGATGTTTCACAAATATTAATGAATTTATCTTCCAGGCCCGTGAGACAAGCTAATAATACTTTCCTCACTTTGCAGCTGGTGAAAGGAGAACAAAGACCTTGGGAATTACCTGTGACCGGAGAGAGAAGCGAGGAACAAAGCTTAGAGCTGCAGGACACCAGATTTGCAAAGCAAGACCTCATTCTGACAGATTTCATTTTCCTGCCTGCAGAAGGACTCACAGACCATGCCTTACCTCAGTCACAGCTGCCTGTGCTCAGCACCCACGCAGGGCAGGCATCCACGGCTGCAGCTGGTCCAGGGAATGCACTGCCCAGCTATTAGCTCCTGCAGCCCTTCCCACATCTCCACATGCCTAACTTAAATACACCTGCTTGTCTCCAGCTAGCTTATTTTGTTGTGTTAGATTGAAACTACAGTCCAAAACTGCTGAGAGAAAAACTGGGAGAGCAATTTATCACTAGACAGCAGTAAATCTCTGGGGCCTTCCATTTGTTATAGAGGTTCACTGAAATGTCTGATTCTGGATCCAGATCCTCAGTGCCTCCTGCTTCCAATAATGAAAGTCACTATGCTAATTCTCCACCTGCTGCCTGGCAGAATTAGAAATGGATTCCCATAGCTTCCTTGCAACTGGTACCTCCAGACAAATACAGCTGGGGGCAAGGAGAGGGAAAGTGGATGTAGGTAGATTTGGGGAACTGAGACCGCAGGTGAGGAAAGCCTCAATTTACACGTGCAAATTCAGAGTTGAAGTTATCTTCATGGTTATTTTTGTCCTTTTTCTAGCCAGAAAACAGCTGTTAGAAAAACAAAGCAAAAATCCAAGTATTAAACAATCTTCCAATGATCAACCTAATGCCATAGGTGACTTTTATAGTTTTGAAGATTTTATTTTTTCCCCCTCAAAATGCTATTATTACATCCTATTGAATGTATCTATTGTATACAAAAGAATTGATTGTTAACCCTGCCTCTGAGCAGTCTGGGCTAATTTAAAACTTTGCAGGACAGATTTTCAACATAAAACTCTTCTGCCTTCTCTGTTTTAGCATCATAAAGCAAAAAAAAAGGTGAGTTTAACTATGCAGATGAGGTCTTTGAAGTTTAAAATACCTTTTAGGTGCCACTCAGAGAGCATTGTTTTTTTCAGGGGAAAGCAGGCGAGCAAGTTAGGATGTATGTTGACTCTGGCAACCTCACCTGCCAACAAGATAACTTTTCACAGGGGAGAATTTTCCAAATGACAAATAATGCATTCTTGATTACCTCAAAGGGATCTAAGTGACCAGAGCACTCTAAAATTATTAGAATGCCTGTAATGAATCTTGCAGCAAGCATATACAGGTACTCCTGCACACTCAGAGACCAGAGATGTATTCCATAGAGGCAATGCAATAAAGATAAAAAAAATCATTGGGCAAAACAAACAAAAACAGAGCTGAAACTAGTGATCCTTCCTCTAGCAAAAGCCCAGCTGATTTCTATTCTCTCAAGTTTACTGTCTCATGCAGGACAGAATGAAATCTCAAGAATTAGCCCCTCTGATAAACAGCTCAGCTTTCCATCAGTCTGACAAAAGGTGCAATCTCTGCTCTAAGACGCTAAAATGCTCTGTGATGGAGAGAGGGAGGAGGAGATGCATCACCTAAGTAGTGGTGGCTGGAGACAATTTTCTAAGAGACCCAGGGAAGGTATTATGTCTTCGCAGGGCACTGAAAAGCCTTTCTTTCAACAACCGTACAGAGGCTCCCACCATCTTTTTTTCTCCCTCAGGGAAACCCAGTGTGTGCATAGCCATGTATTTTCCTTTACCAGGCATGCCCATGAGGAGCACTGCTGACACTGCAAGGGAGCTCCTTCCCCTCGGTGCTCCAGCAGACACATTTCAGCTGTCCTTTCACAGTAACACAGGTGGGATGGTCACTTGAGAGCTCTCTGAATCAACTCTCAGCACCTCAGGGAGCAAGGCCACATTATGACCAGAAGCACGTGCGAGCTGAGCTTTCAAACTGCATCAAAGCACACAGCTGTAGCACCAAAGATTTCAGCAGATACACCAGTCACCAGAGCATTTCTCCCTCTTTCACCCAGAGCACTCCAGAGCCTGGCAGCAGGGTCCTTCAATCCTCTTACTTGGAGCTGTAGGGGTTTTTAATAGCAGTTTTAATCATGTAGGTCATAGAGACCTACATCTTTTGTTTTACCTAAGAATATGTTTTCTAGCAAAACAATTTGGGTAATTACAGAGTTTTATTTTCCCCCAGTTAAGTATTAAATTTCTTTCTCATTTCCCAATTTCATCTCCACCTGCTACATTTAATGTATTTCCAGGTCAGCTCTCATATAGCTCTAACAATTTCTACCCTACTTGTTTAGGAAAATCACCAAATAGCATTCAGCCAGGTCACTCATGCTTTACAGCTTGCTGTGGTCATTCACTCTCAGCTAAACTGTGTGTTTAAGATAAACACAAGGTAGATGCTCTCTTTTAAAGCTCAGAGTCACTCAAAAAATCCACTGGATCTGCTAGACTCTTCTTTCAAAACAAGTACAGAAGAGCTCCACCAGTAGCACTCTATCCTCCTTTATTCCCATGTCCAGGGAGGCAAACACTCCTCTAGGTCCAGGATTCTGTTTTGTTTTAACTGTTGTTATTATTACAACAAGAAAAATCTCATTTATATGACAAAAATTTCTTCCAAATATCCCCTCCTGTTGCTAAATATGTAGCTAGTCACTCACTCATCCAATCTCACATCCTACACTAGTTGAGGAGGGGCACGACATCCAGGCTTCTCTACTCTTCCATGAAGAAGGTCATAGAAGCTCCTGTGTCCCTCCTTACTACCTTTCTTCTCTCCATTAAAAGCAAGAAGATAAGTAGGCAACCTCCTCTAAACTTTCACACTACCCCTCATACAAAGTATAGTTTTACTTTTTAACCATGTTTTTGTATGAAGTAGAAAAACAATATCCGTTATGGATGACCCAAGCACGTCAACCATCAGGTTTCATTATACTGAAATGCCATATCAGCTCGTGAGTTGGGATTTTACATTGCTTTTCCTCACAGAACAGAAAAAAAGTTTGCTAGTAGTTGCCCATGTAGACATGCTAGAATTTCTTTTCTTTCAGCAAACAGAAAACTATTTCTTTCCGTGGAAAGTTTCTAATTAAAAGTTAGATTTCTCTCTCTTTCCTTTCGAAAGTGCCATAAATTATAAATGACTAGTCATTCATTGTCTCTAATGCACAAACCCAAATATACTTTCTCCAGCTTTTCCAACTTTGCTGTCAGAGGGACTTTTTATATTTGGGTTGGGAAGAGACAAGCTGCTCAAGAAATCTGATGAAACCCCAAGACTGAAAATGCTGTGTCCCTTAGCTGCAGATAGTACATTCTGAAGGCAGTTGCAATGCAATCAAAGTCACCACACAGCATGGGCTCCCTCAAATAATGCTCTCAGTGACATGGTGGAGGTTTTTTGTGCACAAGGTAACACAGTGCTCATGCTAGCTCTGTCTTGGGCCTCTGTGAAGCAGATGCTGTCAATCATTTCAGACTGTTGAATTAAATGTAACATCTGCAATATGGTGTTTACACTTTCCCAGTGAAGGTAATGCTGAGACATCCAGTGGATTTTACTGAGTAGAACATTATACTCTCCTTGAACTATGCTGGGGGTTTGAAAGGGCTGGCTACCTACACTCTGGTCATTAAGAACTTGGTTTGTACCATCCTAAGCATCCTATCACCAAGGAATTAAAGGCTTCAGCCCCTTATTCAAAACAAACAAACAAAAAGAAAAAGCACTATATCATCAGGGTTTGGATCCTGAAACTACTGCCACATGAAAAATCTTACCACCACATGCTGAAATGAAGTAGTTGATTACAGAAAGCTCTCTCCCACCTCTAGGCCATAATTGTCTCAGCAAGACTCAATAGGTACTAATAAGTGACCAACAGCCCTTTGCTCTGGATTCAAACCAAGAAGCAGCAGCAGATGTAAATATGTGACAGAAATGACCAGCCAGTAGGTGTTAAGTGAGGAAAAGTATTCCTAACTGCAGATGGCTCATCTTACACCTCCTCACTGTGTGACACTGAACTGGCAATCCCACGAGAACATGTTTGGTCAGGGGATTTCGGCACCTCTGTGTCTGGCAGGGATCAGAGTAATGAGCAACACAGGAAGAGGAGCCTCTGGCACTTCAGCCTTAGGACTCCTCTCATCCATCCATTCTCTAACAGTCTGCTTACAAATATTTTTCCTGACACTGTGCAGAAGGGATGCTCCATACTGCCCTGTCTCTCTCTTCTGGACTCCTGTTTGAAGCATGCACCTTCCCCCATATCCTCCATTACAACTCAATGGTAAGAGGTGGGGTTGCACTCTCCTCCCTGGCAGCAGCACCCCACAGGTCCTTGCCCACATACCATCCTTCAGTGCTCTTCATATTCAGATTTGTGAGTATTTCTCTATGCACCATTACAGGGCATCCACAAACGCCTTTTAGCTGAAGTCAAGGACTAGGAACCCATCATCTGGGGTGAAGGAGGTTCCTTTCCCCTCTGTTTTATATCTCTCTTTCCCATCTTTCTTGTGCTATCCTTCCCCTGCTTGCCCAGGTTTCTCCCCACCCACAGCCTCCATACCAGGCCTTCCCCCTTACCCCTCTTGTTCTGTGAAGAAGTTGCTCAAAAAATTCCTGATATGTGACAAAATAGCGACTTTGGCAGGCTGGGGCGGGCTTACACTCAACACATTTTATATGATGCTTAAGAATATGTTAAAAATTATTTGTAGTGTAGTTACAACTATAGTAGTTGCACATTGTCAGCTCTCAGATCCCTGGCAGAGATGGGACCTAAAGCCTTGATTTGGCAAGCATCACTACTTTCACTTAACAGATGGCAAAACTTAAGCTACAACTTGCCTGAATTTGAATGGTTCTTAAAGAAACAGGGAAAAAAAAAAAAAAAAAAAAAAAAGGAAAAAACAGATTTCTTCTTTAGATTCACAAGTTTTTACCTTCCCTTCTTAGAAGCACCCATTTGTCTCTAGATAGGATGTGGATTCTGTCATAGCAGCAGACACATTACCAGAAAAACCTGAGAAAGAGTTGCAGTTCCCACTGTATGTACTCCTGCCAAATCAGCACCCAGACACCAGATGCTGTCTCCTTTCAGACCATCTCCTCACCTTGCTGTAGGTTAAAGTCAGCTTACTAGACTAAAATTGTTCAAGGTAATGTGTTATCTGCTATAGAGGATAGCAAAGCCCTCTTGCACCATCCCCACTAGGTGACCCTGAAAGGCAAAAGCCTTGATTAAACACCGCAAGCTTTTTGGCACTGCCCTTTTTTAAACCATATTTTTTCCCTATTGTTTTTAACAGAAGTAACAGCCCCCTAGCACCACACACCAACCTTTGAGTTGACTTGATCTTGGATACACTCTAAAGGTTTTTTCTTCTACACTGTCTGCCCTGTTCCTGCCCACTCCCACCTTCTCCTCTTCATGACAATATTTTAGGAGGACAAAGGTACAATTTTTCTGACAATGCATCAGTTTCCAGCTAAGGGAAGCTGGAAAAATTTCTGATTCTTCTATCTAAGAGCTGCTGTTTGTACACTTTGCTTTTCTATTCAGCCCATTGACTTACCTCCCTTATCTTCAATCTATAATTAGAAGAGATTAAGGAAGCTGACTTATTTCAAAAGGAAATAAACAAAAGAGATCAGGGATGAGTTGAAGGGTAGAGGGAGGAAAGTATAAAATCAGTACAGTCTCCCTCTTGAGAAAGTCATCCCAAGGAAGGGCAAGAGCAAAATCAATGAATTTTGGCTCAGCAGTGATGGGAGTCAATCCATCAGGCAAACTGATGGCAGCCAGTCAGGCTCTCACAGACACCACCTGTCGCTGCCAGCAAAATGTCAAATTTATGAATTCATTTCCATAGCAAGATAGCACTCCCCCAGGGCAGCGCTGAACAGTTTCACAGCTTCTAGAGCAACCTACTGAGCAGGGAGAGAAGAGGCAGCTCTTCTTCCCCACCAACTGAGGCGAGCTGTATTTTAAAGGAATGGATGTATGGACCAAATACAGAGTCACACTTTTTTAGCATTTGGTTTCTTTAAGCTGGGGTCCCTAAACCATGAAGCACTCAAGGCATACCCCAAGTTCCCATTTTTGTGTCACTAATAAGAGCAAAATATTACACCAGTGTGTTTCTCACCCCAGAGTTTAACTTCCCTAGCTGCATCAAATCTCTCAGAGAAGAAGGTAACAGCATTGACCTCAACCAGCTACATCCAAGTGAAAATTTATCCCACATTCACTATAATTGTAGCTCCTTGTTAAGAAGAGTCTTGTCATGGTAGGGCTGATTCCCTTCAGTTAGTTCAGAGAGCACACTTTCGGTGATTGTCATTCATCATCGAAGACAGTGGTGACAGAAACTTCCGAGAAGTTCTCTGCTCACCCACACAGAGACAAGCACTTATCTTTCCAGCACAAGAAGTGGAAGAACCCTGTATTCTTTTTTTCCTTTCTACCTTTTCATAGTATTCTTTCTTCATAGTATTATCTGGGTGATATTCACTATAAGATAGTGTCACCAGAATCTCTAGAAGTGACAAACTTTTAGCACAGAAATACTTTCAGGAACCTTATTTTAAAAGTTTTCAATTGGAAGTGCAACAGACTAAACTGAGATATAGGAGAGCAGATACTCCAGTTGCAACCTGAACTTTAATTTTGTCCAGTTAAGCATACATTAGATCATTAGAAACAGTTTTAAAGTTTAGAAAGATGTCAAGCTGGGGAAGGAGGGAAAAATCCTTGACTAAAAACTTAGGGGACACAATTTTAAACTGATGCCAAAGTTTTGATTCAGTAGAGCACTTGGCCCAAATTCCTGAAAGTTTTCACACTTCTCTACTTTTTTAAAGGTATAAATCCACCATTTTGGCTCTTCCAACACACCAAGAAATCATTTACCAGCTGTCTAACACCCCAGGTTGTCTAGTTCCAACAGCCCCCAAATTCATAGGCAAGAGTTAGTGAAAAAATGACAAAGAGCTGGTACAGTGATGCCATCCAACTCTCAAGTGAAGGTGGTTATTGCCAGTGGAGGAGGATTTAAGTGAGGATATTTAGCACTAAATCTTTCAAAACAGGCACACACATTCTTCCTATGTAGGATGTCCAAAAACAGACATGAACTGATAGGAGGGCAACACCCTACACGGTTTCTTTTAGCTTTGTCAAAATGGATTTGATGGTGTTGCTCCCT
Source organism: Pycnonotus jocosus (assembly GCA_013400435.1). NCBI lineage: Eukaryota > Metazoa > Chordata > Aves > Passeriformes > Pycnonotidae > Pycnonotus > Pycnonotus jocosus. The sequence continues at coordinate 91,840 of VWYP01032475.1, forward strand.
GCTAGCAGTAGATATGAGTGTCAGGCTGACTGAAGTTTTAGCCCCAGAATTCTTCAAGCAGGACTGGCAGACCAGGGAGGGGAGCTCACCTGTGTAAGAGCTCTGGGATGGCACAGAAGCCAGAGACACCCCAGAGCTGAGACATCCTATTGGAGTATGAATCCCACTGGGCCAAATCCATACAGGCCCAGGAGTGCCCAGAAATGTAAAGGCTGAATTAGAACCTTCAGAAAACCTAAAATACATAAATCCACACAGACACGGGGTAGAAATGCAAGCTAGCAAGAGAAGCCCTGAAGCCTAGTTTAAAGTTCAAATAACATTGCCTTTTGCCAAGTTAGTTAAATTCTAGTCATAACAAAAATAATGTAGCCTTACTAAAAATTCCTGGATAGAACAGACAGAGCTATTTGCATAGAATTTGTGTAAGAATCTATGAATATTGCTGCCCATCAATCTTAACTTAGGATTGGTCCAGCAAGACTGTAGAAAATTTGTGTAAGTACCTGATTAGCTAAAAATAGAATAAAAATGCACTACTTTGAGAATGCTAACACACACACACACAGAGTCTCATGAAACATCACAAATGCCACAGTTGTTGTTACTTCTGTGACCGCTACTGATAAAGTGCTTACAGGACACAGATTAGGGGTGCTGTCACTCCTGATGCTTCTGCTTGGAACTTAGAAACTTTATGATAGAAGGCTTCTGCATACTGCTGCGGACTCCAATAACTTTGCCTTCCTGAGACTGGTTTAGCCATGCAATAAAAGACTGTTCTTGCAACTACCCAGCTTCTAGTCTTCGATAAAGATGCCCAAACCTCTCAGCATCAACACATGACTGAATGATGTGTTCACTCCCAGCAGTGTAAGCACTCTGAAACACAGGATCACATAGTGAGGACACGTGATCAGAGGTGCATGGTTCATCACAAAACCTAAAGCTAAACCTACAGATTCTTAGTGTTTTATGTACGCTGGAATTAGACAGCTACAACAAAATTCTCATTTCATGGCCAACTCTATGTTACCTCACTCAGCATCCTCATTTCAGAAATTTGTGCAAAAAACGCACAGAGAGCTCACTGTTTTGCAAGCATTGTAATGCTTTGATAAAAGGGCTATGACGACAAATATCACTAACTCTCTTCACAGACGGAGACATGCAAACAAATCATCACACTGTCTGTAGTGTGAGACAGTGTTTAACAATGTTCTTCCTCTTTAAACTGATACTGTTAATCTATTTATAATATATGTCTTTCAGGGGTTTTTGTGGTTTGGGTTCTTTTAAATCTTATTTAAAATTAATATATACTAATTTTTAATTCAAACTGTATGCATTAACCTGGTTGAAGGCATAATTGTAAGGTATTTTGTCTTAATTATGGCACCATGATACAGAGCAGTTAAATATCCATATAATTTTATATTGTTGCCCTGAAGGCCCTTCCTTGAAGTCAACCTTTTCTTTTCCTATTTTTTAAGCAAGACTTAATTTGTAAGTGTTAAGAAAGTAGAGAAAATTATTTCACCCTAGTTCCTTTGTATTTTTCTCCTACTTTTATTCTCACTTTTGAAGATTAATATAAATGAGTATAGAAAAGTGTCTCTCTAGTTAATTATGCTTTAGGGAACTTTATTCTCTCCTCCCTCCCCCAAATTCTATTTTAAGGCCCAGTCTCATTCTCTTGTTCATTAAGAAACATTAGGAAACAGCCAACTGTATCATAGAGCAGCTGATTCTTCCTTTCATGCATGTCCCCAGCTCACCCTCTTTGCATTGTATAACTCAAAGAGAATTCAACTTGAAATAGGATCCTTTGAAAACGAAACTGATGAGTACCTTTGTTTTTTTTAATTTCTCTTTTCCTTGATTGCCATGTAAAATTACCTTGATACCCACTATCTTTACCTTCTCGCATAGAGAAAGCAAAAAACAGCCCACATCTCCCATGTCAGTTTTCCTTGTAAGGCTCCAATTTTCAAATGGACCCTTATGATCACAAAATTTTATACACTGATTCAGGAGGGAATCCTTAATCAGTTAACATCATTAGTCCCAAGCATTTAACAAAACAGAATTCACATCCCTTTCTTCTTCTAGAACCTTTGAAGTCCTTGTGTGGCTGCACTCTTCCATCTTTGGCAATAACACAAGTTTGTAATGGAAAAGGCCCTTATCTTAGTAGAAAGTAGTCCTGCCACTCTGTGCAGGAACTCACAAAGTCAAAAGCAAAGAAGACACAAAAATCTTAAAAGGCAAATATGTGGTTCTGTAACACATCATAGAAGGTCTAATGGCTTTCAACCACACCATCACTGAAGAGAAGAGTTAAAGGCAAGGAGCCATTGATTACTCATGTTGAAATATTTTGGGCCATAAATTTCATCAGCCAACAGCATCAGAGGCAATGGTAAAATCACAAATTTTCCAACAGCACGAAGGCATAAAACAGTGCTGATGACAGAACCAATGGATCAGTATGGTATGACATGGGGGCAGAAATAGACAATGAATTTAGTCAGTAGCACAGCCAGCTGCAGTAAATTAAAACGACAGAAGAGTTTGAGTTGGAAGAAACCTTAAAGTTCATCTAGTTCCAATACCCCTGCCATGGGCAGGGACAGCTTCTACTAGATCAGATTGCTCAAAGCTGCATCCAGCCTAGTCTTGGGCACTTGGCATCCACAGCTTCACTGGGTAACCTGATCCAATGCCTCACCACCCTCACAGTAAAGAATTTCTTCCTAAAATCCAGTTGAACTCTACTCAGTTTAAAGCCATTTCCCCTTGTCTACTCACTACACACTTTTGTGAAAAGTCCCTTTCCATCCTTTCTATAGGACTCCTTCAGGTACTGGAAAGCTGTTACAAGGTTTTCTCAGAGCCTGCTCTCCCTCCATGGTGGACCACCTCATCATTCTTAGGTTGTCTTCTTCATAGTAGAGGATCCCCAGCTCTTGGTCACCTTCCTGATCCTCCTTTGGACTCCTTCCAACAGGTCCACACCCTTCTTATACAGGTAGCCCCAGAATAGCATCCAATGCCCCAGGCTGGGTTTATGAGAGCAGAATACAGGGGGAGAATCATCTCCCCAAAACTGCTGGCCATGCCTCCTTTTCCATTAAAAAAAAAAATAAAAAATCAATCTTTGTTCTGTCTGTTGGTATAGTTGGGTGAAATATCTGTGCTGTCTAAGTTTTAAATAAAATAACGTGCATTTTAAAGGTTTGTGGATTTCACTACATCCTATTTCTCATTTGCAAAATGTATTCATGTGTTCAAGTTTTAGAGAGGTTTTCTTTCACTTTACTCCTCTATATTTTACCTCTAAAATAAAGGGTCAGACATACAAGAATCTAAAATCTAGCATTTTCCCTGAATAAAGGAAATTTTTTTGGTGGTGGTGGTTTGTTTTTTTTTCTTAGGATTTTGCTATTTGCCCAGGAAGAAGGAAAAAAAACACAAAAAACAAACAAACCCCAAACAAACAACAACAACAAAAAAACAACACAAAAGCAAAACCAAAATAACCAACATTAAATCATTATAGGAGGGGTTTGTTGGTTTTTTTGGGGGTAAACACAACTCTTTGTGACTAAGTATAAAAATATTGCTTAGGTCATTGGTCAGGTGTGTCAGGAATAAAGATTTTTCTTGGGGTAACAGCTAATGCTGTTAATACAGCAGTAAAGAGTTGTTTTTTCTGAGAATTGAGCCAGTAGAACAAAGCTACACAGTCACAAACACATCCTATGTTCTCCACTATAGGCTTTCAACCTCTCTGTGCTCTCTTCACACTCAGTTAAAATTATTATGTAAAACCAAAGAAACCGCACACACATACATTTTCATTCTTTGCTTTACAATCTTCTGCCAGTTTATAATAACATGGCATGTCTCTGTGATACTGGATGATGTGGAAGAAAGAGCAATTTACTAAAACAAATAGTCCAGTAGCTGATCTGCAGCAGCTGTTAAACTCTTAAGCCTGGAAGAGCCTCAGTGAGTTATAAGCCCATTGAACACTGCAAATGCAAGTCACTGCTCCCATCTACAATGCAGACCTGTCAAGGTGAGACACAAGTCTTGGTAAGTCAAAGCTCCTGCTGACCTTCTTATGGGATCCAAAAGAGAAAACTGAGCTTTAAGACTGGAAGAAAAAACACTGATGAAAACTTAGAGACCCCTAAGTTCTTACAGGCATGAAGAGAAGAGTGGCATCTACCATGGTGAGGATATTGGGTACTAGTTTCATCTGCTAAGTCAAACCCTACTAATCCTGGGCCCAGCTGTGTCTTTGACCACAGGCAGAGCACCTGACCAGTGATAGCTTCCAGCAGTAGTGAATGACTTCACAGCACCTGTATTGAAAGGAAGTAGATAGTGTAAAAGCTCTTGTCCATTTTGAAATTCTGAAGACCAGAGGGTATTCCTTCCTGAGATACTGACTACATTGTTTAAATTAGAAAGGTTTTGCTTGTTTTTTTTTTTAATCAGTATATCTAGATATCTATTTCTTAACAAATTGCACCCACCTGTCTAGGACCTTAATTTTAAAAGTAAAATTCTTCAGAAAAATGGATATTTTGTGTACCTATAGTAAAACTCAGGCTTCTCAGGAGGTTGTTTTTTTTCTTTAATGGGTTATTAAAATCATTAACATTCCAAGTGAGTATTTTAAAGCACTATTAGTCTATATTATGTAGTAGATTTAAGGAGAGTTCTATTAAACCCAAGGTTTGCTTTATTTCTTTCAATTCTCTAAGGTAAGCTCAAACACCAAGAAATAGAAGGCACTTGTATCAGACTGCTTCAGTGAAGCAAGAAAAGGGGGAGGAGGGAAACAGCTTTAAAACTTTCCTTCTAGTCTTCTGTGTATTTCTCCAACTTATTCAACTCTGCAGAGGGAATACCCTCTTATTTTTCTTCCCACCAGTGACAGCTATAATGAGTCATAGTACATGCCTACTCCAAGTGAGCACTTTTGTCTCTTGCCTACCACCATTTTCAGAGATTTATTCAATGCTACCTCAGCCTACCTATTGCCCACATAAAGAGGAAGAAGCTAGTTACCATGGGTAATAATTTTAATATTGAGCAGAAATAAAAACATTCAAATGCTTGGACACAGAATTCTGTTGTTCTGTTCTGTCAAGTAGCCATTCCCAATGCCATTATAAATCTCCAAAAAGCAAATAAACAAATGATTGTGTTTACTTGTCAGGGTCCAGACAAAAAAGGTGTAGTACATATTACACTATGACACTGTTAGACTTGGGGAGTTAAAAAAAAAGTACATTGCAACTCGCTCTGTGTTGGAGAGGTACTGTAACTCTTCTGATGATTTTTGAGTAGCTCTTCAGGCACTAAGGTATTAGGATGTTGTCCATGTGAGTTACACAGGGATAATTTTTGCCAAAAGAAAAATCCAGGTACCTTCAGGTGTCAAGATGTTTATCCCCCACAGTAGAAATACCCAATCCTAATTACATGAATTACTCTATGGAAACTTTCCTTGCTGCTTCTTTATGGTAGAGACCATCCATGGTGTCGTTCTTTGGTCATCAAAATGACTACCACAGAATGTGAAATTCATGAAAGCTAGCCACTCTCTAGCCATCACTCTTTTAAGATATCTATCATTGTTCAACTAAAGAATGTTGTCCCATTACAAGCTTAAAAGACTCTTTAGTACAGCAAGAGAACACCAAATGTCTGCAGCTCAGCTCTCTCACGTGGGTTACAAAGCCACGATTGTTTTATTGCAGTGACAATGAAGATCAGTATGAAAGTTCTTCCTCTGATGACTGAAAATTGCAATTTGATGAAAACCAGAGCTAGCCTTCCTTACTCTTCAGATATTCTACTAGATATGTATCTATCACACATCCTAATTTCAAAGGGAAGCATATCTTTCTCCATGTATCAGACATAAGAATTTTTTTCACTTTGCACCCTTTCTTTTTTAAGTAAATTCTGCATTTACAGCTTATCCTCTTGGAAGAGGTAGTGAGAAGCATAGATGATCAAAGCAAGGAGTTTAACCAGGAAACTAAAGAAAATCAATCTCTGTATGGATGTTGTTTCCAGATATTTATAAACCATCCACCCAAAAGGAGCAAGTTTATACATCACACACGGGGAGCCCATTACTGTCACGGAGTGTACATGGGGGAATTCTCATGCTGGAAAAAAAGAACATCTTTGCTTACCACTACTTATCATCAAGAGCTTAGCAAAGTGTTGAAATGAGCTCTCTTGGGTCCTGTTGTACTATAGAACTAAAATACACAAAGTTAAGACTTTTGGTTTGCTACATTTGGGCTTTTAGATCAGTTCAAGGCTCTACTGGAAATATTTGGAATCATTTGTAATGATAACTTTTCTGCTTTACTATGTGTGCTTTGAATCTCATGTTATATTCTTTAAATCCATTCCAGAATTTAGTTTAGCAAATAGCATCAAGGATGGAGAAGCTGCATAAGCAAGAATTAGAGAACAAGGTACATAAATTGATTAGGAAACAAAGAATGACGTCCATCCAAAACAACTGTAACCCAAAGGAGTATATGGGATGGAAAATGTCTCAGTACAACATGTCTCTAGAAAGGGATCTGAGGATTACAGCATGCCATGAGTACAAAATCTATTCTGTTCTTGAAAAATAAATGTCTTCAGCTGGAGTTGAAAACAAAAACAGAGCCTGAAAACCAGAAAATTATCCTATTGCTCAGGACTAAGAAGGCTCCTCCTGTGTTTGGCTACCATCTTTCAAGAAGGTGAAGACAGTTTGTAGGAAAGGCAAAAAAACCACCCAGCCAGCTGCAAAGCCTGCCCTCCAAGGAAGGTCTACAGGACCTGGTGCTGCCCAGCATAAGGAAGGCAAGGCTGAAAGGCAGCATCTTCCAGGAAGATTACACACTGCTGCAAAGAATAAGAAGATAAATTATTTTCCAATGTCTTTTGCCAATGAACAGCAATAGTTATGCTCAACATGAATGTCTCTTGCTGTCAAATTCGGAACAATCTTTCCAGCAGTAGGGAGAGAAAAACACTGAAAAGGTTGCCTGGGTTCATTGGCAGAACCACCACTGGAGGGGTTTTTGACAACAGGCCTGACAAACAAACATCATTAGAGGAGATTGAGGCATAGCTGATCTGCCTCAGGGACAGAAGCATGGACTAGGAAATTTTTCAAGGTCTTTTTAAGGTTGCCACCTTCTAAATACAAAACACATGGACATATAATGAGTATAAACAGCTGCAATGCAGCAATTAATTTGCTGAGGCTGGGAACAGATCAACACCATCCATAGTTTGCAGCAAGCTGTTCAAAACCCAGGCAAGACTCTACATTGTCAAAACTCTCGCCACTTGTCCCTGCTCCCTTGGGCTCGCTCACATCCTACGTCATCCATGGCTGTTGGAGGTTCAGGGCAGACAGATGATAAAAAATTATTTGCACTGGGAGTCACCTAGGTCTGCTATTTCTAATCTTGGAGAGGCTTGTACATAAGATAATAAGGTCATTAAGAGCCATAAGATAGTAAGGTCATTAATAGTCATAAGATAATAAACCCCTCCAGGAATGCTATATGTATAAATCAGGCAGAGGACACATACCATTACAAGCACCACACAGAACTAAGCCAGACTGTCCTGTTTTTCTAAAGGAATCTTACAAACCTGAGGACTGCAAAGGAACAAGCACTCTGGGAGCTCAACAAATGAAAAGGATAGAGCTTTCAAACTGTAAGTAGCACTGACAGATTTCTCTGCTATTGATGTAGATCCCTGGTGTACAGTCTGCAGCCACTTTGAAAAGAAGAAACGATTATTAATTGATCACGGAGTGCCAACAATTTACTAGGTGTTTCTTGTTTTTCATTTAGCAGCTTACATGAGTTTGGAAGCAGTCCGAGGCAAAGAGTTATTCAGGACAGCAGAGGAGGTGAGCGTTTCAGAAAAAACGTTCACAGCCTCAAGAGAGAAAGCATATCTGGGCTGGTTTGTTTGGTTTCAGAAGAGGGCTGTACACTACTTGAATTTCCTACTTTTGGGTAAAATTAAGGAATCAGCACACCTTCTGAATCATGGGATCTCCCCTTCTCAGGTCAGTAGAGTTTTCTGTTTCATGTGGAACTGCGAAACTCAATGTAACAGGAGAGGTTGGTTGACTGTCCAAGTTACTGAACACAAAGGGTAGACATTAGGATCTGTGGCTATTAGCCAGTGGTTTCTGGGCACAGTATTCAGCAAGACAGTCACCAAACTCAAAGAATGGTTCAGCCAATCCCACACCAGGACATTCTATCTCTGACTCCTTTGCATGAAAGTGACACCTTGATGACAGAAGAGAGAACACGCTTTTCCAGGTACGCCACATAGAGGGTGAAAGAGAGCACAAGTTCAGCACATGAACAAACCTTTTAACAATTTACAAAATATCTCTGTTGAAGATTTTTGAGAGTCAAGACCTGGTATCTCCAATGGAGCAATGCATTGAATCAGGTGATTAAAGAATAACAACAGCAAGTGAACAAAACAGCCATCTGGTGCTACCCAACTTCTATTTTTATTCAGGAGCAACAAGCCCAGCTCATGTTACAACCATCTTTTGTCTTAGACATAAGATAGGCAGAAAATACAGACAGTAAGGAGCCCAGGATTGTGTCCTGCTGGCTCTGCAAGAACAAGAGATAGGACTTTGCCTTCCATTATAGAAAACTCAGGATTTTTAATACAAAAGGCTATAAAATGCTTGTACTTCGGAAAAAAACCCAACCAACCAACCGACCAAGCAAACCAATAAATCTAGGAAAAGGCAGAAAGAACTTCAAGCTGGAATTTTGTGGCTGGAAATATAAGCATCTGAGTCTTTCCCAAACTACACATTTGCTTGAGTCAGTTTTTAAGTGTAGGCTTTCAACTGGTTTGAAATTTATGGCTAGCTCAAAGCCTTTCTACTTAACACTAATGTTCAAAGGTGATAGTTTGCACAGATTCATCCATGATACTGCTGGTTGTTCATGGCATTTATCTGTTGGTCCACATTTAATCTCTATCACTTTTTTAATTGAATAAATCAATTCTCATTGATATTTTTAATGTTTTTTTAGTGGATGTTAATGAAGTGTGGGAAGGTCCTTCAGGGACTGTACTCTTCTGTCACATTGAAAGTGACACTAAGTAACTTGATAAACAGCACCATGTTAGGAGTCTTCAGGTTTTAGCTGAGAACATCATCATGGAACTAGAATGTTCCTTCTCCATGCAATATAGAAAATAACCAAAGAAACCTAACAAAATGCATCACTGACATGCACAAAAATTAGAAGTTTCATGAAACACATTGTAAAAGTCATCTTGCATCCCAATGAAAATTCTCCATGGAAATGTTGATACAGGTACTGCCTATTCTCAAACACATCAAAAAGCCACTTATAGATGAAGAATTGAGGTTGGATATACAGCCTGCAGTTTCTATACAACCAGTAATCTGGTAAAGAGACAGTCAAGTCTATTGCTCATCTTTTTTCAATTATCAGTTACTTTAAGAAGAAATTACTCTTTTTTTTATTTTGCAAATAGCTACTTTTCAAAACAACTCTTCTACAGAAAAAGTCAGTAAATTAGTTTTTTATGAAAGCTATTCTGATCCCCCCAATGCTAAATAATTCCCCATCACACACTGTATTTTCAGGCATTGTTAATTTTGTCTTTGTTTTATTCTATAATGAAAATGTAATTTTATCTCTTTCCTTCTTTGATACTTTATGTAAAATATAACATTAAGCATTTAATGTACAAGCTTAATATTTTAGAAATATTGTTTATTAACTGTATAGGTAAGGGAGTACTCACTGAAGCAGCATTATTTATGCTACAATTCTCTCATTGTTCAGAATGTCAGTAGTGATGAATAACAGATTTAAGAGGAAAATAGAAAATTGAGTCAATGCCACAACACCATTAGATGATCTCATTAGTGTTTTGCCTGTACTTTATCTGAATTAAAACACCTTTTCTCAGCCACTAATGAGATATTTTTGAGAATTAAAAGCAATATACTACACTAATTCAGTGTCCCAGCTACTGAAACAGGAGTTATCAAAATACAGCAATGTATCAAGTCTATATAGAAAGCTAGAGAGTTTCCTACAAGACAGAGGTCATGTAGGCAATCAGTCCTAGAGCTCCAGTTTACCAGAACCTAAAAGCCAATGAAGAAAAGGCACACATTTTTTTGCTTCACTTAGGAACTGCTGCAACCTGGAAAGTTCAAAGAACTTCATATGACACCAGATGCCACCCGTGCAGAATGAGATTTATTCCCTGAGAGGCAGCAGTGAGCAAGTGAGTTGGAATAACATGAAATTTGACCCAAACAAGGTATAATATCTGCTGAATGGAAAAAAAAAAAAAAGTCCTAAGTGACCTGCAGGTAGGAAAAATACTGAATTATAAAAGCATTTGCTTCAATTTCAGTTCATTACCAAATAAAGGTCTGCTGGTGATAGTGATGATTTTAATGGCTCAAAATGAGTCTTGAGATCATAGCTTAATGTTAGAAAAGGTACAAAGCTGACAAAGATCATATATCATACAGACACTGCTGTTATCACCAAAGTACTACAGATGACTGGTGCTGGGATGAAGCCACTCTTTATAACTGGTATTACAGTGCAGTTGAAACTCTGCCTACCTAGGATGAGAGCTGGAGACAATTTCAGCAGGTAGCAGGACTTTTGATCAGCTAACTCTTCTCAAATTAGCAGTTTATTTCCTTTGTCTTGCTTTCCAAGCAACCCAGTTCTGAAATGTTTTTTTACATATCAGTTTCAATCTGTATTCAGATATGGTGAACTACAAACTTTACATAGTAATGGAGGAAAGCATTAATTTATCTGCACCAAGTACCATTTCCTTATGTTCATTTTGGGACTTTTGGAATGCAAAAGGCATTGAGTTTACAGGAAATATGACAAAGAACATCATTGAGCCAATTTCTCAGGGAATTCTGACAATGCACTGAAGGTAATCCACAATTAAATTTTGCAAGAGTTTGTGAGGTTACGATAATGTATGTGGTGTTATATTTACTGCAGTCCTAATTAGGAAAAAAAAAATGGTTATATACACTTACATAAAAATACAGAGCAGACTGGAGCAGCCAAAGCCCTCACTGCTTCACTGCCATGTGAAAGACCTATGATTTGTGGGGGCAAACTGGGATGCACAGTAGGGCCAGGGGAACACAACAAAACCCAACAAAACCTGCCAAATAAAAGAAGACAAAACAACACCAACATATCTAGGCAAAAATTTCTGAAGGAATCAAATAATATCCCACCAAACTGCAAGCCAGTTGAGAAGCTGAATCCCCCTGAGCACAGGTGCTGCCTATCCAGCAAGCAGGACATGAGCTGCCATATCTACAGAGATGGACACATCAGCTGCTTGTCACAACACTTCAGTTCCTCCTTTTACTTTGAAATCTGCAATCTTGTCTCTCTCAATGCAATGAATAGCAAATAAGGCTGTCGGACTATTCTCCACACAATTGGCAGCAGGTAAGAACGTGGTCTAATACAATACCCGAGTCAAAATGCTGGATAGAACACATTTAGGGGGGAAAAAAGTGTAATATTTAGGGAAGAACAACTGAAGAACTACTAGAAACATGAAAGTCTTCATTTGAGGGGCTATAACAGAAATATGGCCATCTTGTAACACAAAAAAACCCTAACCTTTTCTCCTAGAGAACAGAACAGCTGAGGGAAAAGATCACAGAGGTATACTTCAATAATTTTGCTTCCTCTTACCAGAGGTTTAAAAGACCAGAGTAGTCATTTCATAGTTGAAATGCAGTTGCTGCTCTATGGACTGCATATTAAGAAAACTACAGAGTCTGCTCTGCATAATTATGCTAATGGATACAGCACCAATTATAGATTCTTTTATTCCTTGAAGTCCTCAGAAAGAAGAAGGTGAAGGAATGATGAAAATAGGAACACAGCTAGAAATATAGACCACTAGTAATGTCACAGTATGACATTTTTTCAGTACCCCAGCAATATTACTAGACAGAAACAGAATAAAGATTAAGTCAAAAGAGCTTCCAAGTGACTTTGCTAGAAGCAGCATATTTTTCAGTAGTTTCCATGATTTTTTCCCCCTCTTTATTCAGGTATACATAACTAAAGACAGTTGGAAGCACTATACATAATTAAATAAACGAATTTATAGACTACTCAACCCCCTGGACAAGAACTGAAGATATTTGGTGATAGCAACACTTTTGTGGCATATCATCTTCAGCAGTTAAAAATTCCACCAAAATGTTTCTGAGAAACAGTGTCAAAAGTATTAGTGTAGATAGGCTTTATATTATACAAATCAGACCTGCTAAAGGTTTCTTATCTTCTGCAAATTTGGTAGCTTCAATTTTTTACTTTACATTTTTTCCTAACTTTAGAAAAATTGTTTCACTTTGACCCTTATATAAAGAAGATCTTTAAGAGAGAGACTTTTCATCAAATCCTGTAGTGACAGGACAAGGGCAAATGGTTTAAAACAGTAAGGTGCTAGATTTAGATAGGACATAGGGAAGAATTTTGGGGGGGGTTGTTTTGTGTGGGGATTTTTTGTTTGTTTGGGTTTGTTGTTGTTGTTTTGTTTGTTTGTTTTGAGGGTAGTGAGACAGCAGATTGCATTACCCAGAGAAATTACCAGAACTGGAAGGACTGGGATTTTAAGCAGCCTTACCCGCTTAAAGATATCCCTGCCCACAGTGGAGAGGAAGGGAGGAAGGTGTATTCATGAGATATTAAGAGGTCTCTTCCAGCCCAAACCTTTCTATGAGACTGTGATAATTACTACTGAGACTACTTATTGTTTTAATACATTAGCATCATTACAAGTTTTGCATTTATTATGTGTAAATATATATATATTAGTCTGAAATGGAAACATCTGTAAAAAATCCAATAAAAATTTGAAAGAGAAGAATTTGCAATTAAAACATTTTTAAAGAAACTATAGTAATTGCATTTATATCCATATTTTAAGTTAGCCTTTATAGAACTAATTTTTCCTATCAAGAAGCAGCAAATTCTATAGCTCTAGGTTGGATATGCAGTGCTCCTGAATGTTTTTAACCAAGTCTGTCAGGTGAGTTGTTCAGAAGAGCACATATTCTGAACTGAGTGTTCTGTTTCTCTGTTAAACACTTTAATTCTTAGAGCCTCAATTATAAGGGGGAATGATTGCTTAAGTGCCTAAAGATTAGAGATTATGATAGTAAAATCCACATGCCACTCACAATTTCTCCTCACAAGATATTTCAGCCTTGCAAGTCCAGTACAGAACACTGAGCAGAGCACACATGGAGTGCCTGGTCACACTTAGCCAGCCACAAGGAAAGGTACTATTGGAATCTCATGAATAGTGCAGGGGAGGAGGGGGACAACAGGAGGAGTGAGAATGGAGAACGGCAATAAAAGCCTAAAAATATCAATGACAGAACATCTCTCTAACCTGCCCCTCCCCTGTCAAGGGTAACTCTTTATCTGACACAAGGATTAAAGAAGAAAAAAATAGCCTGTTTGTAAGCATTGAATTCAAAGTGTAAGTTAACAGTCTTCTTGTATTTAAATGCTAACGTGCTGAAAATATCGTTAGAGTATCTCATACTAAAGCCTGAAATAGAATAATGAAAGCAGACCTTTCACCAAGCTGTGAGAATATCCAACTTCATAACAGAGGTCCCTGATAACAGTTCCATTATAAAAACTGCAGTATAAGTCCTGTTCTAAGCCATACACTGAAGCCATCTTCCCATTCATATCAGAGGGAAAAAAAAAATAAATCTGTTTTCAGTGCACAGACTTAACTGTGAACAATCTATTTCTAAACCATTTTTTACAGAGGAAACTAAAATATTGTTCTGTCTCCATTTTCTGGAGGTTGGTTCTAACATTTCTATTATCTGTAGATTAAAAATAACTTTCATTTCAAAGTGTGAAAAAAGAAGCATATATGTTTTTAGATCACATAAATCTTACCTGAATGTGTACTCTCATTTCTCTTCCTGCAGAATTAGAATTTCAGAAACAACATTTTCGTAAAGTTTATTGGGATTTCAAATAAAGAAAAAATAAGATCTTCAAAAATGGGCATTTCATTCCAAGAAAAGTAAAGCTACACTTCACAATGTCTTTATTGTTTATGAGTTTTCATGATTACAGTGAACTAGTTTATAAAGCAGGTTCCCTTGTGTGGTTTTAAAGTACATCGAGGAAAGATAATTCATCTACCATTCACTACCACTGCTCTGCAAGAAATCTCATCTGCTAATGTGTGTGATTACTCAACAAAATAACACACTTTTTTTGTGTGTGTGTTTGCAATTCTTTTACCATAAATCTCCGTGAACGAAAATTTATGAATTTTTTTTTTTGTATATGTAAACCTATTTTGAAAGTTTATTTGCTACATCTTTGTGAATTCAAGTGCAGGCAATTCTCTCAAATTAAGTTTTCTTTACAGAATCTCCCACATTTTCAGGTAAAGGAAATATAGTTTGGAAAAGTAGCAAATTGTCTCTCTCCTACCTGAAAATAATAAAAAAGAAAAAATTCTGAGGAGAGTAGGGGAAAGATAACTGACTACTTGAGTACCTGAAATCTTTCAAGAAAAATATACTCTAAACCTCAAAGTAAGATTTCACATATCAAGAAAGGACACGTCTCAAGTTTCAAAATGGAGAGTCTACATGGATGAGGAAGATGTGTCTTGACACTATCAAAATTAAATGGATTTTGTGAAGGTGAAGAAAGGATCTCGATGGATTCCTTATAGCCAGTTCTCCTGAAATCTAATCTAAACTGGGCATTTTCATACTTGTGCTCATGAACACATAGAACATGTGGTCAAGGACAGATTTCACTGATAGAATTCTCTGTAAATAATCACAGTCCAACCACCTTAAACACAAAGCACCAAACTGACTGTTTTTCTGTCCTGAGTCCAACAAGGCTTACCTTTCCTCTTGCTTCTACTAACTAACAGAAAAGAATCCCCCAAACAGAAATGAAGTAACTTTTTATGCAAATAATTTGAATTATGCTCCATTCTTCTATATTTAGTGTTTACAAGAAGCCACAAGGATAATTATTCAGCAATAGCATTTGCAGCATATTCAGGCATGGATGGATATCTACTTGTGTTCCACAATGGATCTACCTGGGTCATAGGAACAAACAATTATCCCCAGTTCAGATTCTCTAATGATAAATTTCTACTCGAAGGTGTTCATTCAGTGAAGTCATCTGCCTTGATTTGCAGCTCCTACACTGTCTGTCTTTTCTACAGTAGATTGGGGGACCTTGAGAAGTGGCCCACCACGGTACAAGTGGTTTTGCCTGGGTCTAATGACAGCTTTCCAACTGCTGCCCCACTTCCCTCCAGAATTTTCATTATCCAACTTACGTGTTTCCCTTGCCAATACAAATGCATTTTCTACTTAGCTGATAGGAAGAGAGAGAAATGACCAGAGCAACTTAGGAGAGCTGTCATCAAACCCAGATTCATGATGGTATTTCTGTTTCCTCTAGGTTTGTGTTTGTTCTGCTCCTGATCCTTCTTTTTCACAGAATATGCAATCAAAAACACGTTTCAAACAACAAGAGGGTTTTAATTGAATATAATCAGAGGACTGCCCACACAGAGAGAAACACTGAAAGTTTAGTGTTATTCACATTTGAGATTTTTAAAAAGTCAGGATTTTATGTTCATTTTTTCTATTTTTTTCATTCCTCCTTTCCATTAAGTTTAATGGCCGTTTTTTCTTCCCCTCTTGACATTCAGATACCAAAGCTAGTTTGCTACTTAGAGAACAGAGAAAGTTCCAGTTTCATTCTCACAAGGATTATAGCAACATTTCCAGCCAACTTCCTTTCATTTGCTTACAAGTTGCATAATTCAAGAACATAATCTATTCTTGACTGGGTCTCTCCATATCATATATTTATTTGGGATGCTCACTTGTACTAGAAATAAGGCAATTTGTTTCAATTCAGAAAACCATGAGAATGAGATTCTCATTGTATCATCTCTGCTTGAGTGACACTTGTGTTTCTCCAGGGAAGTCAATCTGTTTTGAAGGACATTGAGTGCTGTGCTGAGGGAAACAGCCTTTGCCTGCAAGGCAGTGTGAACAACCTGAGCCAGTCCACGAAATTCATAACACACAAGCAAACAGACAATGAAAGGAAGGGCATTCAGCTGAAACCACAGACCAGATGCTTCCATGGTATATATTCACTATGGTTCACTTAATTCTGTCAAAGCCTTTATGGCAGTGAGAGACAGACATGCAAGTGCGTATGTTCCTATGTACTTTTTTCTGTTTTTCCCAAGGCTGTGAGAAGGCTTTAATTGGCAAATACAGGACTCTCCTTCCAATCACCTCTGGACTTCATGTTTTTGAATCTCTTAAAAGCAGCCCATCTTTGCAAGGCATTTTGAGCTCACTAGATAAGCTCTCTGGCTTTCAAAAGACAAGTTTCCAAACAGAGACTTTACTGGTTTGTCTTCTCTCCTAGATATTGAGAGACAAACTATTGCAGTTTACAAGCAATAACATGCTATAAACTGAATTATTTGTCAAATACAACCATGACCTAAAAGAGGTGAAGAAAAGGAGATATTTATTATTAGTTGGGAAAACATCAATTCATACCAAATATATTTTAGTTATTACAACATCCCTTCTAAAGATAAAGCTTCCTCTAGAAAAGAATATTGTAGCTCTTTATTGTTTAAGGAGCAACTAATCTTCATTCTAATGAAGCATTATGTGGTGGCATTCAACAAGTTTCTGATGCATCATTGTAATTACAGAGTGCTTAAACCTTCATTGCCTTATAGCAGGCTGATTTTTCTGTAAGGATAACAGAAGGGAAAAAGAATAAGAGAGTTTCTTACACTAATGCTGCATCCTTACAGCTCCAGTTCTTCCCATGGAAAGCTGAGAACACTCTGCAGGAATCTGCTTCAGACTCCCAAAGAGACATCAGAGTCCTTACAGCTAGAAAATCCGACCCCAGAATCTGTGATCTAACTGTTGACTTGAAACCAAACCCCATAGGGGCAGGTACAAATGAAGACACCAGAGCAAGCGTAAGAAAGCTCCATATTACATGTTACTCCTCTTCTTACACAGCACTGCTGTGCTATTTAAATTGATGGGATTCTACCGCAATGCATAACCCCTTCAAGCCTCCTGTGGGAAGGCACAAAGTGAATAGTAAAGACTTATACTCAATTTAAACCACTGCAGGCAGTGGTTTATTGTTTCAGAGTTACAGTTCCAAAGACATTTTAGAATTATGTACCCTGTCCACCTTTATATCTAATAACAATACAGTCTGCCCACATACCCCTAGGACCGATGAATTCTGTTAGGTTAAAAATATATCTTCCAGACAGTTTTGATGTGAAGAGAGACAGAAAGCTCTTTTTACTCATGGTAATTTGTTCCAGTGGTCAATCCCTTGCTAGATTTTTTGTGTGCACACTGATTTTCCCTCTTTAAATTTGTTGGCCTTTATCTTTCAGCCACTAGCTCTATCTTTACCTTTTCCCTCACTACACTAAATAGATTTCAGAACCCATTTTTCCCCCCTCTGTGTTTATATACTGCACTGCATATGTTCCCTAGACAGTTTTCTGATAAACCAAAGCCTTTCATCTCTCTCACCCAGTGTGCATCTCTGACTGCTCTTCAATTCAGTAGCAGTTGTGTTTACTTCCTAGGCCACCAATAAAAGTGCTGAACAGCCAGATCTGGACTGAGCACAGGCACTTTCACAGCTTTGTTCAAAAAGCATCTGCTCAGTAATGGTCCCTCTTGCTGGGGATTTTGGTATCTGTCAGTTTAGCAGTTCACAAGTCATGTATAACTGCACTTCCAAGGCCCTATACAATTTACCACCTGGTACCAAGTCACTCTACTTATCTCCCACTATCCCCCACTCTTAGCAATAGCTGTGAAATTCCATATATTTGTTTTTGTAAGTCTGCTGTTTGACAAGTCCAGCTCTCATGCCTCCTCTTTGGGTCTCCTAGTAAAAAAGAAATTCCCTCTATGTGCTCTGCCAACTCTGTAAACATCAGTTTACAGAATATGTATTCCAGCATTTAATTCCTTACCAAACAGAACCTGTTTCTGCTGTTGCATTTCTTTGTCTCAGACTGAAGTCACACTAAACATTTTATATGTACCCACGATACATGCTTGGCCTTTAATAACAGCCAGAATGACCTTATCTTTTTCATATAAGCTGAGATATAACCACAGCTTATTGCAGACACCTTGTTTTTTGCTCCATGCACAGAAAAAAGTCAAATCTCTTGCAACTTTCACAGATTTCAAGCAGCCAAGGTCTATGTGTTTGGCTCTATCTTGTTAAGGGTCTGGTGCCTAATAAATGTGGAGAGCAGAAACAATTTTCTCACTTTTTGTTTTAGCAACAACTAGCAGCAGCAGCCTCATGTCTTCAAGATGTAACATTGCCATCCCAAGAGAGCAAAGATGAAAAGGAGGAGCTCAAGAATTTCAGCAGGACATGAAAAACAAGAAGGTAACCTGCAGCCCAAGCATCAATGGTTTTATTCATGCATCGCTTGCATGCGAACTCCCTCTGGGAACAGAGGGCCCCAAGAGGCAGAGAGTGGGAAGCAGCAGCATTTTCTCTGAGCACAGCACCTGTGCTCAGCCTTCAGATGCATGGCAGAAGACCCAGGCAAGAGGCTGAGAACCAGAAAGAAAAGGAACAGGGGCAGGGCTTGACATTTTAAAGAAAATCCTCTCTTCAGACCACACTGGACCTTGCAGAATGCTTAAGGAATGTAAACAGCTGTTAGCATCCTCTCATTCTGTCCTCAGCAGGTTTTCTTTTCTGCAGCTGTGTACTTATCTGCTAACTACAAGCCTAGAAAAATAGAGAAACAGTGAAAGCCTTCAGAACCTGGGTGTAAAACTCTCCACAATCAAAAGGTTGCCCCACTCACCCAAGCTGTCTCACATTAAAGGAAAGAATATATTCCCCAGTTAGAAGGTCTGTATCTGAGAGAGCAGAACACTAAACATACACCTGTTCAGAAGTACTTAGTGCTAGATTCTTTCTGACAGACTAGATAGCCCAGTAGCCAAATACCTCAGAATAAGTGAAAACTGATGCTAGTATCTTTAAGAGAATATTTCTAGTTTGGGGATTTTTTTTTTTTCCTCTTATCCTGCAATTTTCAGTTTGCTTTTTTTGCTTTGCCAAATTTTATTTCATTTTATTTTGTGGACCACCGTGACAACTCTTTATTTCTGCTTGATTTGAACACCCTCCAGATTTTTGTAGATGTTTATTGTCCTAACTGTGCCTTTGAGCCTGTGCTTAGTTGAGAATCATTGATTCTCATTTGAAACATCTCTGATGCCTGCAATATCTGTTATTTTCCAATTCCAACATCAAACTATCTCTCATTTTAGATAGCTACAGAGTGTGTTTCCATCCAGGACACCAAGCACACAACTCTCTGTAGCTCTAAACTCATTGTATCACCAGGAAAAAATTTGCCATAATTACGAGTCCAACACAAACAGATCCCACTGAGGGCCTTTGAAGTTTATGGCCCATCCAGCCTTGTGTCCTGCACTGTGTAATTTGTGAAGTGCTGTGTTAGCATGACCACAGAAGTCTAGATTTGGCATGTGTAGATATTCCATTCACCCTTCCAACTAATTTATAATCTACACAGTATTTTAAGTCTCAGATGACTGCGAAATAAGGATCCACATACTGATTATCTTTCCAGTCTAATAATCTGAGTTGGAACCTGCTGCAATGATGATATTTCACAAGGAAATATTTGAATACCTTCTCTTCAATCTTGTTGTACATGAGAGATTCTGCAGAAGTTCTGCACAGGCAAAAAGAGCTACAACCTTATTATATGGAGCTAAAGGGAAAGCACTGTATAACATATTCTGGTTTTAAGCTTTTAATGCTTGAGAAATTTTTTTTTAATGTCCATGGTCAAATTATAATTTTGCTATAACCAAATTCATTATAAAAACTGGTGGGTTTCCCATTATTTGATTAGAAAATATGCTAAACATTATTTTTTCCCCTCAACAAATTCAAATCCTTTTTCTTGCTGACTGATGCAGAAGGAGGGTTTGGTTGGCAAAAATAATGCTTTAAACAAAAACAAAAGTCTAGGTCCAAGCCTCATCTGCTGTGATGTGGAACAGGATACCTGACTAATGGAGCTAAGTGCTCCACTCCTTGTATGTGCTCTTCTGCAGGTATAAATGAGAACAGGTTTCGGGCCCTAGGCATAGAAGCCTAAATTCAAGCTAGATTTTCTTAGAGCTTAGTGTCACAACCCCCAAAACAGGCAAACAAAACAAAGAATGAAAAGAAACCAAAATCAAACAAACAGCAACACAGCACCAAAACAATAATGTAAAACTCAAGTTCTTTCAGAGGAAATATGTCCAGGAGAAAGAAGGGAACTTTTCTTCCTTCTACACAGCTGGTGGGATGTCAAGATATGAGCATAAAGGCTAAGGAGCACCTGCAGTCTCTAAGCAGTACAGTAACCAGAATTAAAAGTATTCTCAGCAATCCAGCTCCCTCCCAGTAGAAAGACTGAAGGTGTCATTTGCCCTCTGTCTTCCTCACCCCACTCTTACCCACTCAAAATGCCTTATAAAGCATTACCACACACTGACAAGCAGGCTGGAAGTTTTATAGTCCAGGAACAACAAGGTGATCTGAACTAAGGTGTTTGCTGTCTGGTGGGTGATGCTCACATCCACCCTCCAGTGACACGGCTCTCCATTGCCCTGTATTGGCAAGTTCCCACTTGCCTAATCACCCAATCCAAGGCCTCTGGAGGACCAAATACCTACAGAAATCCAGCAGGATGAGGTTGGAAGGAAATTTGAAAAAGAAAAATGCTTGTAGTAATTTCTTTTTCTCCCACTGGTAATGGGCAGGCAATGGGGCATCCATCGTCTCTCTTCACAGCCAGAAGAGTTTCTGTCCCAAAAGGAGGATCTTCCCAGATGGTCCCTTACACATATCAAAGAAATGCAAACCATTGGAAAACCAAGCAAAGAACTCTTTCAGGGAGATGGGTGAACACCCTGAAGCAGAAGACAAATATATCAGCTTAATACCTCAAAATGAATATAAATTTAATTCTCCTGCTAATCCAAATAATATTTTGCAGCCTGTGTCTGGTTTTCCTAGTTGTTTTTGGGGCCTCCAAACTTCAGCAGTGACCTATCAATGGAAAACTAGGTTAGGATATCTTCAATAGTGACACTGCACAGCAAGCATCACAGCTTGTCCGAAACAGATTTAAATAAAGATCAACACAGAGGAAGGCAAAGGTAAGACACAATTCATCCCAGATCCTCAACACTATTTAATGGCTTTACTGCTGTAATCTCCTTTCTTCTAGGCCAGCCCCACGACTGAGTTGCTCAAATTTGGATGCTTCTGCTGCCTATACAAAGTGCTGGTGCTAGTACAGACAAGCCTATATATTGCAAGAACATGTGCAAATATTAGCAGGAATTCAACAAAATATGAATATTTTTGTGGAGTTGCTTGAGATAATACAGACATACACTGGCTCACATCAAACAGGAGTTGATGGACTTGCCTTCAGGTGAGCCTTACAAGTTAAAGGTTCCAAGTGTGTTCCCACTCAATCATGGGAGTACTAAGAGTACTTTGTGTGGTCTGTGAGGAACCAGAGACACACAGAATTCACAGGGGCACAGAGAAGCATATGTGTATAGAGAATGAGTCAACCTATCTGTTTAAAAATGTAAGGAGCAGAAAAACAAGCAGAGCACAAGAAATCAGGCATGTAAACTCATCCTTAAAATAATGGAAGCTGTGCACTCACTAAAGATTACACACTGAAAAACAGCAAAACTTGGTGAATCCCTAATTTCCCAGATAACATTCGGAAGAGAAGACACATTAACTCTGAAATATAACATAGGAACTGCAGAATTGCCATTGTCTTAGAGGATAACATTTCATAAGACGTTGATTTTTAAAAAAAAAAAAACTATTGTAGGAGCAAAACTCTCTTCCACACTTTTTCTCTATTTCTACGTTAAAAGAAGTTGTTGCATATAGATAATTTGTTTTCCAGGAGCAGAACCTTGTCCAATAACACTCTGCCCTTATTGTAGCCCAGAAAATTTTTGAAGTTGACCTGACTCTTGACAGATTGGCACCTCAAAAAAAAAAAAAACAAAAAACAAACAAAAACAAACAACAACCCCAAACCCCCATAAAGACTGTTTCTAGAATCCAGTTATTTTGGACACTTTAGCTGGCTTTCAAAAATATCACGTTTTTTTTTTTTAATCTGCAATGGAAATTAACAGCAGCACTGCCCTGTTGCATACAAGCTTCAGCAATTAGGCAAAGGCTCCCTACTCTGTTAGTATAGTTCTTTTCTTCCAGAATGATCCATCTGAGGACAGCAACATAAACGTATCAAACCAAACTAGACAAAAAAATCAAAGAAGCAACCAGAAAAAAACCACAAACAAAACAATAAAATCCAAACACTATAAAAAGTGAAATGAACAAAAGGGAAAAAAAAAAAAAAAACCACACACACAAAAAAAGACCAAAAAATGCTTTCCAAAGGCAGCACTTTTAATACGCACAAAAGCTATTTCCTAACACTGATATATAAAAAAAAATCCATCAGGTCTGATATTATATTTGATTAAACAGGTAAAAGGAGAGCAAACAGGAGTTTTTGCTAACCATAGCTTGCAATTCCCCACCTGAGCTCTCCATCTGTCATTGAAGTTCACTGCTGCAAACACAGAGGCACAGACAGGTATGTGTATTGTAAAACGGCCTCAAACCTTTCACTGGAAAGGACAGAGGGGTTTGCTTAGTAATGGGGAAGAGATTACTGGAGACATGACAAGTGCCAGCCTAAGCAAAGTGTTTTAAGTCAACACACAGAAAATAATTACATTTCTATTTTGGGGAAGCACTTGAGCATGTGCCTATCTCTAAGTGGTGACATAAAAGCTTTGTTGAATAGAGATGAGCCTTCTTGCATTCTGATGATGAGACACACACTTAAGTCCTTGTCTGAATCAGCATCTACTTGAACAAATATAATCTCCTGAATTTCCTCTTCTTATTTACACACAGAAATCTTGCAAGGACGAGAGCATAATGACAGCTCATAAATCCACTTTCTCCACTACATCAGTGGGGCTTTTTGCCCTCGGGATTAACTTTCTTTCCTTTCTGAACCTATGTGTACTCAAAAAAACCCAGATATGCTCTTAAGGGAACTTCTTGGAAGAAAAGTAAGTGCCATAAGACATTTCAGAAATTGCCCACATTGGGACGCTGTAGCAATGATACAGCCTGAAAATGAGGAAATTATAGCTACACTACCAGTGAGGACCCATTTACAAGAGACATTCAGGTACATCAACTCAGAGTAGTTAGCATTAAGAATTAGTGAATTAAAAGTGGAATGTGTTTAAAATGTAATTATTTAAAGGCAATCAATATGAATCAGCTGGTAAAGGAAAGTGGGGAGTACTTCTCTTCTCCAAGTCCATCTCACCTCTGAAGCAAGAGCTCCCAAACATTTACAGATAAATGGTCACCATCTAAGATAGTAGGTGGCATCTCTACAGACCACCAGTGTATGCTGGAGTACAGCATAAACTTCTCCTGTAAGTTGCCTGTTGCAGAGAAAAATAAACTAAACCTCAAGTATTAGGATATAAGAACTAACACCTTCCNACTGTTGCAGAGAAAAACAAACTAAACCTCAAGTATTAGAGGTCTTAGGATATAAGAACTAACACCTTCCATAATTTTTACTTGTTTTACATGAAAAAAAAATCTGACTCACAAATATTCCACATCCAACACATGGTCATTCTACGTCAGCCATCATCTGGCCAGATGAAAAATTCCCCAAACAAGAGAATTAACCATTTCTTAGAGTCAAATGTCACTACCTTGTTGGATACAGGTGTAAAAGTGAAACTTAGTAACCTAAGTGTAATGTTTGTAAGCGTGTCCTTTTGTCAAGCCTAAAAATGTCAGTCTACTCACCCTAGGGAAGCAAAAAAATGCAAGTTATAGTTAAGATAGCTAAACACAATTTAAAACAACTAGGAGATGTCCCCAAAAGTCACAATCCATCCATTCTGGATGAAAATCACTTGGACTAAGAAGTCGCTTTTAGAGAGACAAGAAAAAGCTGTCAATACACACACACAAAAAAAAAAAACCTGACAGCATTATAACATTGAATATGAATTAAAAGCTAGAAAGAACAGAAATTTTATGTGACAAATAATAGACATAAAAGTACCTCTCTGACTAGCACTGAAAGATTTTTTAAGCACAACAAGAACACAAATGATCTCAGTAATAGTGCCTATGGATTACAAGTTGTGTACAATAATATAAAAAAGAGCAAAAGTATTAAAGATTTTTCTCCTGAATATTGTGGAGGAATAGTGAGAAGTATTTGCATCCCTTAAAGATAACAAAATACTTCTGCATCATCTCCAGTTATTGTTGAAATGTAAATGCCAGTTTCACATTTCAAATATAAAGTTCTCAGGAAAACAAAACAAAATGAAGCCAAAAAAATGTATGCAGTGATACAAAAAAAGAGTTGGCTGAGAAGTAACCTGAACCACAGAAGCAGATTTTCAGCAGCTTCTAGAGGCCTAAAAAGTGTAATAGTACAAGAAAATAAAGCAGTGATGGAACAATACTTCACAAAGGCAAATGGGCTGACTAGTTTAACATCAGCAATCAGTAGACCTGGCACCAATCCCAATAAAATAATGAAATGAGTAATTTATGGCACTGCTAGGTATTAAAAGGAAAGCAATGTAATCAAAGACAATGAACATGGGCTTATGAATTCTAAATCTTGTTTTCAAATGAGCTTTTGCTGATAGGTGAGTAAACTTGTTAACATAATAGATTTCTGTAAAGGATTAGATTTGACCTTAATTAATGAATTATAATTACGCAAGATCGGCATAGCATGCATTACACAAATTCGAACCTCCCAAAGTAATAGACCTTAAAATGTTGTTTTAAATGTGGAACCACAGTTGAACATCAGCATTGCTGGAGATGTGTTCTGAGACATAATATACTGTCTAGATATTAAATCCACTGCTCAGGAGAGGCATCCCAGACTCTAGGCAATAAATTTACAGATAAACAGAGGGTGGGCAGCAACACATTTGGATCATCCTAAACAGTTTTTAAACACTCCCCTCTCCTCAAGCATAAAATCATTCATCTGCTAATGATACAGACTTCTAGGCCTGGTTTAGACACAACCACACAGCTTCTGTTTCCAGGTTTATCATCCAAAGTCCTTTGCTACAGAGTTCTAGACATCTAAGTATCCCAGGAAACGTTTTCATGAAACTTGCTGTGAAAGGAGATGCTTTACAGGATCAATTCCGAAACACAGGGGAAAGACTCAAGCCCTATGTGCCCATGTAATAAGCATTATATCAGAATTCAGATCTGGTGTGCATTCACCAAAAAAAGAATGTGGCAATATATGTCTCTATTAAAGAATAGCCTAAAGAATAACTGAAGACTTGGAAAACATGCTGTGTAATGAACAGGCAAAACAGCTCAGGGTATTCAGCTGTCAGAGAGAATATTAGAGTTTGTTTCAACTGTATATCAACATACAGAATAGAAATTTGACAGAAGGCGTTTCAATTTAGTAGATAAAAAATATGAAATTCATAGCATCTTAAAGATTTGTCTTGCTATGTTCAGACTAGAACAAGAAATGTATTTAGGGAATAATGAAGATAAGCGAAGAGTTAGTTTAAACAGCATAGAAACCAAAAAGATCAAATGTTACAATGCTTCTAATGCCATTTCTTTCCTACTGACAGTTTGTGCAGTGTGAACATGAAAAAAACAAACCAAAACCACCATACCAAACAAACCTAGCCAAAATTATATCTTTGATCCCATTGAGGCCCTTCCACTTCTGTTCATGTGTTATACTTCTAGCATGTGGGTCTGGAATACAAAAAAACCTTTTCTAGTTTTTTGTTTGTTTAGGTTCTTTGGTTTTAATGTAATGTGTCAATTAAATGCTCTTCCATTAAAAGTTTTCTCTGCACTTCACAAATCCCAGAAAAAGTAGCGGATTCAGGCCAAACTCTAACATCCTTATATGTTAGTACCCTCCTGATATTGCTGAGGTAAAACAGTGAATTGAGACTAATCCATACCCACTGTTCTCTGTGCAGTCCAGCATTAATCAAAATACCCTGATGTCCCCAGAGCACCAAGCAGTTGCTGCCTGCCTTGTCCCACTACTGCAATCTTAGCTAGACAGTTTGTACTTTTACTAATTGCATGATAGATAATGGCAGCCCTTAGCTTTAACAATAACATCACAGACATACCAGCAGCACTTCCATAATATCTATGTTAATATAGTGGTATTAATCCATAGGCTAAGACTTTACTGATTTCTTACTATTAAAGAAATCTATAATCAGTAATATAAGCAGCACCGTATGTAGTCATTTCACTATTATCTCTCAAGTCACTGCAACTGAATAACTATATTAAAACAACTGACTGTTAAGTAAGAGTTAATTTTATGTCAATCTTCAGTAAAATCACAATAAATAATAGGTTACTTTGCATAAACCTTAACATTATGAAAATGATACTTCAGCTAAAGAGAAACCTGATTAAAATTTAAGACCCTGAACAAAATTTTAAACATTTGAATTCAACTCCAATTTGCATTACTAATAACATTACTCCATAACTTCAGTGTAATGATGAGTCCAGCAGATCTGGGCTTTAATGAGGGCCCTGAGTAATGATGAACAGCTGGCCACCTTAAATCAGGATGTCTGCTGAGAGTGGGCAGTTTGAAAAACCATAGGCTGTCTATTGCCAACATTTCAGAAGCAATGCCAAAAATCTAAGAAATTAAGGGGAAAATGCCTTTGCTAGGATTTAACCCTCTGGCTATCCCAGGTGCCTGGAGAGAGTGACAATGTTCATTAAGTCAGCAACACAGTGACATAGCACAAGAGTGAAATTTGACTGTCCTTTCATGGCTGCAGTCAGATTTTGGTGAGCAACATGAAAACCCAGAAGTATTTGATCTCTCTTCCTAGGAAAATGACCAAAACATTTTTACAGCTGTACTGCACAAATCAGCGAAAGCTACTACAAAACAGCAGCTCTCCACATGTGAAAGGCCTTGTCCCTGTTTTTTTCTATCACTTGAGAAAGTAAATCTCTGCAACACAATGTAGGTATCAGCACTGCATGCTATAACTTACATCACAGAGCTAAGAAAAGCATTGGAACAACTTAGTAAATAAAAATGTGTCCATTAAATAAATCTACTGACTACCATACATATTCTCCTAATAACTAGGACGAACACTAGAATCCAAAATCCAGAAGGACATAATAATAACAGAGTTGTCACATATTTTTTTAAATGTTACCCCTTTTATATTTTATATTTTAAATTTTCATGACCAATTACTATAAGGTTCATCACAAATAAGCCAAGAACATCCTAAACTATGATTAACTATTGCAGTAAACTGAGAGGAACATTACCAAGTTACTCTGTACCTGAGAGATTATCACAACTCTCTCTTCTCACTGTTTTCTTTCCTAAGCCATTACACGTACCATTAGTTTTGCTAACTTGGCTATCTTGCTTTTATACTGTCACCTCTTGCAATAAATTCAACATTATTTTCCCTAAATCAATACACCATCAGCTGCAAATCCACAGTAATTCAGCCTTGCTCTCTATTTACCCTAATTGCCATTCTCTCCTGAGTGCTTGTCAAACACCACGTGCAGGGTTCCAAACAACACATGCATTATACCAGAAAGGAACAGCAGCTCCTGTCTGAAACCCCTTTGATCACACAGAGACAATCTCATGCATGCTGGCTGCTTCTTCTAATACCACTGTCTACAGTCCAGGACAGTCAAGAAAGAGTGGGTGAAGGGGGAGTCATCCTCAATGACTTCATGGTCATTGGATGAACTCTCTGTGTAGGTGATGAACCACAAAAAATGCTCAACTCAAATCTCAGATTACACAGGATTAGGAGAGAGAGTCAATGGCCATTTTGTTGCAGCAGCCCTCATGTTAGAGAGTAGAAATGTGCCAAGACACAGCCTGCTTGTTTATCACAGCATGAAAAGGGTCCTGGTTTATTTCTCCTTACAGTTCAGCCATCCTAACTCCAACCATTCACTGACTCTGGCTGCAGAAGCTCCTGCTGTTGGTTTCCCTTGCAGCCTCTGACTGCTGGGTATTTCCTGCTAAACTATGACTGCAGGTATTGGTTTGCAGACTCTGAGTGCAGGCTTTTACCCAGCTAGACTGTGACTGCAGGGTCCAACAACAGGCTCTAACTACTAACCTCACTGCAGTGATCCACTCTTCCCCAGGATCCTTCTCCTTCAGGAGCCTCTTGTTCCCTCTTCTTCAAGGTTTTTCCTCCTTCATGACCCTCCCCTCACCAGCTAACCCACTCCCTTTTATCACACTTATCTTTATTGGCTATAGCTGTGACTCCTCAGGGGTGAGGCTGTACTGGGTAATTAACACAGTTGTTACTTATCAGGTATCAGGCCAGGTCACCTGTATTCCCTTCTCTGCAGCCATTGGACTCCCATTTTGTAGGCAAACTTCTGGGACAATCTCATTCTCCTATGTTTAGCCCTCACACCGAGATTAATTTATTCAAAGTTTCTTTATAGGTATGTCATGTTCTCTTCTCTAAAAATGTTATATTTGAGTTTGTAAAGACAGCTAAAAGCAAGGCCCACACCAAAGGCAATGGAATTTTCATCTCAGCCAATTCACAAGAAAGATACTCCTCCCTAAGTAATCAGCAGAGTAGAGCACAAAAGACACCTTTGGAGACTGAAAACATTGACTCAGCTGATTCACAGGATTTGCCACTTGCACAGAAAAATGACAAGGCATGTGAGACAAGAAGGAAGCTTTCACACTCCTTGCATCTATGGACACAAATCTGCCACTGTACTTAGAGAGAAGCCCTCAGTGGTTGTCTTCAGTAGGGTTTTATAGAGCATAGAGTTGTCTGAAGTGATTGGTGCAAAATGGCTGTCAGGATTTACTGATTAGACTTCATTCTACCAACTGTTAATTACTGACTCTGCCTGACCCCATATGACTGCATAGAGGAGAGGCAAGCACACCAGGGATGGCATTTGGCCTGAGGTGACTCATGTGCAACTAGAGCAGAAAAAGAGCACTGGGAACATTAATGTACTTCTCAATGAAACATTTTATTCTCCATTTACAGTTTTGCTTTTAATTTCTCGCTTTACAAGACCGTACTTCATTTTCTTCTGCTTATTCCCTCTCCCAGCAAAGGCACGGAACTCTACACTGCACTTAAATCAGTTACACTTTGGAATGAAGAATGTTGAGCTATATGACAAAATTTGCATTGCTTTAAAACTGTGTGTATTAAGACTGTGAACAAGAGATTCTTGCTGTATTTGATAGAAAAAGCTACACAATGCCTCTGCTGAGCTGTCTATATTTTGTATTCCTGCCAGTTGTATAGCTCATGTACTGGCAGTTCTGATGTGCTTGCTTTCCTTAGTTACTGCCTCAGTTAGGAATCAGTGACTGCATTACTTGTATGGCATTTCTTGGAAGGAGACCAAACTGCTGCATTAGGGTAGTTTGAACGTGTCTCCTGGAGAAGCCATATTTCCTCTGAAGTGACTGAGAGACAGATGAATGAAAGAGAGTCGAAAATATGGGACATAGCTGCTGCAGCTCTAAATAACTACCCATTTTCACCTCATAAGCATTTGCATGGGAAAACTAGTTGTTGTGAGTATAGTGTCTATAGTATAATTTAGTCACCAGTTGGCACTTTATTTGATCCTCCATTTAATTTGATCAAGACCTCTGAAACTAAATCATCTGGTGCTTAAAATACAGCTTCCACTCTTTTTTTTTCTGTTTTAGTCAGGATAAATTGCTGCTAGATAAATTGATTCTTGGCTACAATTAATTGCTGTCTAATTAATAGTGATGAGCATAAAGAAATACTTACAAATAAATGGAAAAGGACATAATCCAAAAAAGATGGAGGCTGATCAAGGAAAACTTGTGGAACAGTTAAGGACAGCTACAAATTAAAAAAAAATATTTTTGAAAGAACTGCCATAACAACACTCAGAGTTCAGCGTTCCACTCCTCTTATTAGTTTACTATGTGGTAGTCATTTACTTCCAAAGTGTTCTTGCTAAGTGTTGGAGCCATTTTCACAGGTGAGAAAACATATATTTAAGACTTTTTACATGACTGTGTGGGTGATATATTTGCACCACATCTTACAACAAAAACACTTGACACAGTGACAGACCAGTCTGTCTCCTGACAGGCCAGAGAAGACATAGACTCTAACATAGCATAGGTTCCATCAGGGATATCAATAATACAGGAAATAAAAAAGGTTTCAATGAGAACTGTGAAAAAAAAGGTTAATATTTAACAGAAAGGGTGGCATTATAAAATTAGGGGACACAACTTTAACTCTGTTCCTATAGGGATTTTGTTTTTATCTTCCGACTTCAAATATTTGTCCCACACAGATTTGACAGAATTAAACTTTTATTTTTTCTTGTATAGTATATAAATAAGATATGGTTAATGCAGAAAAGATTTGGTAAATGATGAAAGAGACATATACAGCAGACGATGGATAATGCCATTGGTAGCCAAAGAAAACTGATTAAATTCTCTGTAGCATATCAAATTCCTGGGCTCAAATGTTTGTAATATCACTTGATATCCCAACAAATTGTTTAGTAGAGCCAGACACACAATGCATGAGGCTGTGAATGATCCATCATCACTGCACAGTATCTTGGTAAAGCTGACAAAAGTAGGAACACAAGCATGGTAGATAGTGATAACACATCAAGCATGGAGAATACTCATGTCCTGCTTTCCCAGGGATCATGAGTTTTTGTTCTGCTATGTTCTACCACTTCCACACTTCCCTCCCCCAGCATGGGACATTGAGGTTGTTCTCTTCTCCAGCCACAAAGCTGCCTGTATTCCTGTTCCACCCTGCACCAGTTCTTCCATGTCTAATTTTATTTTTCAGATC
The DNA here is from genome assembly GCA_013400435.1 of Pycnonotus jocosus. Taxonomy (NCBI): domain Eukaryota; kingdom Metazoa; phylum Chordata; class Aves; order Passeriformes; family Pycnonotidae; genus Pycnonotus; species Pycnonotus jocosus. Next base: position 123,164 of record VWYP01032475.1, read on the forward strand.
AGGGGCTATACTGTAAATTGCCCAACAGCATTATATTCATTAATTCATCCCATGGTAGCCTGGTCTGAGTGTAGCTTGTGTCAGCAGCACATTTTTGTAGCTCAGGTAATTTCCTCCTTTTTAAGATAAATCAAGGCACTGACAGCTCCTTTGTTTTGAAAGATGCAATGAGATAAGACATCTGTTATTTTCCCCCTAGTCAGGACATTTTAAAAAAAGTTCACTACAGCATTTTTACACCATCTTCCACACCTCACTTCTGTATCTCAAGAGTCAAACAAACAAGAGGAGAATGCTTAATAAGTACCTGAGGCAGAGGGTGGGTTAATGAGACTTGCAGTCAAGGGTTCTCATTAGTTTTGAAGCTATGTTATTAGAGGATAATGTGGATTATGAAAGCAAAGTGAAGTACCACACAGCACCATCTGACTTCCAGATAATCCCATTCCAGTTACTTTGGAAAAACAAAAGAGGAAAGTAGGTGTAGTTACTACAGCACAAGAGGCAAGCCCATTGCAACCTGTCATGGGCAATTTCACAGTCAGAAATTGTGGCTCAAATGTAATGTGTTTTTAATTGTTCATGATCCAGAGCACTTTATGTTGACTGCAACAAATAACAACTACTTTTCAGAAAAAGAAAGCAGCACAGCAAAGCCACACCATTTAAACTGCTGCTTATTTCCATTGTCAGCCATAGAAAAAGTATTGTCTCTTCGAGACACAAAGCAAAGGGACAGAAATTTGTGCCTGCTCTTTGGCCCCAGCCCAACATCACTGCATATTACCAGGAAACAAGGAATAGAGCAGACCTAACTAGGGGGACGGCAGCAGCCCAGACTGGCACCAGCAAAGTGAGGTAGCCCTCACTTGAGTCAAGTTATTGAGGAAAAGATTTCATCCTTCTCCTATCATGGCTATATGCCTTGCCCCGTATCTCCATATGCCTACATTCAGTTTATTTCAACTTAAGCATCAAGAAATTTTTAATAATTATTATTCATCTATTTCCTCCCACAGACTTTGAGGTGGAGAAATACCACAGCTGAATACAGTATTTCATGTGGCCCATGAGAATGGCATATTTTAATTTTAAGGAGATTTTATTGTTTTTACATCTGCTGCTTTACAATATATGCTGCATTTTCCATACTCCTAGCTACTGTAATTATTATAAAGTCATATACGTGAAGTGAAGTAAAATTCAGACATCACCTTGGTACCTAGGAATAATTTAGATGTTCTCTAAGTAAAGAAACTTTCTTAAGCTGAATCTACCAACATTTTTCTCTCCCCAGGGGAATTTTTTTCTACTTTTAATTAAGGAAACAATACAAAAGCATGCTTCCTGAAGCCATGTATTTGTATTTTTATTAGCAAAGGCAGCACTCTGTTTGAAAGTTAATTCTTTTCTATTCTCTCCAAAGAGCTATTCATCAGCACACCTACTACTACACACTTCTTGTAAATTATAAATCAAAGTGCTCTTACCCTCAGTTGTCCCAAAGATGACCCTTTTAGGTAGAAAGCTGTGTGTGGAGGCTGAACAACACTCTTGAACTGGTTAAAAATAAACTATTAAACAGAGACTGGGAAGAATTTTGAAAAGCAGCAGGGGAGAAGGAAAACAGTACCAGCTAGCTCAGGTGAGAGATAAAGATAAGTTTAGCACCTAGTAGAGAAGAAAAATCCTTGTCTTTGTCTGGAGTGCCAGTGGACACTCAGTGGCTCATGTGAAGCTCTGTGACTGACAGACCACAGCACAGCAGCCCTTAGCTGAATGACACAGTCAGTCTCACCTTAGTAGCCTCTTTCAGGAGGAAAAGAGAAGTGTATCTCTACATAAGTCTGCCTGAAGAACAGATCACTAATCATCCCTCTTTTTAAATTAATTTCATCTTAGCAAGATTTGAGTGTGGGCCTTTTTTTTAAAGAGTAACATGTCTGTAGTAGAATCATAGGATCATTAAGGTTGGAAAATCTTGATGATCTCTAAGATCACCAGGTCCAACCACAAATCCCAGGATCACAATGTTCATCACTAAATCATATCCCCAAGTGCCATGTTGCCACCTCTTGAATAATTCCAGAGACAGTGATTCCATCACTTTCCCATGCATTCTGTCCCAATGCATGAAAATTCTTCCAGTGAACATTTTTTTTCTTAATATCTAAACCTCCCCAGGTGCAACCTGGGGCCATTTCCTGTGGTCTTGTCACCTGTTACCTGGTAGATGAGACTGAATCCCCACAGGACTACAACCTCCCTTCACATAGTTATAGAGAGTAATAAGGTTGCCCCGAGGCTCTTTTTCTCCAAGTTAAGAGAAAAAGTTGAACAAGAGACACACTAGTTATCATACACTAAACAAACATCTAGAATTAAATAGGTATTATCATCTTTGGGAAAAAAAAATCCATCTAAGTCCATCAGTAGCCTCAAGGCCACTCCAGAAAGATTACAGCAGTGTCAGAAGTCCATATAGAGTTCTTCCATTTCCATGCTACAGCCAGAAGTCTAAACTACTTCTGACATTGACAATTAGACCAAAGAATAAAGTAAAAAGGAGGGAAGAAACTAACCATACTCAGGAAATGTGGACAGATAGCCCCTGTCTTGCTAGATCACCATAGAGCTTGTTATTGCTACTGCATTACATTCAAGGTTTTTCAATAATTTAATAGCAGCTCAAACAGGTTTACCATATCCAGAAAAAGCAGCAGATTTACCAAATATAGATAAATATTTATAATCAAATAAACCAGCTGGTAAATGTAATCTACTAATAACATCATTAATAGGAAGTATATTACTAGTAGTATCATTACTGTGAACAAAAAACCTAAACCAAAGCTCCAAAACACCACCATGATAATATCCTGATGGATAAAACACAAAAGCACTCAAACCCAGTAGAGACCCACTGCTACCCACAGACCAAAGTAAATACTGACAGCAACAAACTAAAAATCATAGTAGATGAATAAAGATACAACCAGTACCAATATAATACACTAAAAAACCCAAAAACAATTGCAATGTTTTACCACTGTTCAAGCTGCCTTTCACTCATTATAAAATTAGAAATTCATTAGAAGTAAAGTTATGTAAGATTTTGAGATGAATTTGCCCACTGAATTCTATAAAACAGGATAGGATGACTATAGCAGGATTTGTTCACTATTCATGAATACCTTCTAATCTGGATTTAGAGTTTAGCATGCAGAAGTGCCACTTTTCACAGTAAACTGCATATTTAACAGAATTACACTTCTAATTCTGCAGACAGAGCCCTATTGGACTTCCCAGCGTGTACATTTAAATTAACTCTTTGCTTTCCAACTGAACAGTAATGGCAAAGAAAAAAACAAACAAAAGAATCTTGTAAGGTGTAGATGACATTCCAATCCAGCCTGAGGTAATTACCAGGGAATTTAATTTCTTTTCCACCAGATCATTTGAGCACTTTCTCCACCTTTGTAACTGGTAGTACTTAGATTTCATATATCTCCCCATTTACTTTTTTCCTCTGAATTCTGTTCTTCTAGAGCCTCAGTTTAGCTTTATTTAAACTCCTTCAGCCTTCAATTCAAGGATCAACTCACCACTGCCATACTTGCCCAAAAAAACCAAGCCAAATTGAATGGAGTGGACGTAAAAATCATTGCTCTGGAGAGTTTTCTGTAGAGGAGTTTTCTGTGGGGAGTAAGTGTAAATGCATCCATTATTTCCCTCATTGAAATAGATTTCTGAAATTTCAGAGCATTCTGATGAACACTGCTTGATCCAAATGGCAGGAATCTCATCAGCTTAATGGGCATTAGAATAGCATATCAGTGAAAAGGCAAAGCATAGTAATTTCTCTGAAATTCCAGTCTTACCAACAAATTTATGAGGTCAGAGAAGACATCTCTTTGATGTGCAAGGACCAAGTTTGGGAATGCTTACACAAGTTGAACACATGTTGATCTGATGGGAAGTAGTCCTGGGTGCTGCAGGGGTAGGCCAACATCACTGTAAGATGAACTCCAATTATCTTTCAAGGTCACGGGACTGGCTTGGTGGATAAGGAAACAGAGAGAATGGGATGTAATGGATGCTGATTGTAACAAATTTAGTAAGGGTTTAACACTATATCCCATGACATCATAGCTGATGAATTATGGGGTAGGTAAACAGACAGAAGTAGACTGAAAACTGACTGAACTGCTGGACTCGCAAGGTTGTCACCAGTGGCACTGAAGTCCAGTTGGAGGAGGGAGTGCTTGGTGCTCCCAAGAGAGGAGTTCTGAGATCAATACAATTGAACTTCTTCATGACAAGTCCCATTAATAATGGGAAAGAGTGCAACTTTAGCAAGTTTTCAGATTATATTGAATTAGGAGGAGTGGTTGATTCATCAGGCTGTTTTGTTATTATGCAGAAGGATGTGAACAGACTCGAGAAGGGAGGCAACAGGAACCTCATGCAATTGAACAAATGAAAATGCAAAATACCAAACCCATGGGGGAGCAAACCCATTCACAAGCACATGCTGCATTCTGACCAGCCAAAACTCAGCTTTACAAGTAGGACCTAGATGTAACAAAGGACAAGTAGAGCATATAACAGCAGTGTGCCTCTGCAGAAAAAAAGGCTAACAGTACCCTGAGCTGCAGTAGGGGAACATTACCAGGTCACGGTAGGTGTTCCTTCCTTTCTGCTTGGCACTGCTGAGGCACGTTTGGAGCATGGAGTTTGATTCTGGGCTCCCCAGTACAAGAGCAGCTGTACATACTGCAACAAGTCTGGTAAACAGCCATGAAGATGGTTAAATCTTGGACCACGAGTAGTTCTAAAGGCATTTAGGAGAAATTTTGATCTGTAGCCCTTGTCCCTAGAGGTGATCTCAAATTCCAAGGTATCAAGTGGAAACATCACCCTACTGTGGCAAAGAGATGTTATAAATTCTTCGAAGTTTGTGGGAGGAGGTAACATTTTGTCGCATGTACTTTGTCAGCAAAATTAGCAAGATACCCTCCTAGACCTGCTATTTGTAAATAGAGAAGGATTCATGAGGGATGTGATGGTAGGTGGTTGCCTACCTGGATCACAGTGATCATGAACTTGTTGAGCTCTAAATTTTCAGTAAGGAAAAAAAAAAAAGAACAGCAGAGTTCTTCTCCCAAACATAAGGAGAACAAACTATAAGCTATTCAGAGTACTGTTTAGCAGAGTACCCTGGGACTCTCCTTTTGAGGTCTTAGGAGCCTTTGAGGGCTAGTCATCTTTTCAGAACCACCTTTCAGAAGCACAAGAGTAGGCAATTCCACTTTAAAAGTCAAGCAGAACAATGCCAGACTGCCTGAACAGGGTGCTCCTCACATAGCTCAGGAGGAAAAGAAACAATTATCTCCAGAAACAAGGTCAGGCTTCACAGAAGGTGTACCTATAATTTGCTTATGCAGGGAGTAGGTGCAAAAGGCTGAAGTTCAGTCAGAATTGAAGCTGGAGAATATTGTATCAGATCGTATGGCTGGCTTTTTAAAGTATGCCCATAGTAAGAAAACATTGGAGCAATAGCTGTTGAAGACAGGCATCTGGCTTAGAGGGATGAAGAAAAAGTGGAAGCATTAGATGCAATCTTTGGCTAAATTTTTAATACTCATAGAGTTTGGGTTGCCCCTGAGCCAGAGGATCATGGGAACAGTGACATTGAGACTGTCAGGGACCAGCTCTACCAGAGAATATTCACAAGTCTGTTTGGCCTAACGGAGCTCATTCCAGAGTAATGCAGGAACTAGCAGATTATATGGCAGGACCTCTCTTGATCATCTACCAAAAATACTGAGGCTCTAGGAGCATCCCTACTGACTGGAATCGAGCCATTCTTCCAAGTGGGAGGTGCCCCAAGCCTGTCAGTGTTTAAGAGACCTTTGGACAATGACCTTGATAACATGCCTGCACTTTTGGTCGGCCCAGAATTGGTCAGGCACTTGGGCTAGATGGTCACTGTTGGTCTCTTTCAACAGACAGATTATTCCATTCTGAGTAGAGCCTGGGAGAATTGTGACTGTTCAGTCTGGAGAAGAGAAGGCTCAGGGGGATCTGATAAATGTGTAATAAATACTTGAGGGAAAAGTAAGAAGGCAGACCCAGACCCTTCTTGGTAGTTTCCAGTGACAGGAGAAGAGGCAACTGGCACAAACTGAAGTAGAGGAAAACTTATTTGAACCTAAGAAAACACTTTTTGGGTTGAAGATGACCAGTCATGAGAACAATCCAGTTGGAGTGGGAGGAGTGGACTGTGGACCAGATGATTTCCAGAAGCATGTTCTCACCTCAGTGAATCTGTAATTCACCCTGGGAAAAAACTACAGGCTGGGCAGTAGGATAGTCTGCAGACATCCACTTGCTGAATATCAAAACAGAAAGTCAGTTTATCCTAACCCTGCTCTCCCTTGCAAAAGTATTTGACCAAAAGTGAGCAGATTTGCAAATTCTTGCAGGAGGCAGATTTTGAAGTTGTAGAAGCATCCAAAAATTTTGCTGACAAGACAAAGACCCTCCAACTCAGCAGTCAGTTCTGTGGAGTGTTCACAGCTGCTTCCAACCATGCTGAACCAAACAAATTCTCCATCAGTCTCCTGTGACTGTAAACAGCACTCTAACATGGCTTTAAACTCTGCAAAATTGCATGATCAAGCAACAATTTTTCATTGTGCTTCTAGCCTGTTTGATTATCTATTCATTCAACTCAGAATTCACTGCTCTTAGGTTAACATTAAGAGTTCTTTAGATATACCTTCCTCTTAATCTTTGCACCATCAGCAGATTAGCAAGGTTGCCATGAAAGTAATGCTTAATATTTAACAGATGTAAATAACCCATTCAAACACCCTTCTTCTCTGCATCTCAGTTATTTAACTCAAACATCACAATGCAGACTGACCCAAAGAGTGACAGAAGGGGTTCACTACATGCTGTTCTGTAGCAGTGCAAGAACTAGTTAAGGTTGTCTGTGTTGACTTGCTTTGCAGTCTTGCTTTTAAACATTTGAAATATATGTTTGAATATTTTCTTGCAAAATCACTAAAAAGCCTACAGATGAGAGGGTTGGAACTCAAACATATAGCAAGGATGCACATTAAAGAAAAGCTTTAAGAAATTTGAGAGAATTCATGGTGGTTCAATTTCTGTCTGTGCAAAGGGCAAAGAGTTAATTTGTAAAATACTTAGACAGAATAAATTTGAGTTATTTTTGACTAATTGAAAAATCAATATTTCTTACTGTTTTCCAGATAATCCTTGTTTCTTTTTCTTTCTGCCAGGACCAAAGCTTTTAAGATTTGCTTACATCTCTTATTTCTCCAATATTTTTTAACTTTAAATATTTTTTTTCCTAATTTTAGACTGAGCGAGTAGCAAGAAGTGAAGAAAGTTACTGAAGACTGCTGCAGGGGAGAAAAAAAACCCAAAACAATGAACAAAACCCCTAGGAGCACTTTTCTTAATGGCAGTTCAGAGTGGTAAGAGGCACACATGGAGAACCATGCTGGGCTAGCAGCTTCGAGAGAGGCTTTTCTTTCAGTTGCCATGACACTTGTTTCCTGCAACCAAGTAACCCCCTGAGGACACTAATATAGAAACATACAGCACTCATTCTTTTAAACTCCAAAATCATGAAAGTGGTTTGGAAAAGAATGGACCAATCTAGAAAATAAAATGACTGTGAAACAATCATCTTGGAGGGCTTGACTGTGAAGCCAAAACCAGAGAGAGTCAGATGAAGGCAGTTTACCATCACATTTGCCATTTTAGCTTTAATACTAGAATGTCAGAACTGTAAGTGTTTATTACTAGAGTTTAAAAGAACTTCAGGAGATAAACTATTCCTACAATGTCTCTATAATAAAAATTATTTTATTGTAAAAGTATAAGAGCACTATTCCTGCATAAGGAAATGAGGAGTCTAAAATGCGTAGATAATTACATAACCAGACTCAACAGAGAGATCACTAAACTTCACAGCTCTTCACAAAAGCAGGAAGGATCCTTGCACACTGTTGTTGTTAATACTCTTGCTGTTACTGTTCATTTTTTTATCTCACTGCCATTTCCAATAAATTGTTCTTATCTCAGACTTTGATCTTTGCCTTTTGTGTCTCCAGTTCTCCTCTCCAGCCACCCATGGTGACAGAAAAGGAGGAGGGAGAGTGAACAGGAGGCAGGATGGTTCAGAGAATCTTGGCAGGAGAATTAAATTGGGGATTACCACTCCTAAATTACAACAGGGATTAAACAGCACAACCAAGTAAATCTCTATACGAAAAATAATCCACCAGCACCATTGGCCTATCTTTTTTATTAAAAAGCACCTAATTTACACTACAACTACCCTCAGAAAACTAAACCACACTTGGACACAGAGCATTAAAGACAAATCATGCACAAATATTTGATATGTAATAACTCAATTCTCAAAGGTACTGATCAGGAATCCAGTCAAACTCAGGTTAGTGTTTCATCTTCAAATCTGGGATGGAAAATTAACCTAATCACACCTCAGAGCAGACAGCATTCAGCCTAGAGGTTCAGCTTTGTTCACTGTGTATTTTGTCAGAGAATGCTACGTGCTAACAGGAAAAAGGCATCTTCAGTGCTGAATGAAGCCAAGGAGAGCTGTGGAACCTTGACAAAATGATACCTGTCCTGGAAGTTCTGTGCAGTACACAGGAAGCAGCAGCAGCTCCGTGTTTATTTCACAGAAGCAGTGCAGAACTGTGTAACAGCCAGGCTCATCAGTGGCAGCACCTGGATGAAGAAATTCTTTAGTTCACAAGCTAGATGAACGATTTTAGGGTATACATATATATATATATGTTATGAAGATCAATGGATTAACTCTAGTGTGAAGGAGAAGAAAGGAGACAGCCACAAAACCAAAAGCCATATCTTCCAAATAAGTCATAATAAATATTTTCCTCTTTTCTTTTGTTGCCTACATTCCTTGAACGTGGAAAGCCAGGACACCTAACTCCAAGTTGTATATATCTGTAGAAATTTAAGTTTCTGCTCCTCATTACATGGCGTGAAGGCTTGCACCAACATCTTTTCCAGGAGAACTCTGTCCTTCAAAGCTTGTTTGTTACAAATTGTGCTACTCTCCCTGATCCCCAGCATCATATATCACCTCATCAGTTCTGAAGAACTGTTCAGCTGTTTCCTCACTGCATTTCAGTTTGGGGAATGTTCAGCTGTACGTGGGAGAAAGCTCTGAGACAGCAGGTGCTCCCACCACTGCAGAGCACAGATAATTTTAGGTTCTGCTGTGCAGCACAAGACATAGAAATAATTGGGGATATCAAAATGGATTTGAGCAAAGTTACTGGCTAAAAAGAAAAAAAATATCAAAAAGCAGAGAAGAAAAGAAATTAAAAGTGAGAAACTGAAGCACCAATAAGACTGTCCTCACAACTGGAGGCTGGATCACTAATTTTTTCCAAGCTCATTAAGAGCAGTTATACTCCTAAATTTTATCTGTAGGCCTAATATTTTGAGACTGTCTAACTGCAGGACACTTCTCTTGGCAACTATTACAGTGCTGACAGGATTTGGCAGCCTACAGTCCATGGGTTGTCACTTTAAAATAGTTAATCCTCTGATGCATTGCAAAGTCTCTGTCCCTTTGAACTCCTCTGTTCCAGAATTGTTGCTCTTTCCTCAGTGCCACATCTCCTACCAATTACTGGTGTGCTGTGGAATACTGTTTAATAAACATTTTCTTGGCAGAGTATATCATGTAAGTGATCAATCATGAGTTGAAGAAATAGAGTTTTAAGTACCATAGCAGCTTCCTGCATCTCCTTTGAATGACATCCCATAGTCATTAAAAACCCCCACCCTTGGCACAAAATGATTTATTTCAATCTAAACAGAGATTACTTTAATTAAACACGCTTTATTCCTCTTGAAATTGACAGAGCACTCCCCTGAAGCCTTCTATCACTCCATTTATCAAATGATTTCTTTGAGAGCAACAAGCGACTCCTCACAGACCACATTGCTCAGGGGCCTCAGTTTTGTTCCAAAACCAGGGAAAAGAAAAATCCACAATAATATAGACAGATTCAACTAACCTCAGATAGGAGTAGAGTTACTATGATTCAGCTCCTGCATTTGTAACTGGATACTGAACAAAGCTGCAAAGGTTACATTGGGAAAAAAAAAATCCATTAAATTAAGTGTGGGGCATAAGTAGAGGCTGACCAGAGAGTGCGAAAAGAGCAGCCCTGAGGACTGGAGAGTTGTGGTTGTTGGTGAGTGAGAACCTCAACGTGAGCTGAGAGCGTGTGCTCAGAGCCCAGAAAGCCAGCTGTGTCCTGGGTTGCACCAAGAGCAGCATGGCCAGCAGGGGGAAGGAGGGCATTCTGCCCTTTCAGACCTCAGCAGAGAAAGCTCCCGGGGAAACCTTATAACAGCCTCCCAGTACTCGAAAGAGCCTACAAAAAACCTGGAGAGGGACTTTTCACTAGGGCTTCTAGTGATAGGACAAGGGTGGATGGCCTTAAGCTGAGGAAGGCAGGTTTAGATTCAATATTAGGGAGAAAGGCTTTACTGTGAGGGTGATGAGGCACTGTCACATATTGCCCAGCAAAGCTGTGCTTCCACATCTCTGGAAGTGTTCAACACCAGGTTGGATGGGGCTCTGAGTGACCTGGTCTAGTGGAAGGTGTTCCTGCCCAAGGAAGGAGGGTTGGAAGAAAGTGATCTTTATGGTCCATTCCAACCCAAACCATTCTAGGATTTTGTGATGTATGTTCAGAGCAATTGGGACTGTAAAATAAGAGTGGAGAACAGATACATGCTGCCACCTTTCTTTTGGCATAATATTTTTTTTTTAAGCAAAAAATCCTTGCAGGGAGATCAAAATATTTAGTGAATCCCTTTTCTTTTCACCTCCAGTACATCTGTGGGTGTGGACTTGGGTGGGGTGGAGGGGAGTCATCATACTGTTAAAAGACAAGACCGATTTAAATTAGTATTTAAACCAAAATATAACTAGAGGTATTCATAAACATCCTGAAATAATTCTTTTCCCCTTTCTTCCAAATTCAACATTTTCAGTCTGATTTGCAGACACGTATCTGAAATAGATCCAAACTATTATCAAATAAGCATGCTAGATGACTGACATTCAGCCTTCACTGAAAGTCTCTCAGAAAATAGATTCATGAAAATTCTATCCCAGGTGTCTGAGCTTTTTAATGACTAATAGAACAGTGTCTTTCCAAGCTCACCTTTCATTTGTTATTTACTCAGCAGTATTTACACACTGTTAAGGCAGGCTAAGCCATACAGGGGATAGACATGCACAAATATAAACAGAATTATAACATCCTGGTTGCAAGATAGTTGCGACAGAAAAATATACCAGTTGTGCAGAAGAACCTAGGGATGAGTCACTCTGAAACATTCAGGCAGTTCTTAAAATATCTGTAATTATCCTTCCTACCCAAGTATGGAATGTGCCTTTTATTGCCATTTTACTGCCATGCATTTCCAAGGATTTGTACCAGAGAAGGCTATCAGAGACAGAGTCTTAGCCCTGCAGTAGACACCTTGGAAGAATTAGGGGTACCCAGTGATCCTCATCTCAAACTATAGGGCCAAGTTTTGTCTCTCAGCTGCTTTGAGGCACAATAGTAGAGACAAATCCCCAACCAAAAGGAAAGAAAATTATTGCCAAAAAACCAGACCAAAGCAAACTTCCCCCCTCTCCCCAAAAAAACCTCCAAAAGCTGAACACCAAAAAGGTAAGTTAAAGTACCTGTCTCCCCTAGTGGGCAGTATCAATATACGAGAATGCTGATGAAGGTATTTATCCTGCAGGAAACAAGTCTCCTTTAGACATTTTCATTCACCAAATTATTTATTTGCACTTATCAGTATTCTGGTGCACTTAATATTTTTATGCTTAGAGGGGTAATTAAACCTATAGAGAGGCTCTAGTCACTCCATCTCAGGATTCTGTCTTCCTTCAAACGTGACAATTTAGCAAATAAAATTGTGTTAGCCTGAAGAAAAGTTCATGGCTTCTTGCTTTCAAAAGATTTCTTTTCTCTCTTCCTTATTGTCTGTTCAGGGAACAGTCAAGCTTGGAAAGAACATGTCCTATGCCCCAAATATCATGCAGTGGGAAGGTATAATGCAGACAAGAAATTAATAGTCCATTCCCCTAGATTCTGCTTCTACCTTGGTTAGTTTTGTTTTGGCAGCAGGGAGTTTTTTGTTTTTTGGGAGGTGTTTTTTTAGTTGTTTTTGGTTTGTTTTTTTTTTTTTTTTAATGCCACCAGCTCCCTGATTAAGTCCTACAGAAGTAATGAGCAAGTAATGCTATAGGCAACAATACGTTTTTCCTGCCTTCTCGCATTGCAGAAAGAAGGTACCTCCTTACAGCAGGAAGAAGTAAGAGAGAGGGCTACAGCTGAACCCAAAATTAACTCTTAATGAACAAGTAAAAAAGGCTCATGCCTACTGTATATGATCACTCAGAATACGCAACAAATTCCTTCCAGAATATTCTCAAGAATTAGTTTCCTAATGAGATCAGAAGGACAGGCTACAAAATTTCCTTTGCTGGTTAGTACAAACTGCTCGTTAGTTGAATGAAATTTACGCATCTCTCCCGCTTTAAACTTTCACTGCAACTTGTGTTAGCTTATATGTTTTTAAAGAAAATTTTAGTTATGAGCACCAACAAACTAGTTCTTCATAAAACTGTACACAGGGATATGTCCCAGGTCTCCTCCTTCTCCCCATGAAAGCAAGGTCAGCCACCTTCTCTTGCAAAGAGAGAGTGATTGGCTGTAACAGCATCCCCTGAAGAAATCTTAGAATGTCTCATAGGTTAATTTTTGAATTGGGAAAGAGTTTTGGAGAGATACAGAAGACACAAGATCATACTTGAGGTTTTATCAAGAAAATAACAGAAGGTAGGCCTTGATCTGAAAGCATATTAACAGAAGAAAGAGAGCTATAGAAACAGATATGTGTGGGGATGTGTAAAGTTTTTCTGATTCAAGGAATGGACTCCAGTGCAGTTTGGGGTTTAGAAATGCCGCTATTCAGTGCCTGGTTACCTAAATAATATTCTATTTTATTTTCAGTCAGCCTCTACAGTTTGTTTGGTTTTTTTTACCCCATGCAGAGACATATCTCCAGATATAAGTTTATGAAACAACAATAATGTAAAGTAGTATCCTGTACTAGAGAACACAAATTCAGGTGCAATTTTGCAAAACTTATTCATAATCCATAGGAAAAAAAGTGATCTGTTCTCTAAGAAAAGTAGCAAGGAAGAAAAGGGTAGAGGATAGGTTTTTCCTGTATAAAGAATTCAATCTACAAATGTTAATCATTGATATAATTTTACTCTCTCCTCATAAGAAGTGAACACAATGCTATCATTTCAGTATATTTTAAACAAAAGCACAGCAAATGTTTTTATTTTCAGTTCAAATTAAGTATTTTGACAGACCTTGACACAAGCTACATCTGTTGATACCTCTCAGTATAAATGCTGGACAGTTGACAAACCAAACACACAACCTTTTCCATCTAGTGAATTCTTCAGATTCTCTCTACAATTATGAGAATTCAATTAGGCAAATTTTTAACTGATACAGACTGCTTTTCCTGCTAGCAATGACCCTTTACATCATTGCTAGCAGTCTTCTATGATTAATTATGCCAATAGCAGCACACTAATTTTCTTATTTCTATGGACTACCAAAACATAGAACTCATTAAAGAACCAGTGGTGGGAAAAAAAAAAAAAA